>CM050166.1:200613116-200853116 GCA_027410445.1 Discoglossus pictus
TTGAAAGGATCTTTGCCATATATTTTCATCCCATTCCTTTTGGAATTCTTGTTCCCATTTTAACATGTTTTTAGATTTTATATTTTCCGTTAATGATTTTATTCTTTTTTTTTTGTATTTTTATTCAGTTTTAAGATTTAATACAACAGAGATTCCAAAAAGACAAAAACACATAGAACAAATCTCCTCCCTGTATTAAAAGATCTCCAATTTCCTACAGGGAGACATATACATCCATAGCTTAACTCAGGTGTTATCAATTATGACAGTATCTAGTTTTTATCTCTCTTCTTTATCAATAAAAGAGTTCATTAAAAACCATTTCAAGACTGCTTTTAACTCAAAATTTGAGAACTTATTGGGTTAACATTCATACTTACAAAGATCTATTCTTATTTATCTCATTTGGTTTGGTTTCAGCAAGGTTTCGGCAAGGTGGAGAGCAAGCACGAGTTTATAGAGTTTTTACACGTGCCCGAGGAGTAATTAGAAGTAGGGACATTAGGCCTCATTTACTTCATCCTGAAACGAGATTTATTATTTGTTATAATACCTAAGTGACTAATTTCAATTTCCATTGACCAGTTTTTGTCCATTCTATTTCTAATTTCCATACATGTTGGTATTTTGTTTTGTTTCCAATTACTTCCTATCAATGCTTTAACTATTATGAAAATATCCAAAGCAAAGTTATCTTAAAAATATGTAGTAAAGAAATCTCAGGGGTCAATTGTATGGTTTCCTTAGTAATCTCAGATACTGTATTTTGGATGATAAATTCATACAGAAATTATGGATTAGTGGAAATCCCCAAAAGACATGTAGGAAATATCCTTCCTCACCACAATCTCTCCAACATGCATTAGTCTTTTTTCTATCTGTACTCATTCAGTTTCTTTATTCGATTGATTCCATTTAATCATATGTGATATGGAAATTGCCTCTTGAAATTTTGAGATCGATGTATATGCCACTCCCCCTTAATTGAATCTACGCTCCAATATTGATTTTTTTATACTTAAGTTCTTCCCTCCATGAATATAAATATCTATTTTTCTGAATTGTATTAATTAAATAGTTTGGTGAAGGAAAGGGGATAGATCTTATAAGGTAACTCATTTTGGGTTGTAAGAACATCTTTGATGCTATTATCTTTCCTGCCCATAAAATATGTAAGCCCTGCCAATTCTTAATTAATTGTTCTAGTTCTTAATGTATCTTATTATAGTTTATATCAATTATCTTTCTTAGATTGTTATGTAATGTAATTCATAAGTGTTTAATTTCTGCTTGCCATTTTAACTGGTAGTTACTTTTTAATAGTGCCAAATCCTCCTTCCTTAAATTCAACTGTAAATCTGCTGTTTTTTGTAAATTAAATGTATAATTAGCTACCTCACTGTACTCTTTTATACAGGAGAAGATTATTTTTTATAGCTACTAATGGGTTCTGAATAGTAATCATGATGTCATCTGCAAAGGCTGTCAATTTATGTTCCTTGGATCCAATTTTTTTCCTTCAATTGACATTAAAAGAACCAAAAGGGGCTCTAATTTTAGGGCAAAGATTATGGGTGACAGGGGAAAACCCCTGTCTTGTCCCATTTGAAATCGCAAACTTTTCTGAAGCAAAGACAAATCATCTGAATGAGGCGGCTGGGGATCCATACAAAGCACCAATTGCACATGAACCAAATTTTACCAAACCAAATCTGGCCTTGACCTGGTGTCCAATGAGAGGAAAGCCGCTGGTGAACTACAGGGGCGTGACCGGAAATGGATTGGATTCCCGCGTGAAGCGGTTCTAGGCCTATGGGGACAACGCCGCTCCTGTGGGTTGTCTGGTTCATATGATCTCGACTGAGGCCTGACGCTGGCGGTACTCCTGACCGCAGCTCGTATGCTGGCACCTGGGCATGCTGGATATCCGGTTGTTTGCTGGTTCGTGCTCCCGGGCATAATGGGTGAGCGTTCGCAATGCTGTTGGCGGCGTTTCTGCTGCAAAGTTTGAGGTCTGTGCAGGGGAGACCAGAGACGCCCTGAGACCGTGGAGACGTGATGATCCGGTACACCAGATGCAGTGCATAATGCAAAGTGCTACCTTTGGTAATTGTGAGTAAATAAAACCTGTGGACAATCTGAAATCTTGCATAGTATCTCTCATCTATAAGAAAATGAAAAAAGAGAGGTATTACTCTAACCACATCTAGAGGGATATAAAAGACAATACCACATTGTTTATATTACATTTATGCAGCTTTTTCTACTTTGGAAACATCTTTAACCAGCAGTTTTTTGTCCTATAGTGGTGAAGTGACACTGGTGTCTATAAGTCCACTGAAAGGAAATGCAATCACACTGCCAACTACTGCACTGTATTACTTATTGGTCATCCTGATAATTTGTGAGCAGTTGTTTAGCTCTAACCTGTTTGTTTTTTTGCCTGAGACGGTGTGGCAAAGCAGTTTAATGATGGGAGTATATTTTGAGATGCACAAAGTTTACTTTTAATACATGTGGTGAGCGACCTGTATGAATTGTTTGACCAACAAAGAGCCTGAATAGAATGCCTGCACTTTGAAATTTCATGTTATACTAGTGGTGGGCTTTACTCGTAACAAGGTTATTCATTCGATCCAACTATGCCAAGTAAAGGCAAACCTAAGGATAAGAATGGTCATCCCTCTAAAGTTATGGATTTTTTCTCTCCTAAACACAAGGAGGAGATCCAGTTGCCTCCCTTTGCAGATTCTCCCTTGCAAGCAGACAAACTTACTCACAATATTTCAAAACTTTCAGAAAGTATGTCTAGCAAAGATTCGGAACCGCAAGATGATGAAATGCTACCCCATTAAAAATTAGGAATATTTTACAGGACTTCCAAGTGAATCTGCTAGCAGACATTAAACAGCAAATTATGGATAATGCTAAAGCAATAAGAGATGTCAACAACAGAACCTTAGAATTAGAACTTAAGCTGGACAATTTAACTCAGGATCACCATTCTGTGTTAATGCTGAACAACAAACTAGAAGAAAAGGTTAAAGAGCTAAATAACCAAATTTTCAAACTGGAAGATCTATCGAGACGTTCTAATTTACGTTTAAGGGGTATTCCAGAAACAATCAAAAATTTTGACCAACCAGATTATGTTTCCAAAAAGAGAGAGAAAAGATCCTTTTTTAGGGCACGCCTGAGAAATCAAATCACAGAAAAAGAGATTGAACTAAATGTTAAAACTTAACTTTTAATCATGTTAGTTAAAATCCACTTAAAATACATAAACGTAGGTAGCAGAGAGATATCTAATATATAAAGTTTACAGGAATAATTGTATTATACTATAATACTTCCACTGTTGTGGAAAGTTGCCACTATGAGGTAGACCATATAAAGTGCAACGTGCTGGTATAGTCACTGGTAAAGTGACTAGTGTATGAAATAAGGTGCTAAATAGTGCTTATAGTGATAAAGTGCCAAGTGCTATGACACATGAAAAAAAGTATATGAGAGTGAAGCATGAAAAATAATGACATATGGTTGCCTATAAGGTGCAATATAAGTAAATATTAGCAGCTAATTGCTGATCAAAAACCAGTGAACGATATAATAGTATATAGCAAGGGGTTATGGATAGGGGTAAAAGATATTGAGAGATAAATGCCCCCAGAGTACTAATATCCATTTAGGTAACGTTCCCAATATCAATATATCCAAATACCCAAGCTCCCAAATAGCAGCGTTTCCTTCAGGATATACCCATATTAAGTTGCTAATGCCTTCCCATATCTCCTAAACTTGACTAAAATAACCAGAATATTGCAGCAGTGAAGGGGCTTTAAGCTATGGGCCTGAGATTGAAAACGCTAGCTCTCTGCTAGTCACGCCGCGGTCTAGATGCAGAATGATGACGTCATAGACTTCCGACTGCGTTCCTACGTGCACCCAAGGGTTACGCCTGCCTTCCCTGCAGGCCTTTTTAAAGGCAGGCGTAGTCATGACAATGCAAAAAAACGGGATTAAAACAAAATAGTGAACAAATATCGCTGTGCACCATTAAAAACTAATAGGTCATCTCTTAAAGGTGGAAATGAACTACAAAAAATGTGTAGTGCTGAATAGTAACATAATGGAACTTTATCTAAGAGTAAGTTATTAGGCTCAAATATATATAATGTTGGCAATGGAGGAATATAACAGTGCAATATTATGCACCTATATATTTACTGGATTTAATAGAGAGCCCAAGTATAATAAAACTTAGTGAATGCCTTACTTAAAAATATATTAAATATTGAGTATAGGCATATAATATAAACATGAATTATATGTAGACCATGTATATCTTGGTCATACAATATATTGAATAATATCAATATATAAGGCCCATCTATTGCCAACAATAAAAAATATAGGATGAATTCTAAATTATAAATAAATATATAATGAGCTATGCTTAGAGTACAAATGATATGTCCCATCATGGTAAACCTGCTAAATAGTGGGCCTAAATAAAAAGGCCTCCTTATAAAATGCTACAGAGAAATAAAAGATGACATGGAATGTATATCAAATATAAGGAGTAAAGGTGAAGCCTTCATTAAGGCCATTGGGTTTTTTAGTGCCTAGTAGATAAATCCACTTAGCTTCTTTCTTTAATAACTCTGTATCTATATCACCTCTCCTTATAGTTTTCTCAACATGATCTATAGCAGTGAATGTCAGGACTTTGATATCACCTTTATGTTTTTTATTAACATGTGTGGCTATTGGGGTATCGTATTCTTTCTTGACACTATAAATGTGCTCAAGAACACGCCTTCTAAATTCCCTACAGGTTTTTCCTACGTATCTGGCTCCACATAAACATGAAATTAAATATATAACACCCTCTGTTTTACATGTAATAAGGTGCTTTATTTTATATGTATGTTTTTCTGAAGAGAAGGTTTTAGTTGGTTTTACATATTGGCATGCTTTGCATGAATGACATTTAAAGCAGCCTTTTGTTTTATGTAACCATGATTGGCTTTTTTCTGTGTCCAAATGATTTCTAGATAGGTGATCTCTTAAATTTCTAGACCTTCTACTAGTAATAGCTGCATTGGTGGGTAAAAATGGTTTAAGATCTTTATCATCCAATAAAATACCCCAATGCTTGTTAAAGTTTTTTTTAACTTCATGCCATTTGCTATTAAACGTGCCAATGCACCTAATGGTATTTTCTGATTCTCTTGTTTTATCTTTAAGAAGATCTTCCCTCTTAGTGTTTTTAGCTCTTTGGTAGAGCTATATCTTTATTTCATACACTAGTCACTTTACCAGTGACTATAGCAGCACGTTGCACTTTATATGGTCTACCTCATAGTGGCAACTTTCCACAACAGTGGAAGTATTATAGTATAATACAATTATTCCAGTAAACTTTATATATTAGATATCTCTTTGCTACCTACGTTTATGTATTTTAAGTGGATTTTAACTAACATGATTAAAAGTTAAGTTTTAACATTTAGTTCAATATCTTTTTCTGAGATTTGATTTCTCAGGAGTGCCCTAAAAAAGGATCTTTTCTCTCTCATTTTGGAAATATTTATCCTCAATTATCCTTAGGAGCACCCTGTAATCATTCATTTGAATTTGGTACTTACACATTATACCTGAGCCACCGTCCCCCTACCATCTAAAAGATTATGTCTCTAAATTTTTTGTTTCTTTGGTCCCCTCTTTTGCCAATCTGAAAAAAAAATTGATGCGTTTTACCGTATCCCTCTTCCGTTATATTTACAAAATAAGGGATCTAGAGATGTCATGGTCAAATTTCACTTCTTCCCCTCGAAAGAGGATATTGTGAAGGCCAGCTATAAAGTTAAATCTTTTGATCCTCCATATGAATTTATTAGAATATTCGCTGACCTCTCTCCAGCTAAGCAGAAGATGTGAATTTGCTCAGTTAACCCAAATCCTTAGGAAAGAGGGTTTGGTCTATAAATGGACTTTTCCAACCAGTTTGTTAGTCCAAAGAGACTCTATTGGGAACAAAATCAATTCTCCAAATACAAGCTGGCATATATCTACATGAACTTGTTTAGATGATATTGTCTGAACTATTTATATGCTCCTTATTGGTCTTGTTTTTTTTATGCCCAGAAACAGCTAGCGACAAAGTAGCACTTATAATTAGATTCGTTATCACTATGTGTTTATGATCTGTAATAATTTCACTGAACAAGAATATTAAGGTAAAAATTATCTGGCACTTTCTTGAAAGGATTTTTCCTTTCTCTTTCCTATATTGTGTATTCTCTTTTTTATATTTATCACAATCTGTAAGTTTTATAAGTAGATGTTAGTCTACCTTTCATATTTTAGGTGTGTAGTCACGTTTTTCCCATTTGAATTTCGAAAAACAATTGGGTGCTAGGTCGGTAGCTGAGTTATTTTTGCTCTTTACTTATTTATCTATTTATTTACTCATTTATTTTTTCTTTTAAATATCCCCACGGGGGCGGATGTCTCCCATTATAGTAGGCCTTCCATTTCTTAACACTGGCGTTTAGCCCTGCTTGTATAGTCTGCCGCTACTCTGTGCGGCAGCCTAGTTGTGTGTGTGTGCGGCTGTGTTTGTAGTATGTGAGTATGATGCCAACATGTACTTTCCCTCTTCCTAGTCTCTGGATTAGGATAAAGTACTTGGGATATGGTATGTTTGTAATTAGATTGGTTGTTCCCCTAACGATCTTATTGGTGACAAATTTGATTTTATCTCATTTATCTATTTTTTACTTTTATGTCATTAAAAATTGTGAGCTTTAATGTTAACGGCTTAAATTCCCCTGGCAAGAGACATACATTATTTAGATTTTGTAAAAAACAAAAAGCTAATATTGTGTTTTTGCAGGAGACCCATTGGGCTCATTCTAAAACTCCGTATTTGGGTGATACCTTTTTTGGGCTCAAACATATCTCAACTTTCAACAAAAAACCACGAGGTGTTGCAATTTTGCTTAAAAATAATCTACCTCTAGTAGAGGAATTTTGTATTTCAGACCCCCACGGATGTTATATTCTGTGGGGTGGATCTATAAATGGCCATAAAGTCACTTTAGTGAACTTATATGCCCCTAATAACAATCAGTTACATTTTTTTGATCCACTCGGGGCTTCTATCAAAAAGTATACCTATGGTTCGTTGATTGTGGCAGGAGATTTCAATGTTATACACAATTTTGAAAAAGATAGAAAATCTCAAAAAACTTGTAAAACCTTACACAGAATTCAGAATGTAGCACTTACATTTTCCAATTGGTTCAATAGTATTAGTTATATGATGCATGGAGTGTCCTGAATCCAGGTCAACGGGACTATACTTTTTATTCCAATGTTCATAAGGTATACTCTCGTATTGAATTGTTTTTGGTCGATAGTATCACTTTGAACATTATTATTATGATCAATATTGGCTTAATAGTTCTTTCAGATCATGTCTGTATCTCCATGGAGGTTAATTTCAATCTGCATAAAGTTGATCGTCCTTGTTGGAAACTGGACGATTACCTAATTAAGGAGGAACCTAGAAAACAGTTTCTTATTGAAGAGTCGACCAAATTTTTTGAATTAAACGAAGGCACAGTTTCCTCTAAGGGGGTCCTTTGGAATGCATACAAAGCCTTCATTAGAGGTGTATTAATAAAATTAAGGTCCCAGGTTATGAAACAAGGAGGAGGCGAGTCCCTTAGTGAGCTTTATATTAGTTTAAATACATTGGAAACCATGAATAAAAAGGATCCTAGAGATTCCATATTGTTTGAAATTAAAAAGATTCAGAACAAAGTTAATAAAATCAATCGGTGTTTGTCAGATAAAAGGATTTGGCGTATGCAACAGGTTTATTACCATCAAGATAACAAAATTAGTAAATTATTGGTGTATAAAATCAAACAGAAATCTTTGGGGAGAAGAATCGAATACATAACGAATAATGGCCAACTTACGATGTGCCCTAAGGAGATCGCCAACTTGTTTGCGAATTATTACGATAACCTTTACAATTTATCTTAGAACAAGGCTTTCTATAAACCGTCAATATTGCAAATCCAGACTTTTCTGGAGCAATTTAATGTTCCCGTTATTTCCTCAGCAGAGCTAGATGAATTGAATACCCCTATTTCCACTCAGGAAGTTAGGGAGGTAATCACTCAGTTAAAACCTTATACCACTCCGGGCCCCGACGGATTTAGCAATTAAAAAAAAAAAAAAAATTCTTCAATAATATGTATCCATTTTACGGATTTATTTAATGAAATTAAAACAGAAGGGGTTATTCCTCCAGAAATGGTTAATGCTAGTATAATTATGATTCCCAAACCTAAACAAGATCCGCATCTTTGTTCTAGCTATAGACCTATATCACTATTGAATGTAGATGTTAAGTTATATTCTAAAATTCTGTCTATGAGGCTTTAAAAAGTTATCCATAAATTGATAGAAATTGACCAGCTGGGTTTTATTTCCGGACGTTGAATTCAAGTGGGTCCTATGTTTGGTCCCAAATCGAGAAAGCCTTGGTACCTTGTATGGATCTCAAATTCTTATTTTTTATGGGCAAAAAAATATCTAAAGACTTCGTAGTTGGCTTGCAGTTAGTCAAGATCATTTACAATTCGTGGAGACTAATAAATAACAAATATCAGCTTTAGCAACAACTAGCGTCTTAATCCAAAATCTCCCAGTTTTCACTTTTCACAAGCCCGGTTTGAGTCCTGAGACATAGCTAGTGGTATTACACATAAAAGATCTTTATTATGAGGGCCGCTAGCTCTCTTTAGATCAATTATTTTCCACCTATGGGCTTCCTTCTAATTGTTGGTTAAGAGTTAAACAACTCTCAATGCTTTTGTCCGCACGTTATCCATCAAGCAATGTTGATTGTTGTTTAACATCTTTGGAAAAATGTAGATTTGTTAAACATCCTTCTGATAGAGAGCTCCATATCAAGCTAGTAAATAGGTGGTACATGGTGCCTTCTCAAATTTACCAGTTTTCACATAATCTTCAAGACAGTATGTGTTGGAGGCAATGTGGTATGCATGGTGATTTTCTCCATACATTCTGGGAATGCCCATTAATTAAACCCCTATGGTTTGAAAGTTTTGAGTTTATTGAGCGCTCAATAGATTTTAAACTTCCCTTTTTACCACAATGTAGTTTGTTGCATATCTTCCCAAATGTGATAAATACAGACAAGAAAGCTTTCATTATTTTAATTTGTATGTCAATAAAAAGATCAATCATTTCTAGTTGGAAAACTAATAACATTTCTACTTGAAGTGAAATCCTACTAATTATCCAACAAGTAAGAGACTTACAAACTAACTGTGAAGGTACGCAATAACATCTTGAAGTGGAAAATTTGGGACTTTGTCCACGATGGTGCTGCTAAAACTTCTATATATTGAGTGATTTTTGTTTTCCTTTTTTTCTCTCTCCCTTTTTCTTGCCTAATGGAAATTTTGCCGTTTAAGGTTCGGTTTCTATTTTAATTACTTTTTTCTTTTCCTTCTTTGCCTGATTTTTTTTTCTTTTTTGTTTTAATCATTTCTGTCAACTTGATATTCAGCATTTGGGGTGTTACAAATGAATAGGTATGCATGTAGATTGAATGCTTTTTTTGATGTGATGTCATGTTAATGTTTTGTTTCCTTTGTTTGTTCATATTATCTCAATGCAATATCTTATTAATCTGATTTATGATGTTCAGAACTACTGAATGATGCATTGTTAAATTTTTGTAAAAACAATAAAAATTATAAAAAAAAAAAAAAGAGAGCAAAGCCGCTGGTATCTGTTTCTCCTCTACATATGACATCATGTTTATTAATTTCTTGTTTTCTAAAAACGTTATCTGTTTCTTGCCTATTAGGCACAAAACCATTTTGTTCTTGCAATATTAATCTCCCTAATATAGTATTCAATATATTAGCCAGTATTTTTTAGTAGATTTTGATGTCTACATCAATAAGACTAAATGGATGGACATTTCTACACTCTGGGGGCCTCATTCTATTATCGGCCGTAAATCGGCCGCAATACTGCGATTCCTTGCGGGGCTCCCGTTACCTTGCAATTCAAATAGACGGCGCCGCAAGGATATCCCCTTACGGCCGGCCGCATATCTTGCAACCGGCCGTAAGCTCAGAAATCTTTAAAAGCAAATATAAATTCAAGATGGCACTATAAAGCCCTGTAAATGCTAGGGATCATAATGGGGGACATGAGGATTAATAGCAACCCCTTCTCAAGCTTGCACATCAGCCCAAATCCGAGATTTCATTAACTGTTTATTTTTCGGCCCCAGCATGGGCGGGTCTGAGGTGCTCCAAGCCATCTGGACTTTTTCCACGGATATTTGACATAAATTAAAATACAAATTATTTACGGATTTGACTGTAGGGGAATGTTGTGCTATGAATGCTAACACCTACAATCACTTTATAGTCTCCTCAGAGTGCAGGATGGCTTTATTATGGCTTTATTATGTGCTTAATTGTGTGCCTTTTTGCTGCAAGTAAGCTGCTGCTCGGTTTTAGCCTTGCAGAGAGGGTTCCCGGAGCAATTGAATAGCAACCGGGATTTGCTTCTTCATTTTCTTTCTCCCTAATTTCCACATTTAAAAATTCCAGTTATTGTTTGGAGACTTTCGGGAGTTTGATCTTATCCCAAAAATGTTTCATTCCCTTTTCCGTAGGTCTTACAAAACTATCCCTATCTTCTAAGTCGGGCTAGTTATTAATTGATCTTTATATTTAAAACAATCTTTTCTCTTGTTTGTCGATTTATTAATTTTGACTTTATTTGCAAGTAACTTACTTGCCGTATTCCCAAAGTGATACAGATTTCTCTGTAATTTCCATGCTGAACTATATAAAATTTCCTGTTCTATCATTTACATTTTTATTTGGAGTTATATAATTTGTTTGTGAGATGATTTGTTGAACACTTTTTTTAATTTCCCTATCTAGTTTGGCCAATTCGGAATAAAGTTCTCTTAATGGGAGGCCCCTTTTTTTTTTTTTTTTTGTGATATTGCCAACTAATCAAAATACCTCAAATTACAGCCTTATGGGCCACCAAGATCATTGTTTTTGAGGGAATTGAAGAGCCATTTATATCAAAGAAATTTGTTACTTGTTTCCTCAAATCTTTTGTTATGGGGCCGACTTCCATTTTAGTTACTCTTTTTAGGAGACTCTCGGAAAATAAGATATAGTCCAGTCTAGAGAAAGTTTGATGCCTATGCGAAAAAAAGGTTAAGTCTTTCTCATTTGTATGAAAAACTCTCCAATATTTTGCTTTATCTATCAGTTTTTAAAAAGAGTTTAGAGTTTAATTTCACCTGAGGGTCTGGGGTAGATGGTAATTCTGACTTTCTATCCAATTCCCAATCTTGACACAAATTAAAGTCTCCACATACTAGTAAATTAATGTCTCTATATTTTTTAATTAATTTAAAGATTAAATTTAAAAATCTAATCTGGTTGATATTAGGTACATAAAGATTTTCTATCATAAATTTTTTTTTTTCTATCAATTCCTTCAACATGATATATAGAGCATTTCAATCCTTCAAGACTATCTTATCCACTACATTTAATTTACAATTAAACAACATTGAAACACTTGTGATTTCTTTTTATGTGCTGCATTTAATGTCACTTAGAATCCTTTTAACTTAAGGTAGGGAATCTTGTCAGTCTGAAAATGGGTTAGTTGAAGGCATATTACGTCAAAACGACCTCCTCCAAAATTCCAATTTAGCATTTGTCGTTTAAAGGGTTTTGGATGCAAATTTTTAGTTTTGACATACTTGCCTTTTTAAACTCTCTACTAAATACATCTGTCCTTGTCCCAATATTCTACTTTCCTTCCAAGTTGGGATTTTATCTGTTATGCACCCCACCTCGCCGGTCACCATCACAATTTCATACATTCTTCTAATATTCATGCAACTTAAAATGGATAATACATCCCCTCTACCTTCCTTGAAACCCCTTTGTTCCCTGTGGGTTTCTTTTCTGGTTATGGTGAAGTTGAACTTCATTAAGTACAAACAATTAGAACCGAGTAGGCGGGTTCACCATAACGGCCTCATTTTAAAATTACCCCTCTCTGGTATACGGGGGAGAATTTGCTTCATCTATCTAATTATATTTTCCTAATATATTTTAATCACCTGTTATAACGTTCATTCTACATTTGTTTTTTCATCCATTTTTCATGCAATCCAAGAAGGCTGCTCAATACTAAACTCAAATATAAACTAAGAATTATGTTACTTCTTATTTCTACTATATTTGTGATTTCATTAACCTTATTTAGTACCTTGGTCAGACACCATTACTAAAGTGGCTATTATTTACTATCATTTTGTTTTAAACCCCCATAAAAACCCCATATATCCTAATATCCTAATATTATTTATTTTGTATTTTATTATGTAGTATATATCCAAATTATTTTTCATTTAAGAAATAAATATCATGCATTTTGATTTCACCAAATTAAATAAAGTGATTATACTTTTCCTCATTTCTTATTTATAACTTCCTCCAAAATTACTTGCACCAGGAGAATGTGGTCTCCCTCTGTGCTATCCATGGCCGCCCAGTGATTCTTACAGGGGGAGGGAAGTTAGGCCAGGGCCTAGGGCTCAGGCATAGAAGGAGGTAGTGGCTGAGGTGACAGCAGTAGGCACAGCACTAAGCGATGTGAGGTTTGACGATATCAGTGCCATGGTGAGGAGGAGGATGGACAAGGAGGACAAGAACCAGACTGTGATCTATAATGAGTGGGAGAGGGTCGCCAGGACCATTTGAGAAAGGTGCCTCTAGCTGGAGCTTCAGGCGGGGTGGCCCAGCAGGACCCAGCCTCCATGTCTGGTGAATATCACATACACAAACATGACACGACATATGTACATCACACACTATACCTGGACACTGACATGTCAATTAACAACATGGAATTAACAAGGGATAGATGGATGCATCATTAAATCAATGAAGTTGACAAATCACTGTCATTCCTGGGCACATCAACAGTAATCAACTAATAGAGAGGCCATGTATTGGTGTGCCCACTGCAACCTATGCAGTAACAAACCGAATCAAGATAGTGTTAGGAGCCAAGAACGATCAAGACCAAGAGCCAAAGAATAGATCACATCTAGCAAATGATAGCTAATCTGAGTTGCAATTAGGAGAATCATCCAGGTTCAAGCCTAGGTGTCAGATAGTTAGGAATGCACACAAAACAATATATTATTCATCATACTAATGACATCTAGGGTCCAGTGGAGAGCCAGAGTCAGGGCATTGGCTCCATTGGAGCAAGAAAAGTGGAGGAGTAAGCCACCGCCCAGCAAGAACCAGCCCAGGGAGAGGTGGAGACAAACAGAGCCGAGGGCCCTGGTTCAGAGGTGGAGAATGTCATATGGCTAGTGGGGTCAGCCTTTTGGCCCTTCGACCACAATGCCGGGATTCAACACCACTTTCTCCCTCCTCTAAAAACAGAGCATATCACCAGGGCCATCCCACTGCAGTGGTGACACCATCTAGCCACCACCTCCTCCCTCCCACAGCAGTGTACTGGACTTTAAACCACCACCACCAATGGGCCCAACCACATCACACTGCAACACCTTCCCCACACCACCACCTCCTCATCACGTGACCCCCAGGGACCTCCATCCCCAACATCAAGCCAGGCTGCGCAGGCAGAGATGCTGGCCCTCTTGCTTCAGCAGGTTGACTGTCCTCGGGGGGATCAAAGCCAGCATTTCTGCCAATCATGCAGAGGTAATTAGTAGTATAGAAAAGCAAAATAGGAAGGAGAGGAGGCATCATCTAATGACTGGGTCCTACCATGCCAGGCTGCTCAGAATTGGGGAGGACCAGCGCACATTCCAGGGAGTGACTGCGGAGGCCATGTGACACGTTCTGGTCCCCAGTCCCGCTTCCTCCACCACTGCAAGGGCTGCTGCCTCCCCCTACCTCCCCACCACCACCAGCAGGGAGATGGCGGCCCAGCCACGGGGGATTGGGGCCCTGTGGCTATGCGGAGGAGGACATAGGGGCTGTGCATATGTTTGTGCCTTCTCAAGAGCACCCCTCAGTGACAATTTATTGGTCATAATTTTTACCTAATCTAGTTTGGCTACAGAGTCTTGGATCTTGGCCTATGTAATGGTGATATTTTGTATGCAGATGGCTACCTCCCATCACATGGTCCATGATCCTCTTCTCTCTGGACACGTAGGGTTTTGTTTAACATGTCACCAATTGATGGACACTGAGGAATGCTGTTGAGAAGAAATGCTGCAGTCTCTATAACTTTTTAAGGCCTTATTTTGTAGGTTTTGTATTTCTTTTTTTTTGTTTTAGGTACAATTCAAGTCCATGAAGGCATATTCTGCTTCTGCAAGCATTGTGAAGGAGATGTATGAGGTATAAGGTTTTCTCAGTGCCTCTCAGGTAGTCATTCTTTCAATGACAGTCCCCCCGTAACATAATCTTACAGCTATCTAAGACATGATTGTTGTTAGCTGAAATGTAGACTAATACCGCTATGGCGGTGGACTTGCAAAGTCTCACAATGGCATGTTAATGGCAGCCAGCATTGATACATTCATTAATTGTACATATTAAGATTTATTTTAAGCTGAGGTAAACCTCGCATCAGCTGTCCATAGAAAGTTAGGGGCGTATTAACAAAGAGTATAGTGCAGTAGAGTACATCACAAAAAATATTGTATAGTAATAGTCTATTTAAATAAAGTCTCTCTCCATTACATATATTTCCCTGTTTATACAAATGATAAAGAGTAGCAACCTTCAGTATTCCCCATGTGTCTGCAATATCAGGTACAAGCTCTGCCCTTAATATGAGTAATAGTTAATCAATCAATCAAGGATTGAGGGCTACAACAGACCCTACAACAGGCACAACAATCATAAGGCTTGGATATTCCAACCCCAAATGTGTATGAGCCAAGTCTGTATACATTTATCTGGTATTAAATATACTTTTCTTAATTTAATATTTCTACTTTTGCTATGACTAAGAGTGAATATTCTTCCTACACAAAATTGTAGAGGTAAATTAATTCAGCTTTTATATATAATAGCGACTCGCCTGTCAAAATGACGGGGCAATAAAAAAGTGTTGAAATGCTGTTTGTCACACAATGTGAGTGTACTGTGTGCCTCAACTATATAGACCCCTATTGCACACTAATGAACCCATGTAATAACACTATAAGTGCCATGAGCTTCATTCAGGACACTCATGACAAAAAATGTAAGCACTACACCATTTTAACCCGATCTCTTATGTGTGTCTATACAGACCCTCAAAAGCCTCTATTTAACCCCACTAGTACCATAAGTTTATCTAAAGTCCCTCATGGAACAGTTAGAAGCCTAACATTACCCCATAAGTGCTATGAGGGGTCTCCAGGTACAAAAACTACACTGAACTATACCCACCCAATAAACCATTACATCTAAACTACACCCCATGTACACTAACCTATTAACACCTACACTACCTACCTACCCGCTAATAAACCCCCCACCCCACTAATTACAGAAAATAAAAAACCTAAGTCACAGAAAATAAAAAAGCCTAAGTCACAGAAAATAAAAAAATTACATTAAGGAAATAAAAAAAAAGCTACATTACAACCCCCCCCTTACAGAAAAAAAAAAAAAGTACACACCTGAAATGGAAATACATACAAAATATATACAATACACTACAATAGAAATTGAATCAAATACAATACCCCCTATCTAAAATACATTAAATCATATCTAAAATACACACATACCCCACTATCTAAATTACATAAAATCCTATCTAACATACTACATACTACACTATTTAAAATACATGATATCCTATCTAAAATACACATATACCCCTCTATCTAAAATACAATAAATCCTATCTAAAATAGATACATATCCCCTACCTATCTAAAATACAATAAATCCTGTCTAAAATACATACATTCACCCTATCTACCTAAAATATATTCCTCCCATCTAACATACAATAAATCCTATCTACATATACAAACCCTAAATCTAGCCTAAAATAAAATAATTAAGACCACTTACCTTTGCAGATGTCCCTTCAGATCGGTGCCCTAGGAAAAAAAAAAAAAATTAGTACAACACATTTACATATAATAAATAAACATTATAAATATTCAAAATATTCTACTCTACTCACCTTTCCAGCAATGTGCCCATTTTCTTCTCCAGCGCTGCCCCTGTTAAAAATAAACATAAGATTACTACACATGAATACACACACACAAAATAAAACAAAATAAACATAATATACATTGAACTTACCTCCCCGCGATGTTCCTCTTCTGCTGCCCGGGCTGAGCCCTGAAAGAATCTGCGCTCTACAAAAACAAAAAACAAAAAATAACAGAGCTCAGCAATTGCATACCTCCCCAACGCTAATGAGCCTTCTAGAGACTATTCCGGAAAAAAAATTGGCAATGACGCCTTCTGTTTGGCTGAAAACGCTGTCAATCAAATTTCAGCCAATCAGAAGGTGCCAAGGTGTGATCCAATCAGAATGGGAAACACCCCCATATCCCATTTTAATTGTCTAAGGCATGAATTAAGGGATTATGGGGTCTGTATTGACCCCTATGAGTGACAGGCTTAATTAATAGATTATGGGGGTCTGTATTGACCCGCAAGGAGGGAAATTTGATTTTTGATTGCAGCGGGGGTCTATGGTTGGGGGGGGCAGTGCAAGGGTTAATGTGGGGTTAATGTGGGGACCCATCGGGGGTACCAATGGGGACCCTCACATTGGGGGGTTAATTTTGGATGCTGGTGGGGTTTCTTAAAGTACCCCCAATACTGGCCTTAACTGTTTGTGTGCCGCAGGACCCGCCGCAGGGACTTAACACCTTTTAAATGCAGTGGGGAACACTGCAAGGGTTAATGTCTGGACAATGCCAGGGGTCCCCTCATGTGGACCCCCAGCATGGTCTTAATGTGGGCCTATTGGACCCCTGTAGCAAGTGGTTAATGCTGCTTTTTTTTTCTCGCTTAGTCGATTTTCGAGTGCCGAAACGGATGAATTTTGGGTTACATTTGTGTGTAACCCCACTTCCAGACGTCAGGACTGTCCCCTGTGCTGTGGGTGAGTGTTTTTTATGATTATTATTGTGTTTATTAGTGTGTTTTTCGTGTTTTTGTGTTTGCACGTTTCAGGGGGTTAGTGCGTTGTTTTGCGACCTTGGGTATTTTTTTTTCAAAGTCCCGCGACTTGTAATATTGGCTCGCAGGCAATGAGGAAGAAGAGTAGGGAAAGAGAGACACAGGGGAGGAAGATGAGGAGGGGAAGAGAGACACAGCGTAAGGAGAGGAGGAGGGGAAGAGAGACACAGGGTAAGAAGAGGAAAAGGAGGGGAAATGAGACCCAGGGAAAGGAAAGGACTAAGTGCTGCAAGTTTTGTGGGGTGGTTTTGTTACAAAGGTGAGGCGCCGTAGGACTAAGTGCTGCAAGATAACTGTTGTGTGGGGTAATTTGCGAGCTCACAAAGCGTGATGACGTAGTTTGTCGCAGTTTGAAAACTATTCTATCTCATATTACAAGATAGAGGATCCAAAATGCAGTAGTGCCAAGGCAGCATGCAGTTCATGAGCTTTAATTCTGTGCTATTCAATTGAACAAGTCCGCAAGTAACGGGCCGAAACTGTAAACCATGCACTTGCACGTAGCATTTCAGGGCGGGAACATGATCAATTAAGCAAGGTCGTAACTACCCATTTAGAAACAGCCAATAGAAATTGAGACATCATTAGGACAGTAAAACATGGAAGTTACATGTCAATCAATTCGCATTTGGAGGTCCGATATGTGATCGGACTTGCAAAACCGCAAAACACAAAATAATAAAAATGAATGCTTCTAGTCCATGTGGGTGGCCTGATATGCATTTACTCATTGATTCCCGAGATTGATATAACCCCGAAATGAATCACAATTTTTTTAAATTTTTGATTTTTGATTGCCGATTTGCAAGCTTTAGACTGTTGTGCAATGAATTCTCATGTCTTTCATCGCTTACCCCATCATTTACAGTGCAGTATTGATTTTTGTATTTGCTTTTACAGTGCTACGGATATGTCTTTAACCCCTCTGCGTGTTTTCTCTAGTACTCATAGGATTTTCTTCTACATTTGCGTTTACAGTTGTGAAAACATTTGCAGGCTTGAAGAATTGAAGCAATTGAATAGCGATTTGCATTTGTAAGTTTTGCAGACGTGAAAGATCAAAGGTTTAGATGGGTTGTAAGTTATGGTTGTAACTACCGCAAGGATTTCAAGCCCGTAACACGTAGCCTGTTTGTGGCTCGCAAATAAACGCCAATTGAATAGCAAATTAACTTACAATCTCCATTACAGGGTACTGTAACTTACAATTGCTCAATTGAATGAGGCTCTGTAACAGAATAAATGTTATCACATCATGTTAAGTTATCTTTGTCTTGACAAGTGATATTATTTCGGTATTAGCCTTTTATTTTCTTTCTCTCTGTCCTGGCATGTTATCATTTATGGTAGGAAAGAGTTTTTTATTTATTTTTATTTTGTTACATGAAGATTCTGCTGATTCATTAACAGTACAAATGCAGAAAGGTTCAATGGGATGTTATCAAGTAAGTAGCGACTCTACATCCATCCATATAGTAGGAAGAACATTGTCTAAAATATCTGACTAATTGTATCTATATTAATTGAATATACAACAATGCCTCATTTAGTTGTTGTTCATAGTAATTAACTGAACAGTTAAGTTAAAATGCCTCTAAGGCCAGTGGAATTGATTGTGAACGAGTCTTGCTATGCACAGTTTCTCTTCACAGTGAATAGTTTTGTTCCATTAAATCAAATGAAAAGCAAATCTGTCATGGCTAGTAATGTTTTAGAGTACATCCAATTCTGGAAATACAGTAGATGCATAAATAGTATAGCCTAAACATAGTGGCTTTATAAATTATATTTTTCTTAGATATCACAAGGTTACTCTGGAGAATAATTCCAAACTACTTCCAACTACTCCCTATGACTTGAACTAACATTTAAAAAAAATACAAATTTATATACAAAACATATACAGTCAGGTCCATAAATATTGGGACATTGACACAATTCTAATCTTTTTGGCTCTATACACCACCACAATGGATTTGAAATATAACAAACAAGATGTGCTTTAACTGCAGACTTTCAGCTTTAATTTGAGGGTATTTACATCCAAATCAGGTGAACGGTGTAGGAATTACAACAGTTTGTATATGTGCCTCCAATTTTTTACGGGACCAAAAGTAATGGGACAATTGGCTGCTCAGCTGTTCCATGGCCAGGTGTGTGTGTTATTCCCTCATTATCCCATTTACAAAGAGCAGATAAAAGGACCAGAGTTCATTTCAAGTGTGCTTTTTGCATTTGTTGCTGTTAACTCTCAATATGAGATCCAAAGAGCTGTCACTATCAGTGAAGCAAGCCATCATTAGGCTGAAAAAACAAAACAAACCCATCAGAGAGATAGCAAAAACATTAGGTGTGGCCAAATCAACTGTTTGGAACATCCTTAAAAAGAAAGAACGCACCGGTGAGCTCAGCAACACCAAAAGACCTGGAAGACTACGGAAAACAACTGTGGTGGATGACCGAAGAATTCTTTCCCTGGTGAAGAAAACACCCTCACAACAGTTGGCCAGATCAAGAACACTCTCCAGGAGGTAGGTGTATGTGTGTCAAAGTCAACAATCAAGAGAAGACTTCACCAGAGTAAATACAAAAGGGTTCACCACAAGATGTAAACCATTGGTGAGCCTCAAAAACAGGAAGGCCAGATTAGAGTTTGCCAAACAACATCTAAAAAAGCCTTCACAGTTCTGGAACAACATCCTATTGACAGATGAGACTAAGACCAACTTGTACCATAGTGATGGGAAGAGAAAAGTATGGAGAAGGAAAGGAACTGCTCATGATCCAAAGCATACCACCTCATCAGTGAAGCATGGTGGTGGTAGTGTCATGGCGTGGGCATGAATGGCTGCCAATGGAACTGGTTCTCTTGTATTTATTGATGATGTGACTGTTGACAAAAGCAGCAGGATGAATTCGGAAGTGTTTTGGGCAATATTATCTGCTCATATTCAGCCAAATGCTTCAGAACTCATTGGACGGCGCTTCACAGTGCCGATGGACAATGACCCGAAGCATACTGCAAAAGCAACCAAAGAGTATTTTAAGGGAAAGAAGTGAAATGTTATGCAATGGCCAAGTCAATCGCCTGACCTGAATCCGATTGAGCATGCATTTCACTTGCTGAAGGCAAAACTGAAGGGAAAATGCCCCAAGAACAAGCAGGAACTGAAGACAGTTGCAATAGAGGTCTGGCAGAGCATCACCAGGGATGAAACCCAGTGTCTGGTGATGTCTATGCGTTCCAGACTTCAGGCTGTAATTGACTGCAAAGGATTTGCAACCAAGTATTAAAAAGTGAAAGTTTGATTTATGACTGTTAATCTGTCCCATTACTTTTGGTCCCTTAAAAAGTGGGAGGCACATACACAAACTGTTGTAATTCCTACACCGTTCACCTGATTTGGATGTAAATACCCTCAAATTAAAGCTGAAAGTCTGCAGTTAAAGCACATTTTTGGTGGTGTATAGAGCCAAAAAGATTAGAATTGTGTCGATGTCCCAATATTTATTTACCGGGTGCACCCAGTATATGCTAATGACGCTGCACACATGTGACGTCACATGCGCGCCAGCGCCGGGTCAAGGAGTGGAGGCCGGAGCACAAGCAGGTAAGTGAGGGGAGAGGGGGGAGGTGTTTAGGTGGAGGAGGGGGCTTGAGGGAGGTTTAGGTTGAGTAGGGGGGTTGAGGAGGGAGGTTGGGGTTGAGGGGGGAGGTTGAGGGGGGTTAAGGTTGAGGAGGTGGGTTGCGTTTGAGGGGGATTGAGGTTGAATAGGGGGGTTGAGGTTGAGGAGGGAGGTTGAGGATGGGGGCTTGAGGATGGGGGGTTGAGGATGAGGATGGGGGGGTTGAGGAGGGGGTTGAGGATGAGGGGGTTGAGGAGGAAGGTTGAGGAGGGGGTTGAGGATGGGGGGTTGAGGAGGGAGGTTGAGGAGGGGGTTGGAGTTGAGTTTGAGGAGGGTTGAGGTTGAGGAGGGTTGAGGTTGAGGAGGGGGTTGAGGATGAGGATGGGGGGGTTGTTGAGGAGGGAGGATGAGGATGGGGGCTTGAGGAGGGAGGATGAGGATGGGGGGCTTGAGGAGGGGGTTGAGGATGGGGGTTGAGGAGGGAGGTTGAGGAAGGGGTTGAGGATGGGGGGTTGAGTAGGGAGGTTGAGGAGGGAGGTTGAGGATGAGGAGGGTGGTTGAGGAGGGAGTTGAGGATGAGGAGGGAGGTTGAGGATGAGGAGGGAGGTTGAGGAGGAGGAGGGAGGTTGAGGATGAGGGAGGTTGAGGATGAGGAGGGAGGTTGAGGATGAGGAGGGAGGTTAAGGATGAGGAGGGAGGTTGAGGAGGGTGATAAGGGAGGGGGGAAGAGACACAGGGAAGGGAGAGGGGAGAAGAGACATGGAGAGAGAGGGGGACACAGAGGGCACAAGAGGGACACAGGGGGCAGCACATTTTCCACCCTCGGCTTTTTCTCGAGTCACTCATTTTACCCAGTATTTTGTGGTAAAATGGGTGCCTCGGCTTATACTCAGGCCGGCTTATACTCGAGTATATACGGTAAATTAAATAGCCTGTTACAGTACTTAAAAACATTTTGCATTTGAACAAGGTACCTAAAGGGTTATGAAATCTATTAAAATCACTATGTATTTTATAGGATAATAGCTTGGAAAACATGCAAGAAAGTATTTTATTTGAATGATAAAGTATTTACTTAAAATAATTTAGTTAGTACTACTATAGCAAGTAGAGTCCTCCCACAAGCTACCGGTGGCATTGTAATAATATTCCACTTTGTTAGTGCAATTTAATTACACTTAGAATTGTGTCGATGTCCCAATATTTATTTACCGGGTGCACCCAGTATATGCTAATGACGCGGCGCACCTGTGACGTCACATGCGCGCCAGCGCCGGGTCAAGGAGTGGAGGCCGGAGCACAAGCAGGTAATTGAGGGGAGAGGGGGGAGGTGTTTAGGTGGAGGAGGGGGCTTGAGGGGGGTTTAGGTTGAGTAGGGGGGTTGAGGAGGGAGGTTGGGGTTGAGGGGGGAGGTTGAGGGGGGTTAAGGTTGAGGAGGTGGGTTGCGGTTGAGGGGGATTGAGGTTGAATAGGGGGGTTGAGGTTGAGGAGGGAGGTTGAGGATGGGGGCTTGAGGATGGGGGGTTGAGGATGAGGATGGGGGGGTTGAGGAGGGGGTTGAGGATGAGGGGGTTGAGGAGGAAGGTTGAGGAGGGGGTGGAGGATGGGGGGGTTGAGGAGGGAGGTTGAGGAGGGGGTTGAGGATGAGGATGGGGGGGTTGTTGAGGAGGGAGGATGAGGATGGGGGCTTGAGGAGGGAGGATGAGGATGGGGGGCTTGAGGAGGGGTTGAGGATGGGGGGTTGAGTAGGGAGGTTGAGGAGGGAGGTTGAGGATGAGGAGGGAGGTTGAGGAGGGAGTTGAGGATGAGAAGGGAGGTTGAGGATGAGGAGGGAGGTTGAGGATGAGGAGGGAGGTTAAGGATGAGGAGGGAGGTTGAGGAGGGTGATAAGGGAGGGGGAAGAGATACAGGTAAGGGAGAGGGGAGAAGAGACATGGAGAGAGAGGGGGACACAGAGGGCACAAGAGGGACACAGGGGGCAGCACATTTCCCACTCTCGGCTTATACTCGAGTCACTCATTTTACCCAGTATTTTGTGGTAAAATGGGTACCTCGGCTTATACTCAGGCCGGCTTATACTCGAGTATATACGGTAAATTAAATAGCCTGTTACAGTACTTAAAAACATTTTGCATTTGAACAAGGTACCTAAAGGGTTATGGAATCTATTAAAATCACTATGTATTTTATAGGATAATAGCTTGGAAAACATGCCAGAAAGTATTTTATTTGAATGATAAAGTATTTACTTAAAATAATTTAGTTAGTACTACTATAGCAAGTAGAGTCCTCCCACAAGCTACCGGTGGCATTGTAATAATATTCCACTTTGTTAGAGCAATTTAATTACACTTTGAAAGGATAAGAAATTATGTGTAATTGGTTGGTATAGGTAGATCCAAAAGGTAGGTCAGTTAATAATTTTCTAAACAAAAATATATTAACCCTTTTATTGTTTTTAACTAGTCAGGAATGTTATCTGAAGAAGTTTTGCATTATTATCATTAGTAATCCTATAATATATTATGGAATATATGGGATAATTCAGGTATATTTCAGGTCCCTACATACATTTTGTCATGTGAGTAACTGATTAATGTAAGCTGCAGATTTTCCCTATATTATGATGAGTCTTACATAGCTTCTATATTCTATAGCAGCTGTTCGCTCTCTTGAGACAAAATTATTAGAAAGTACAATAGTTTGTAGAAGAATATTATTTACTAAAAACTCCCATTCCCTTGAAACATATTAATTTATTAATGGCTAAATCATATTAAATGCATTGGAAAGTTATTTGCTCCTTAAAGCAACAATCTTTAAATGATTGTAGAAATAAAGTACTTCCGTTATTTCATAGAGGGGCATGGTAAGCCAGTTTTGAAGAGCCTTGCCTCCTTCAAAAGATCTCCCCAATAATTTGATAGGGTAAGGTACATGCTCACTAAGAGAATCCCCACCAAATCTTACATAATCCAGTAAGAGGCAAGTTATCTCTTGTCTGAGTCTTGAGTCATATAAGGAGCATTATACTCTTTTTTATAAGTACTGCACACAGAATACATACAATAGACACCTATTTAACGCCTTATTTAAATCATATATCTTGTAAAAAATCCTTATATCTTGTGCTGGATTGGTGAAAACTATATTTTTTATATGCCTGCTTCATTACTGTACACGTTTCTTAATAAATGGCTAATTGATTCTTACTGAGACACCTGCTCTTTGGCTGCAGTTGGGAACAAGGAAATTCCCTTTTATGGTGTAACAATAACTGTTCAAAGGCAAACACTTCCCCAAGTAATGCATAACTTTTGGTCCAGCGACCACATGTGGCCATCATCAAATTCCTGTTTAGCCTCTAGCCTGTTCTCTGGTTACTTGCCTGTTACTGCATAAAGTAAACTAATATTTGACATTTAATATATATTTCTAAGGTTGATCATGCTTTTTCATGGAGATTCAGCTGAAAGTTAATAGCAACATCACAAGTGCTATCAAAACAATAGCTTAAATTGAATAAGACTCTGTCATTTCTATTTTGTTACCAGTGGAAAATGTAAAACATTTTCTTCTGTGCCTGTAGTGACTTGCATAAAGATTTTTTAAAGAGAAACAAATGTATAAGCACTGGGCATTCTTCTGTTATTCTAGAAAAGTTTATTAATGGATATGGGACACAATTGTTTTAATTTTTTTTGTGGTTATAATCATTTCAAAGGTTGTTTTTTTGCATTAAGTGAAACCTGTTAAAACAGAATTGAAACTATCAAGAAGTGCATAGGGCATACCGTAGTCTATAGATCTCATTGGAAGAAAATTACATATCTAAATTACTGCTCAATGGCCTCCCAAGCAGTTTTACATTTGAATCAGTATATTGTGATCTGAGAGTACCATTTGAAGAGAGGAAACATACAAAAATAACAAATGTCATCCTTCAAATGAAGAGCAAAAATATACTTGTTTGTCAAGTACGTACCAAACTAACAATATTAGCAGCTTTGTAAGCCATAGACATAAAGTAGTTTTTTGTAAAATTGTATTTTGTGCTTATCTATACAGTAATACATTTTGTGTTTTTTTTACATTACTTCCTCAGAGCGGAATCATGATGGGGTGTGTTTTGCCTGTCAGTGTAAAAGAGGTGGGAAATGGGAACAGAGAG
Source organism: Discoglossus pictus (assembly GCA_027410445.1). NCBI lineage: Eukaryota > Metazoa > Chordata > Amphibia > Anura > Alytidae > Discoglossus > Discoglossus pictus. The sequence continues at coordinate 200,638,227 of CM050166.1, forward strand.
CCATTGTAAAGATAATTGGATAATATTAAAATAAACATATTGAAATTCCCTCTCACTGGCCCAGAATATTAATATATACAGTATATATATATATATATATATATATATATATATATATATATATATACTAGAAAATTGCCCATCAAAAAATGACGGCAATGAAATTGTAAGGTAGCTAATGCAGTTTGGTGTATAATAATGAAATATGTAATACATTAATAAATGAATATACTTTACCGATTCAATACCTATGTGCTTTACCAGGAGTTTATATACAAGTTGTATGTTAATAAGCATTCTGTAACGGTTGAAGACACTCATTTAGAGAAAGTTCAATGATTTCATGTTAGTATTGTTAAAAAAAAAATTAGCCACTGTTTACAATATAAGTTGCATATTATAAACCTTTATGTAATGGTTCACAATACATATTCTGACAAGTTTTATGGATTGTTATATTAATATTCGATACATGACAATTAAAAAGTTTGATATGGTTTAACAGTACATTGTTAAAAAAAATAAAACATATTTAATATACATTTTTGGACTTCTTTGTAGATAAGAAAAAGATTCAGAGTGTTAAAGAATCACATTTTGCAACAAACAGCATTTCCAGCTTAACATTTTTATTGACCGTCATTTTTTGATGGGCAAGTCGCTGGTTAATAAAAATATTTTAGGGTTAGTCTTACACTCCTTTGCAACTAACTTTTATTTTTTTATTTTAGACAGTCTAATAGTCCTTTTGCAAGCCTTGTTGATTTCCTTGTACTTATGTAAAGCAGTCTCTGTCTCCTCTTGCTTGTATAATTTAAATGCTTGTTTTTTACTCCTCATCTTCATCTTTAATTAATTGTTAAGCCACATGGGTTGTGATTTACTCCATCTACTTTTATTTCCACATGGTATATGGTGATAAGTATGTTTATTTAGTAAGGATTTGAATGTTGTCCATTTATGTTCAGTATTTTTACCTATCAGTTCTCTGTTCCAGTCTATACTTTGTACTGCTGCCCTTAGACCGTTAAAATCTGCCTTTTTAAAATTAAGAGCTTTTGTTAGCCCCTTACAGTTATGTTTTTTTTATTCAATCTCAAATGAGACTGTGTTGTTTCCCAAATGTTGCCCTATTTCAACATTTGATACTATATAAAAATTATTTGTGATAACTAAATCCAAGATAGCCTCCTTTCTAGTAGGTTCCTGTATAACTTGGGCCAGATTATGATCTCTGAGTGTACTCAAGAACCTGCTCCCCTTAGCTGAACTGCTTGTCTCATTTATCCAGTTTATTTCAGGGTAATTAAAATCTCCCATTATTAGAACTTAACCATGCTTAACTGCATTTCCAACCTGTATCAATAATTGTATTTCCTCACTTTCAGTTATATTTGGGCGTTTATAGCATACTCCTACTAATCTTCTTTTATAATTTGCTGCTCCGCTATTTAACTCTACCCACAAACATTCAACATTATCTCTAGTTCCACCATAAATATCATCTCTGACAATAGGCTTAAATTCAGGCTTAACATACAGACAAATCCCTCTTCCTCTTTTACCATTGCCACAATCTTTACTAAATAGGCTATAACCATCCAGATTAACAATCCATTTATGAGATTCATCCCACCACATTTCAGTAATGCCTATTAAATCCCATTTCACATTAAGTGCTAATAATTCTAACCATTTTTCTTGGCAAGCTTCTGGCATTAGCGAGCATACACCATATGTTATGAGTCTGTAGTTCTGAAGTGTCTGCCACTGTACTTTAGTTACTTAGCAATACCTCGCTATTGATTGTACTAAACCTCCCCCAATCTCCTCCCCCATGACTAGTTAATACATTCGTTAACCCCTCTACACTTTCTACCCCATTACTTATATCTCGCGCCTCCCCCCCACCAACTCGTTTAAAAACTCCCCCAGCCATTCAACCATCCTATCCTTTAGCACAAAAGCTCCCTCATCATTAAGGTGCAATCCATCCCTGCTATAGAGATTGTACCCAAGTGATAAGTCAGCCCAGTGCTCTAAAAACCCAAACCCCTCCTTAATGCACCACATTTTTAGCCACACATTAACCTCCCTAAGCTCCTTCTGCCTCCCTGGGCTAGCACGTGGCACTGGTAGTATCTCAGAAAATACCACCTTGGAGGTCCTTGCCTTCAGCTTATTACCTAGTTCTATAAAATCATTATTTAGGACACTCCATCTTCCACCTACTGTGTCATTGGTACCAATATGTTTCAAGACCACCGGTTCATTTCCAACCCCTCTCAATAATTTATCTACCAGATCCAAAACATGCTGAACCCGAGTACCAGGGAGACAGCAAACTGTTCGGTTGCTGGCATCTGGGTGACAAATGACCCTGTCTACCTTCCTAATAATAGAGTCTCCAACCACCAAAACATGCCTGTTGCTCTGCCTATTCTTCCCTCCCACTCCTCAAGTAGAACTGTTCTCCTGGCTGTTAGAGGGAACAGCTCTATCTGGCATTTCCATTCCTGAATGGACATCACTAACAGTTTCACTCAATCTGGCAAATTTGTTGGTGTTTGCCAACTCAGAACTGGTCTGATCCTCCTGTTACCCCTGTTTTACCTTCTCCCCTTCTAACTGTAACCCAGCTACCTTCCTGGACATCCTCACTAGCACTGTATCCACCTCCATGCTAGACCCGGCTAAACTGTGCTCCATGAGCACCAACCCCCCTTCCAGTGGAGCAATATCACTAAGTGCTGCAATTCTCCTCTCCAGTTCTCCAATTTGAGTTTCAGAATAGGCAACATGCTCACAGAGGTATGGACCCTTGATCATCTGTTCCAATAGTGCATACATATACAGTAACAGGATGTACACTGAGTGAGGTTTTCACTGTACAGACTCATAATTACAGTGGGAAAAAAATGTATAAAGAACTACAATGTTCTCCCCCTTTGCACTCCCTCCTTTTATTTAAACTCCTACACTTGAACTGCCCTAGAACTGCCCTTATGCTAGAAGTGTTCGCATCTTCCCCTGTTTATTTTAGGTTCTTACTACTCACCTGCCCACTACTCCCTGCACAAGTACAGACACTTACTGTTCAGGAGAAATCACTTAACAGATGCATGCAGACCACAAAAAGTCACACACTGATATAGCTTTAGACAAGCAAAGCCACACACCCTTTCAGCTACCACTAATCACTGCACAAGTACACAACACACTTACTGCTCAGGAGTAATCCACTACAATAATGACTAAAATGTATGCATGCACAGTAGCTACATACACAGTATTTGAGCATGCAAACTGCAAAGAAGTTGATCAGAATTTGCAGATGCGCTACAGCATTGACTGTGCATGCACATTGCCTACTTAGGGACATTTCTACTGAGTGAGAAGATGCTTCTTACCAAATGCTGCTCTTTGTCCACTGTGTGTGTGTGTTGCCATAGGGACCGCAGTGCGGACTGCACTATGTCCATAAGAGATGCTAGCACTGGAAGCCCTGCTGCAAGGGCAATGGGCTTTTAATGTATTGTATGCATGCATTACACTGCACACACTTAGCCTTGCATTGTACACTCTAACCACAAAAATGCATTCAGAAAAAAGAACACTGTCTTTGCTAAAAGAGTATCAGTCACACAGTCAAATATATTGAATGGACATGTGCAAATGTACATAATTAATTACTCATATATAATATAATGTAATTTTGAAAAATGCCGCCTATTCAGATGCTCTGTCTTTTTAAGCTTGAACACAAAACACTGTAAATCTCAAAATGCAAACAAAAATTGTTGTGACCTCTAGAATCCAGCAGCTAAATGACTTCATTAAAGCACATGTGCTTCCCAGGTTCTCTTTCTCCATGTGTGAACACTACATGTCCCTGTACTTGGATAGATTGTAGAATACAGCACAGGAGGCACCCTGGCAGCTCCAAACACAACCAGCTGCTATTGTGTTTCCAGGCAGAAACATTAGGTCTCTCTCATCTGTCCTGTCTCTCTCCCCTTTCTCTCTGTCCGACGCAAGAGAGAAAGGAAATTGAGAGGGATAGAGCCAGGAGAGAGGTAGAGACACAGGACAGAGAGAGAGCACAGAGAGAGAGAGAGGGTACAGAGAGACAGTGCACAGAGAGAGCACACCGAGAGAGTGCATGCATAAAGAGAGCATGCAGAGAGTGACTGCATAGACAGCACAGTGAGACACAGCACAGAGAAAGATACACAGCACAGACAGCACAGAGAGAGGGACAGCTTGGACAACTGAACATAAAATTATATGGTACCGTTATTTATGATGGGAAAGTTACTAGTCAGCTATAAAAGTTGTCAACCTGCAAATTGTCGTCACACTTTGCGGGCCTCGCAAAGCAAGGCCCACAACTGTGCCCCTCGCAAAGCAAAGGTGCTCATTGCAGGGGTGGAGATGAGCACCACAGGCTCTCTTTGCGAGGCCCGTGGGTCTTTGCTGCAATGAGTGTCAAAGGCGCTCAATTCTGGGGTGGAGATGAGTGCCCGCAGGTGCTCATCGCGAGGCCCACGTGAAACAGATGCAATAAATGCCATAGGCGCTCATTGCAGTGGTGGAGATGAGCGTCGCAAGGGCTTATCATGAGGGCCGCAGGACTTAGCTTAAATAAGCGCCAAAGGCACTTATTGCAGGGACCGGGGCAGGCAATACTTTACGGCACACAATAATTTACGAATTTAATGGACCAACCACCGAACTCGAAAGACTACCAAAAAACACCAAATACTTAAAAAAATACCTTACACACTCACACACAGCACAAGAGGAGAGCCAGGGAGACTGTGAGTGAGGTTGCAAGTTAATTTGAGGGCTATTTGGCGTTTTTTGGTGTTCGAAAATCGGCTAAGCAAAAGAAAAATGGCAGCCGAAAAAACTGGATGAAAACAAGGCCAAAAACAATAAAAATGATCTTAAAGCCAGTAACACTATGCCGAAGCCAGTAAAAACGACACTGAAACTAGTAGGACTGAGCAGAAACACGCAACGGCACTCATGGCGAGGCACGCAAAAATTCAGCAGAGGCACAGTGGAGAAAGACACAGAGGAGGGAGAGGGTGGAAAGAGACACAGGGCTGAGAGATGGAGGAAAAGAGACAGAGGGGGAGTGGATGGGGAGAGAGAGGGGGGGAAACAGACACAGGTGTCAGTGAGTGGGGAGAGGATTGTAATGGCCCATAAAGTAGACGGGGAGAGGCTCAAAATGAGCGCTGAAGATGCTCATTGCGAGCCATGCAATGAGGGCCGAAGGGACAGCATTCACAGGGTTAAAATTGTTGTTCTGTCATTTTTGACGGGCATGTCACTAGTATATATATAATATACAATAACGCAGGCCTCAATTCCATGGCTCCCATAAGAAAAATGCTTGAGAGTTTCACTGGTAAATCACTACCCAGTTATCACATCAAACAATTAAATATAACTATTGGAGTGCTCAAAATGTCGCTAACATCCTAAACCCAGAGAACGTGTCCAAACTATTTTTAAAAATGGTATCACATGCCTCCCATAACAACATCAAATTTTGCAGAAGTTTACTCTGACGACTTTTCAAGTGCCTGAAATAAAATAAAAAAACACTTGGGTACTTTCAACCCCCCCTAAAGGTAAAGCATGTTTCTAAGAAGCCTAGAGACCTCAAACCCAAGGCTACGAAGAAGTAGCTGTGTTGGCTTTCATGCTTTAAGCTTCAAATGTGATACAATTAGATTAATTCTGTAACCTCCTATGAGCCAGGAAATCCCCTCAATACCAAAATGCCCAATGAGCCTCTGGATTCCCCAGGATTTTCCCTCAATACCCTGTACCTCCTTTGAACCCAGGTAGACCAAATTATATAGTGGATAATATTATGTGTAATGGGTGTCCATAGGGAATTCCATGGTTATAATTTGGTTGGGGATACCCAGGCTCATAGCGAGTAGCAGGTATTAGGGGAAAACCCAGCTTTTAGAGCGTATCAGTTATTAAGGTGGAGTCCCGGGCAATACCCAGCTCAAAGGTGTATAGGGTCATTGGCGGAGGGGTGGCAAACCCCCTGCATTTGTTTTTATTATTGTATATCTCCTTCCCTGCCATGAGTTTATATAGATAGACATGGGTAATGGACGGTGAAAGGTCTACTGTAGTGTCTTCAAGTTAGTGGGTACAATTCCATAGAGTTGCTGTGGAGACTACTTCCACTCCGAGTCTTGTTCATACAGGCTGCAATCACGTGTTAGAGATAGAGATCTCTGGGCAAACCAGAGTCAAGTAAGATTTACAGGATTGTATATTTTGCAGGAGGAATATAATAGTTCCAGAAATTTGATTTTCAAAACACCCATAGCTGCATGTCAGCCTTCTAAAATTTCTTACGGGAGCAATGGAATAAGGGCCATAGACTGTGTAAATGCATTTTTTTATTTTTGTTTAACTTTTTAAGAATATCATTATATAGTTCACAGACTGACATTATAAACAAAAGCAAATAACTGTAAATTTGATGTTATAATATTGCTGGGTTATTTCTTATTATATGCCAAAAATTACATCATGAAAACCACTGCATCTTTGCAAACCCTTTTTGCTCCTTTGATGGAGTATGCTCAAAATCTAAACACATCTGAATTTAGCATTGCATATTTTACATGCAATTGCACCTATGAAGATGGAAATAGCTGTGAAACTGCATGCTTGTCCCCTACAATAAGCATGCGCCTCTCTGTTAGTAATGTGTAAAAATGTTGTTAGTGGGTGCATACATATTGGACATTAGAGTGCTTCTCAAGAACTTAATTGTAATACCAGAGTTTTAGTAAATCAGTAGCGCTAATGCAAGTTTTAGCACTGTAGATTGGGGCTTAAAGCACATCCTGTTTGTAAATTCCCTCCAATGGTTATAGTTTCTTAGGTCAATAATATGAGATACTTTGTAGTCCTATGTTTTTTTGTTTTTTACATCAGCCTGTTAATTTGTAAAATAAGTCATTATGCTTCTTTTGTTTCCAACAAACTACAGATATGATTTTATTATGTAAATCAACATATTCCATTTAAGTGATGATTAAGTCCCTTCCTGAGGTACCAGTGGTGTTTAGTACTACCAATTCCATAAACTATATAGGATAATTCAAGACAAACTGATAAAACTATCTGTACTTTTCAAAGTTTTATCTTAAGATAGTGTACTTTAATTTAGTCACTAGTTAGTTAACATTATTTGCAGTGGCAAAGTAGAACACAGGTTATCTGTGCTACTAATTAATTATTAATAATGATGTAATGTTAAGCTTTAAAAATAAAAAAGGCCATCTGTTGTAGACAAATTATTTCTTTGCTGTATTTTAATAAATAATAAAATCTTAGCTAAAGCATTGTAAAGTATAAAGAATTACTTTTGGCTTTGTTACAAAGTATTAGATTTTTATATAAAGGAAAACATACAGTGTCCACATATCTATAGTTTTAAAGAAATAAATAGAGCTTCAGTGATTCTCTAAGAAGGTATTTTAAAATGGCAAAACTACTCATACATTCCACAAAATCCCAATGTATTGAAATAAAATGAATTCAATGTCTTGAAGAAAACATATATTTGGTTAATAACAACAATAAGAGCTGCCAGATGGTGTGGGGGTGGCAAAGCAATTTCTACAAAACCATTTTTTTAATCTTTGTTCTAACAAACATGTCTCATCAGCATCTCTGCTTTACATTGAATAAAGAAGAAAATAGGAGATATGTTTGTTCACATATATAAAAAAACTGTCAACATCTCATATAGTTGAATTTTAAATACTAAAAATGCATTTGCTGAATAATAATATTAATTCTAGATAAAAGAACATTGTTTTTATTCTCAAATTATTTAATGTTTTACTCTGATAAGATACCATGCTAAATTATCTTCCTGTTTTGCCACGTCATCAACGAGTTCTTGATGAAAATATTTTATTTTGTACATTTTTTAAATTAAATACTTTGTTGCATTACCTTCCATAACATGAATTCAAACATTTTCAAATTCTGGTGTGAGGGTTAGGCCTTTTTTTGCACAATTAATAAAATAGTGAAAATAATGTGTTTTGATTTTTCTATTTGTGAAAACATTTTGTTTCATCATGTTTTTTTTAAATCTTCTACAATTTTCATCAAGAATATTAGGGTTATCATTCGATAACCAAAAAATTGAGAATCATATGAAAAAAGAAACCCAGAAGACAAGTAAAAGCATTAACATAAATTGCCTGTAGCATTACCTAAGAAACATTTTGGATGGAAGTGTATAATCTTATAAAGTTTACTGTTGATATAGATTTACAAATAGATCTAAGGCTTTCACTGTTAGGGTATTTAAATATTAATGTGAATAAAAACAATACTCAATGCTTATTCTCTAACAATAATTTTTCTGCTTGGAGCCTTATTGCATCACACTGGGGAAAAGAAATTATTTTAACAGCTGTAATAAAGTGGCTCTTTAGAGCCTTCTTGTCCTCTCAGAGGCACAGTCCAAAGGCCCAAGTACAGTTTTGCAAATACTTTTAAATAGGAAAACGGGCCATGTATTATTGAAAATAATACTGTATTGGTCCGAATATAAGACGCACCTTTTTTCCGATTTTTGAGTTTGTGAGTTACAGGTGCGGCTTATATTCGCGACCGTAAAAAAAAATCACTGCCGATTTGCAAACTTGCGAGTTACGTGTGCAGCTTCTATTCACGAACGGAAAACTACTGCCGATTTGCGTGCTTGAGACTGCGGTATTGTAGCAACTGAATAGCGATTTACGGTTTTAGTGATTCTAACATCCTGTAACGCCTGTAACGGGCAAAAAAAGTTACAGTACTAATTAGAAAGCCTGTTTCTTGCAATGGCTGATCACTTGGAGAGAGTCTTTTTCTCTCCAATTTTAAGGGTGCGGCTTATATTTGAGTACTATCGTTTTTCAATTTTTTCCCCTTGAATTTTATAGGTTCGGCTTATATGCGGGTGCGGCCTATATTCAGGCCAATACGGTAATACATATACAAGCTGATTAACTTCAGGAACACCCTCTCTGTACCTGTACAGGTTATCTGCCACAGGAGGAAAAATACAGTAGGTTTAAAATAAAGTTTATGTTACTATAGGAATCTGATTGTAGCAATCTCAGCAGGTGGAGCGTTGGCCCACCCTTTACTCCAAATGCTCCTCCACAGGGACCCTAATTTTTGCAGTTCTAGTTTAAAACACTAAAAGTCCAAACACTTTTTTCACTGAGGTTCTTATATGCAGTAAAATTCAGGTTTCTAGTACTTCAAGCACTTCTGTCATTATCTGGTTCACAGACTGCCAACGTCTGTTCTTCTCAGCTCCGCTGCTTTTAGAGTTTATGTTTGTCAGCATGTCGTTGCTATACTGTATTTCTCCTGCTTTTCCTTGTCTGCTTGGGGCTTCTCTCTAGGCCGAGCTATTAATGTCCTAAATAGAACTGTTCCAACCTTTTACAGGTGCTGTCTCATTGTGAGGCATGAGAGCCTTTTAACTTTTGCAGTTATGGATTGTACTAATTGCTTTATTTAGCCTCAGGCTCACGTACCTGGCTCCTAAGACTCTCCCATATCTCAGTGCAGTTTTGTCACTCAGCATAGACTCTAATTGAAAAAATAAATTATGTTGCAATCAGAAAATATTTACTAAGCAGATGAATTTACATTTTACAATTTACATAAATACTTCTCCACATGGCAATGCAGAATATTAAATAAAAAAAAAAATCAATTTCTAAAAAAAAAATTTGTTTTTACTTATTTATTTTCTTACTTTTTTTTTTTTTTTTTTTACATTTCTCTTAACGTTTCCTTCATTTTATCATTCATTTTTGTATCTATGTTAAGCATTTCCCTGCTTCCTTCGAAAAGTTATACATATTTTTTAAAGCCCCAGCGCATAATAAATACTAAAATATACCTTGAGGGATTGTTCTATAGCTTGATGAATATCTAATTCAACTGTAAGATAACAGAAACAAGAACATATTGGCTTGCAAAGTGTGGTAAGTAATTATCTTTATCCTTCTTCAGACTGCCAACTTCTTCACATATTTGACTCTGTAGCTGAGGACTTGTCCCTGTCTCTTACCTTCACTATCTCTGCTGATGTTTAAGGTACTGAACAGGAAAAAAAATGTCACTCTTGCAGTCTTTGGAGAAAGTGACAGTCCACCTTGCTAATTCCTCAATGTGGTAATAGTGAGCCTCTGTGTGCTATTGTCACAATCTTCAAAGAGGAACACACTTGTATAGTCATGGGTACATTTTAGAGGTCAAAGGAACTAATAATACTTAATTTCTTTGGCCATGCAGCAACTAATTCAACTGTAAGGGAATAGAGTGAAATTGATTGACAAAGAGGTTAGCAAAAAGCTTTCTCTTCTCTTTCATTCCATACTGACTTATGCAAACAATTTGCTTGTTTTTTTTCTCAGAGATCCTTTTAAAAAAATAAAAGAAACAAAAACAATTAAATATGTATTGGTATTTTCTCTTCTCTTTCATTCCATACTGACTTATGCAAACAATTTGCTTGTTTTTTTTCTCAGAGATCCTTTTTTTTTAAATAAAAGAAACAAAAACAATTAAATATGTATTGGTATTTTACTATTACATTGTATGTAATATCATGAACTGATATCAGAAATATTTATAAAAGTATGCTGTTTAATTAACACTAAAAGCTTTTTAAATAATGCAAATATTGTAATTTTAATGTTTCCTAGTTACAAGTAGCTAACATATGCAAAATATGTATGATGCAGAAATAACACACACACATATATAGAGGGTTAGGTCTCAGTGTTTGGCAGGGCGCTCTGGTCCTACATCTTCTGTTAATGTGGTTAGTTACATGTTAGTTATACATGTATGGAGCACGATGTGCTTAGCTGCTTCTCCTTAAGCAGCACTGTTCACTTCAGTGTTTCTGGTAGTATAAAATAGAAAAGGGGTAGGGTGGGAGAAAGGGCAACAGCACCTGGTGCAGATCATTAAAACTATTACAGTAGCAATGTGCTTTATGAGTCTTGATAGATAGGATGTTCACCTGGGACAACCTCAGTCATATATGAGATATTTAGAAAGCTCAATTCAATTCCTGGATCCTGTTAAGGTAGGGCTCAAACTCTCTGCGGACTTCACCGGAGTAGATTTTTAGTGTAAATCTTTGATAAGTGGAGAAACGTATGCAGCGGTATATATATATGCAGAATACTATGGGCCTCATTCTATTATCGGCCGTAAATCGGCCGCAAGGGGTTCTGTTACCTCGCAATTCTATTATACGGCCCCGCAAGGATCTCCCCTTACGGCCGGCCGCATATCTTGGAACCGGCCGTAAGCTCCAAAAATTTTAAAGTCAAATATAAATTGAAGACTGCACTGTAAATCTTTGTAAATGCTAGGGATCATATTGGGGGACATGAGGATTAATAGCAACCCCCTCTCAAGCTTGCACATCAGCCCAAATCCGAGTTTACATTAACTGTTTATTTTCCGGCCGCAGCGTGGCCAGGTCTGAGGTGCTCCAAGCACTCTGGACTTTTTCCATGGATATTTGACATATTTAATAAAAAATTGTTTTTACGGATTTGAGTATAGGGGAATGTTGTGCTATTTTTGCTAACACCTACAATCACTTTATAGTCTCCTCAGAGTGCAGGATGGCTTTATTTCTGCTTTATAATGTGATTAATTGGTGCTAGCGGGACCTTTTTCCTGCAAGTAAGCTGCGGCTCGCTTTTAGCCTTGCAGAGAGGGTTCCCGGAGCAATAGAATAGCAACCGGGCTTTTCTTGCGGCCGAAACTCTTGCGGCCGTTTTAGATCAAAGGCTTTCCTCCGGCGCGTGCGGCCGCAAGGGATAGCAAGGCGCCGGCCGCATGCCTGCCGGAATCCCCAGCCGGAGGGGAATAGAATAGCAGAATAGCTTACGGCCGGTCCTTGCATCTCCTACGGCCGATAATAGAATGAGGCCCTATGTGGTTAATTAGAAAATAAAGAGCCTCATTCAATTGAGCATTCGTAAGTTACTGTAGCCCTTAACTGCGGCCGTAAGTTAATTTGCTATTCAATTGGGATCTTTTTGCGGGCTCTGAACGGGTGGCGGATTACGGCCTTGAAAACTTTGCGATGGTTAAACTGGGAACTTGAAACCTCCTGAAACCTTTGATCTTTCACGGCTGCAAGACTTTTGATCTCTAAAATCGCAAATCAATATTCAATTGCAAAAATTGCTAAAGACCACACTTGCAGTCAAGCCTGCAAATGGCAAATGTCGGCCCAAAGCTTACGGCTTCCAAACAGGACCCACAAAGGGTTTACAGACTAGATAGAAACACTGCAAATCACAATAAATACACACCAATGCACTTTAAAATATGGGGAAAGCAAGGGAAGGCATTATAATTACAATACTTGCACAACAACTCCCAACTATCAAATATGGAAAAAATACATTTTTATTTTATTCATAAGTTGTAATGGTCATGCATATGCCAATATGAAAAGCCATGATGCAACATGCTGAAAGCTATTAAAGACACACTACCTCATAAAATAGCAACACAAATATGTGGAAATGGCTGACATTTTAACCCTTTCTCACTCACAGAGGTGCCAATGTGGACCCTAAAAATACAAAGATCATCTTATATCCATCTCACTTATCACATCTACACTGGGAAAAGAAATAGTGGCCAATTTACACCACATTGCATATATCAAGTACCAGGTGAACATTTTAGATTTGGTTGTTCAGTCCCTCAGTTGTGTCCGACTCTCTGTGTCCCTTTGGACTGCAGCTCACTTACTTATGTCTCTGTCTGTGCGTACCAAAAAGGTTTGCATGACAAAGATACTGGATTGAGTTTCCAGTTCCTTCTCTAGTGGACTGTGATTTATCTGACATCACCGCTATGACCCGCCCACCTACAGTGGCCCTACATGGTATAGCTTACAGCTTCATTCAGGTACACAAACCCCTTCACCATCACCACTTAGAAATCCCGAAGGAGACCAGGGGAACATTCACCACACTAATCTACTCTAACCCATCAGGAAGGGCCGCAAAAACACATGGAGGCTGTGCAGAGCACTGCTCTTTATTGGATTGTTATAGACTGTTATAGTCAAAACTTATTTTTACACCTTTATCTATGCTTGAGCTTTACACTTTTATTTCATATTTTATATGCACTATTCTTTTGTTTTATTAGCTATTCCATACATACATTACTACATGGTGACAGCTGCACCTCTGTTTTTATCTATGGTATATACCAACTGCTTATCTATACAGTAGTTGTATTACTCATTATCTCCTAGTGTTTTACACTGTTAGGGCCTTTGGCTCTTAGTGTTTGCTGGCATTAGGAGAGGGTTTTTTAGCCACTACCCCATGAGTTTATACTGTTTGCAATACACCTATTCTATGAGGTTTATCCTCTAGGGAATAGAGCTTTTTCTTCACCTGGAAGTTTTTTTATGGAAGTTTTGGAAGATATTCCACTATTACAGTGAGCATCATTAGAATCTGCTGTGTGTATATCGATGAAAGAGACCTACACATGTGAGCCTATGATCAATTTTTTATATGTTTTTTTACATACCTCTTACTTGTTGAGGACTCTAAATGTGAGTGTGAGGTACTCTATTACTGTCATTTTGTCTAATAAAATTGTATTGATCTGCACCATCAAGATCAAAATCACCATCTTCTTTCCCCCCATTCCCTCTTGAGGCAGTGCAAAGGCACGTGGAGCAACAGCCAACTCCCCTCCATCAGGCATAATCTCCGCTATGGCCATACTGGAAAGTCCAATGCCATTGCTGGTGGCCATGTGCCAAGATGCATATCCATTATCATTTGGTGACATCCCATTAAGTGTTTTGCTATCAATCAATTTACATTGCCACCTGCCATATTGTTATTAGGCCACAGTATCACAAATTGGACTTGCCATGTGTATTAACTCTTTATTATTATATATGATATATATTGTTTTATGATATCTTATAATATTATTACTATTATTATTATTATTATTATTGTTATGATATGTGCTAATCAATTGCATAGTAACTAGGGCTCATTAGTTTACATATATAGGAATGTGACACAGATGTGATTTATGTGGATGTCCCACAACCCCAACCATTGAAAACACACTGACACATTGAGAATGGTATAACAAAGCTTTATTTCATATACAGAGCACAATCAGAAATGGACAAGACTGTGCATTAATATCATGGGTGTGGTTTGGATGGATCCCAAGAGAGCAAGAGGCTATTGCTGGAAAAAAGAGAATACCTTAAGGGGATAATGTCATAGTCTAGAATAAACATGATGCATAGCACCTACCAGGGTCACAAGGGGTCATTACACCACTGCAACTGGAATCTGATGAAAAAAAGGATCATCAGAAATCACTCCATTTAATTGACGAAATCATTAATGTGCATAACACTTACAACTTGTCATCTGCTCAATGAAACAGAACATAAAGGTCAACAGCCAGATTCAATGTTACTCACATCAGACCCAAGGATCTGTTCACAGACTGATATTGAGGTCATCATCACATGCTTTATTAGTGCATATATTAATGCTGGCTGTCATTAACATGCCATTGTGAGACTTTGAAAGTTCTCCACCATAGCAGTATTAGTCTACATTTAAGTGTACAACAATCATGTCTTAGATATCTGGCTAAATGATAGCTTTAGAATTGTGGGAGCTACATGTTAAGGAGGGACTGTCATTGAAGGAATGTCTACCCTAGAGGCACTGTGAAAACCTTAAACTTCATACATTTCCTTCATAATGCTTGCAGATGCAGAAGATGCCTTCATGGACCTTAATTGTACCTAAAATAAAACAAACACAAAAACTTAACACCTACAAAATAAGGCTTTAAAAAGATAGGGACTGCAGCATATCTTCTCAACAGCATTCCTCAGTGACCATCAATTAGTGAAATGTTAAACAGAACCCTACGTGTCCACAGAGAAGAGGATCATGTACCATGTGATGGGAGGTAGCCATCTGCATACAAAATATCACAATAACATAGGCCAAGATCCAAGACTCTGTAGCCAGGCTAAGTTAGGTTAATATTGTGACCAATAGATTGTCACTGAGGAGTGCTATTGACACGGCACAAACATCTGCACAGCCCCTAGGTCCGGCTGCCATCTCCCTGGCGGTGGTGGAGGCATGGGGGGAGGAGAGGAGGGGCCCGGCTTCAGGTGGATGGTTGATGCCTCTGGGGTGGAGGAGGCGGGGCTGGGGAAAAGAGCACATCGCATGGCATCTGCAGACATCTCCTGGAATATGCTCTGGTCCGCCCCCATCCTGTGCAGCCCGGCCAGGTATGATTCAGTCATTAGACAGTGCCTCATCTACTCCCTATTGCGCCTGGCCAGGCTGCGCATGACCTCCGCATGATTGGCAGAGATGTTGACCTTTATCCACCAGAGACATTCCATCTGCTGCCGCATGAGGGCCAGCATCTCCGCCTGCGCAGCATGGCTTGATGGAGGCCCTGGGGCGTGGTCTGGTGAGGAGGTGGCAGTGGCCCAGTGGGATTGGTCTGGGAGAATCTCTTCCCATGGGTCTTCTTCTTTCCTCCTCCCCCTGTGCTGGTTCCTGCTGGGTGGGGGCTTGCTCTTACACTTCCTGCTCAGATGGAGCTGACACCCACACTGCCTCTGGCTCGCAACTGCACCCAGACCTCCTTGATGCTGAAAGAGAGAAAAAAGAGGTGTATGTCATTAGTATGATGAATAATAAATTGCTTTGTGTGCATTCCTAACTATCTGAAATCTAGGCTTGAACCTGGATGATTCTCCTAATTGCAACTCAGATTAGCTATCATTTGCTATATATGATCTATTCTTTGGATCTTGGTCTTGATTGTTCTTTACTCCTAACACTATCTTGATTCTGGCTGCGGTATGTAACTGCAATGAATGCAGTGGGCACACCAATACATGGACTGTCTATTGGTTGATTACTCTTGTTGTGCCCACAAATTACAGTGATTTGTCAGCTTCATGGATTTAATGATGCATCCATCTTTCCCTTGTTAATTCCATGGAGCTGACATGTCGGTGTTCTTGTTAGTCATCATAGACATGTGTGGTGTGTGTGATCTACATGTGGTGGCATGTTGTTGTATGTCATATTCACCTGACATGGAGGCTGGGTCCTGCTGGTCCACCAGGCCTGAAGCTTAAGCGGTGAGCACCTGGCTGTGAAGGTCCTTGGCCACACTCTCCCTCTCATGATAGCACACAGTTGCATACTTGATTTCCTTCCTCCCCACCCCGCAAGGATCACAGGGTGTTCTCGAATGGCACCAAGGAGCACCACATTCTCCTGGTGTGTGTAGTTAAGGGTCCTGTGCTCTCCCTTAGCCTTATGTGTTCCTGACTGCGGATGGTGATCTTTGCCTCCCTGACCTGTCCCTGCCCAGAAATACCACCTCCTGTTATAAAGCCCCTTCCCTTCTGTCCCTGGACTATATCTGCCTTTTGCCAGGGCCACCCTGCCACCACCATCACCTCCTCTCCCCTCTCCTCCTCCTCTGCCACTTCCTCCTCCACCACTTCCACCACCTCCTCCTCTGCCACCTCTTTCTCCACTGCTTCCACCACCTCCTCCTCCTCTGCCACCCCATTCTCCTCTTTCTTCACCACTTCCACAACCTCCTCCTCCACCGCCACCTCCTCATCCAACTCCTCCTCCGCCTCCTCTCCTCCACCACTGCCAACCTCCTCCACCACGTCCCAGGGCCACCTCTCTCTTCTCCTCTCCTCATTTCCTCCTCCCAGACTCTCCATTCCACTCCCCTCCTCTCTCCTCCCGCCATTTAAATTTAAAAAGGAATATAAGGATAAATCAAAAAACTGTTTTTCTGCATAAGAATGAGAGAAAAAAAATATATATGTAATATGTGTATTTAATAACTGTTAGGAGATGGGATGTGGGGGATAGGATGGGGGGGGCGGGGGGCGGGGGAGTATGGAGTGACCTAGCTCTATGTGTATCTATGTGTGTTCTTTAATTCATGTCTATTGCTAATAATTGTAATCTGTTAATATGTGTAATCAATGATTAAGTGTAAAATCATAATTAGATTAATAGAAATATACAAAACCACACTATATATTGCTCTCACTAATCACCTACTCACTCACTGAAAAACCTCCAACTCCGGGACCTGCGTGCTACTTCAGAAGAAAATACAACACAATCAACGCATGGGCGGGTGGAAAGTAACTTTATAATCTCCCTCTGTCAATCATCTGCGGCTAGACCCCTTTTTATTGGCTGAGAGGCCTGTGTCACACATGATACCCTGATTGGATTGTAACAGTGGATCGTATCTCGGCCAGCACATTAACAGTTTGCTGCCACAGGAGGAGTTTATGGGCTTGAGGCTTCGACCCGTAACATGAGGTCTCGCTCAATTGAATAGCTCTAGAATCGGAGACGTACAGCTTCTATCCAGCGAGATGCGAGCTTGCAATTGAATCGGGCTGAAAGTGTTTATACACAG
This sequence comes from Discoglossus pictus, assembly GCA_027410445.1. NCBI lineage: Eukaryota > Metazoa > Chordata > Amphibia > Anura > Alytidae > Discoglossus > Discoglossus pictus. The sequence goes on from CM050166.1 coordinate 200,655,849, forward strand.
GTAATTGATATGACCCAGAGCTCGTTTATTCTTTCTAAAATAAAATATTTATAAAAATCAAGTATGTGTAGTTTGTATAATAGTGTATAGGGTGACGTGCGTGTTAGCACTTGTTAGATCAGTTCAAGAATATCACAAATAAAAACCTGTGCAAATAACAGATAATAAAACATGCATTTGTTTCTTGAATAACAATATGTAAATTATGTAATTTAATTAGTTTGCTCCCCAATAGGCTTGAGAATTGTCATTTATATGTATTTATACAAGTAAATTAATATACACATTATTAAATATGTGTTCACTATACACCATCAACATTTTTTATTTTGCTGTGTGGATTAAAATTGAAAGACGGTAAAGAAAGGAATAATAGGAAAAGACTCAAGAATAATAATTCATTCATAATAACACATTCATGAAAACTTTAATTCTGTATATATAAGTATAAACTGAATTAAACACAAGACAGTAACTGTAGCAAATATATAATAACCAGCTAGATATTCTTCAATTGAAATGGAGGTCCATGGACAACTCCTAGGTCCCCTGGATTTGGGAGAGGAGCCGCTTGATCCAGGAAGATGGGAGTGTTGCAGAGGAATCGCTTGCTGGGGTGGGGCTGTTTTTAGGCTATTTCCATGCCTCTGCTCCTTTGTGTAAGTTGTGACGTTTACCATCAAAAACATTTTAAGCCCATAACTCAGAAGCCATTCCGAGCCCGCAAAAAGACGCCAATTGAATAGCAAAATAGCTTGAAACCTCACTAACAGGCCTTCGGATCTCCTGAAAGCTTAATTGAATAGGGCTCATACAGTCTGATTCAGAAGAACTGCCATCTAGACACACCCACCCTGTGAGGTCAAGAAAGACAACAACCAGGTATAGTCCTCTTGCCTTTTTAACTCCTTTAGCAAAAGCTTTTAGTTCCAATACCCGGATTACCATGCCAGGGCCTAAAGAAGGGCAGGTATTGGAGGGCCCTAGAAGAAAGGGAGTTGAGGATACAATGGTGCAAATATCAGTGGACAGTGGTGTTCTTCTGCTGACACGTGTAGTCAGGCAAGTGGTTCTGGCAAACAAACAAGGTTAGCCCTGGTTTTTAAAGACTGTATTGAGGTTGCAGTTCAGTTAACACTTAAGTGCAGATGGAGTTAGACTTGGGAAGATCAGACAGGCAGTGTAAGTTCACTAACACTTTGTCCTGGCAGGGATGCAAACCGAACAAGTAGAGGAGAGATAGAAATTGTTCCTGTTTTACCAGCTCTTCCAGTTGCAAATTAGGATTGGATAGCAGGCACAGATGTTCATGTAGGTCTGGGAACTCTTGTTCAACAAAAAAGCAGGAACAGAGAAAGAAGAAAATTGAAAGCTAATTTCCACCAAGGAGTTATTGTTGATTGTACTGAGCCTGCTTACTCTACCATGCCCATCAGTGAGAAAAAACAAGTGGTATTCATTTAAGAAACCCATCCTTGCTAAGTGGGGTCAAGCTGCTGCTTGGTCAGCACAATATTCTTGTTGGTGATGACATATTAGGCTGCGTTGTAACCCAGTTGACGAGTAGAGTTTTGGTCATAACATCTTAACATACAATTCAGTAGTTGTATAGGACCAGGGAAGCTCTTATATTCTCTGATGATTTTTACGCATATATCTTCTTGATATCTGGTTTCATATACATATTTATTAAGTTAGAGACTGTGATTTCTGCTATCCTCACTTTAACAAGTCTAGAGTATAATTGACTCTATACATGTCAGTTACTGATGACATCATCAAATTCTAACTGTCAGTTAACCCCTCATGAACTTGTTATAACTGAACATACAGCATAACATACAGTACTTAACATAAAATAACAACATATTAAATAACTAAAACAACTATTGAGCCCAGTCCATCGAGTTGTGATGGTGGCCCACAGTGTTGGCCTTGTCCAGTCTGACAAAATTTTGCATTCTTAGATTATTTCCCATAGACATTTCATTGTTCTTACGAGGTGACAGCTTGCAGGATAAACAAGCATTTTTATGTCATATAATATGGCCCTGTTGCAGGCGATCAATTCCTTATCAGCATCATCGCTTCCAAGTAGTACACCTTTTAAGTCATTTGCAGCCCCGTTAAATTCCAGCTCTGTAAGTGCAACTCGAAGCTCGCAACGTCTGCAAGCTTGAAGAGTTGCAGATTTACGGGGCTTTTAAATTAGAACAGGCTGCGAGTTTACAGGCTTTAGAGGCAAACCCGTAAACCATTGTTCGCTCGTTCAATATGCGGCCGTGAACTTGATCAATTAGTCTAACTCATTACGAGTTGGGATGCAACCAATAGCAACAGAGATTGTCAGAATTACAGCACTGGAAAATAGAGGTGGGATTTTCAAAGTCCTACGGGGTTCAATTACTAGAGTTACAATCAGACCAACATTCCAGATGTAATGCAATAATAATAAAGCCGTAAATATGATATTCTATCACAGGCGAGTTAGAGTATATGTATTAACACATTGATTCCCAGGATTGATATAACACGAAAATTTAACTTGAAATAAAGTTTGCCGGTTTGAGAGTGTTGTGCTATTAATTCTAAGACCTAACATCACTTTCCCTTTTAATGAAAGTACATTAGTGTGTTTTTAGTTGCAGTTAAAGTGCTATGCATTGGACTTTAGCCACCTTGCGGGTCCTCTCAAGCACTCGTAGGGCTCTGGGCTCCATTTGGGTGTTCCGGGCTTGCTCACAAGTGAATTTGTTGCAATTTAATAGCATGATTGGAATAGTAACAGTTATGGGCTTGGCAGATCAAAGCATTTATGGCCGTGTAGTTCAACGTTGCTCATTCCATAGGCTTTTTTCGGCCTTGCTGCTCATAAACCCGCAAGTCGTCTGTGTGTTGCTTTAAGAGGCCAATTTAATAGCTCACAGTCCTGCGAGCTAAGTTACTAGCTACATTTAGACATATAGCCCGAATTTAATAGGGCGGTTGGTTCTAAGTTGTGTGATTTTAGATATATGGTTTAGAGCATAACAAGTTCATGGAATCCTGGAGGATATCGCTGATAAATTGTATCATTTGCAGTGAGAGCTCTTCAGGATTTATGTTGATGGTAATAATCTCAGCATCATGCAAATAAAACATCATGCAGCTTGTTTGTGAGATACAAAGGGACATCAAGACTTGGCTGGAGCTTTGTCCAAACACTTTTGTGATATGGTCTGAAATGATTAAATGGCGGTTTTGGAGGGAGGCAAAACACCCAGGAAATTGGAAAAGGCTAGATTAAAAATAAACAAACTTATTTCTAATGAGATGTATTTGTTTGCAACATAATGAGCTTGAGGGTGCATATTCTGACTGTTTGTTTAATCCAGATGGGGTTCATCTTAAAGAAGTTAGCCTTGAGCTCCTGATATCAACTTTCAAGAAAGGTGTGCATGGGGCCATGGAGTTTATGGGGGAGGGACCGCAGGAGGTATCCTGTGGTCACACTGTGGTGGATGCAGAGGGGAGTTGCCACCTACGGTGGTTCAGCTGTTATGTTACAGTAAGCCCTAGACACAGCTTCAGGGCATATGGTGTACTTTTACTGTCCAGGCTCCTCCCCATAATTGGCTTCTTATTTATTTATGGTTATTCTTTATGGTTATCTATTAGTTGGGTTTACCACTAAATGCTGTGTCCTCTTTTTATCGAAAACGTTGTCTAGGTCTAGTTATTATGAAGTAACATACCACCTGGGCCGAATATGGGTCACAGTTAAGTGCAATAATGAAAAGTGTAATGTCATAATGTGAGTATAATCAGGAAACTGTGAATTAAATTAAACCTGAATGTATTGAATGAAAAAAGTGAATGTAATTTGAAAAAGATGATGTAAGAAAATGTATTGCTGTGATGGAAAAATAAATATATAATGGAATTGTTTCACTTAGTTTCACAATGGGTTGCTGAGTTTTTTGCTGAGGCTCCTATGGCAATTTTCCCCATAGAAAATAGACATTTCAGTCTCTTTGCCCTTGTAAAGTTTAGTGAACTTTGGGGAATGTGAATATCATGAAAATAATTGGATCAGACCCTGAACTAAAGGTATTACTGTAATCAAAATAGTGTTAATGTAAACAGGAGACAAATGGAAAGCATGATACTGATACAAACCTTAATAAATGGTTTGAGTGTATTCATGAAAAATCTGTAGGTGGGAAGAACCTAAATAAATGGTGTGAATTTGATGAGAGGACTGTTAAAGAAGGAGGGTTGTGGAATACTATAATAAATGTAATGAGAAAGAGGACTACTAATATATAGAAAAAATAATGATGCATAACATGAACAGAAAAATGTTAATGTGTTTATCATTACTTTAAGTATGAGCAGAAGCCAGTGCGATGTATAAATATGTCATATCTACTTGATTAGCAATCTATAAATGTCAAGTGAATGAAGTGTGAAGATGATGACGGTGATGGAACCAAAAAAGATCGTAAACCAGAAAGAAAAAAAAAACAAAGAAACTTGCTATTTGAGATAGAACAAAAATATGTGCACAAATTAAAAAAAAATATACAAATATAAAATGAAATATATAATACATAAAAGAAAGAGTTTTGCTTATAAAACAACATATATATATATATATATATATATATATATATATATATATATATATATTATTATTATTGAGTTCTCTGGAAGTGATGTAACAAACACAAAAGCTCTCATAAACACATGCTTCAAAAGCTCTGATTTTCCCAAAACATGGTTATCTGTGTGTTCTACTGCTGCTAATGGTGCTAGTTTTTACCTACTTCACAAACAAGCTCCTGTATTCTTGAACTACAGTGATCCTTTAAACAAAGTGTAATATAAATTATTGTACAACACACATTCATAAAAATTATACCTACAAAATGTACATGTATAAATATGATTAACAGGTACATATAATGTATATGTTATATTTCTTTAAATTATTTAAGTATAAATAGTTCTTACTACTGGAACAGTTTTGTGTGCTGTACAATGATTTGCATTACAATGTATTTGCTTAATAATATGCTCTGTTCCTGCTAAGGGGATTAATCACAGATGACTATAGAGGGGCTCCCCCTGTCATGTTGTCTTCCCATATGTGTGACATTTCTTCACTCGCAATAGTTTCATATTTTGTGCAACCAAGGGATGCAAGTATAAGCTGAACAAAAATGGAGGTGTTATCAATGAGGGAGAATGTAAAAGGCAAAATGGCAACCTCTATACTAATCAATATGACAATTAAAGCAAGAAAGCCCAAACGTTTTGTATAATTCACTAAAATATTTATAAAAAGTACAGAAGAGATTAGTTTAATTCAATGTAAAGACATTTTTTTCCAGAGTCCAATGGCCATTTAAGCTTTAATGAACAAAAGGCCACATTTGGAAAACAAAGGAAAAAAACACTGTCTTGTTCCAACTGTGACACCATACTGAGTAGGCCACGGGGTAGGCCTATGTGGTGTGTGTCTGCATCTGTACCTGGGAAGATTGAGCTGTTTAAGGTAATTCCATGTCTTTGTGATTTGGGGGGTCCTGGTAGGTCTGTTTCTGGATGCCTGTTTTTCATGTATTATCCTCAATCTAGTTGCCAGTACAAGCCCAGCCACGGACTTTAACATGTTTTTCACTTTTGCACTTCTGTCTGGTCCCTTCACCTAGCTAAAATGTCTGTCTTAATTTATAAGCCAGTCCCAACACAAAGTCAAGTGTTCTTATCACTGCTTATTCTGTCAAGTCTGCATTACCTTTATACTTAACACCATCTGTTTTGCCAAGACTACTTTAAGGGCCCTATTAAATTCCAAGCCTGCAGTGGCCGTCGTATAGCCCGTAAGTCTGCGGGCTTTGAATTTGCAGGAGTTATAGAGTGATAAAAGTGAAAAAGGCAGCAACCAAAGGGTCAAAGTCTCAAACCTGTAAACCCTTTCCGTGCCCTCAAGCTGTTTGGGGTTCCTCAGTTACAATCCAATCCTGTAATTACAGAGTGCGTTACAGGCCTCTCAGCCAATATAAAGCGGGCTAGCCGAAGATGATAGATAGAGAGAGATGATAAAGTTGAGTTCCACCTGGCCATGCGTTGACTGTGTTGTAGATTCTCATGAAGTAGCACGCAGGTCCCGGAGTTGGTGGTTTGAGCAGTGATAGAGAGAGAATAGGCGATTTTTCAGAGCAGGATGTAATTGTTTTATTCTTTTATATTATTCTAATTACGATTTTACACAAACTTTGATTACACACATTTACAGATAACACATAATACAAGTATTACATAAAAATAAATTATATTAAATAACACACATAGATACACATAGAGCTAAGTCACTCCATACACACACCCCCATCCCATGTCAGGAGTGGTGGAGGAGAGTGGTAGAGTGGAGGAAGAGGAGGAAAGTGTCAGAGTGGAGGATGAAGAGGAGAGTGGAGGAGAGGAGGAGAGTAGGAAAGTGGAGGAGGAGGCACGGGGAGGACAAGAGGAGGAGGAGGGGAGGGGAGGAGAGGAGAAGAGTGGAGGAGGGAGAGTTGGGGAGTGGAGAAGGAGGTGGGTAGTGGAGGAGAAGGAGGAAGAGAGTGGAGTAGAGTAGGTGGGTGGTGGCAGGGTGCCCAAAGAGATAGGCACATACAGTTCGAGGACTGAGGGGGAGGGGCCTGATCCCAGGGGGTTGACAGCTTGCAGGAGGGACAGGCCTCTGGGTCAAATGAGGGAGTGCAGGATCTCCAACCACAGTAGGGAGGGCAAGAGGCTAAAGGCAAGCACAGGGCCCTGAACTACACAAACTGGGAGAATGTGGTCCTCTTCGCTGCCATCCGTGAGCACCCTGCTATCCTTGCAGGGGGAGGGAAGTTAGGCCAGGGCCTAAGGCCCAAACATGGAAGGAGGTAGCAGCCGCAGTAACAGCAGTGGACACAGCGGAAAGGGATGTGAGGTTGGTCAAAGACCATTTCAATTACATCAGAGTCAAGGTGAGGAGGATGATGGCCAAGGAGGCCAGTCAAGCCGCAGCACCAACTGGTAACCCAAAGTGACTGTGCAATACAATTAGTGGGAGAGGGTGGCCAAGGACCTTCTGAGCCAGGTGGAGCCGCTGGGGCTTAAGGCCTACTGGCCCAGCAGGATCCAGCCTCCATGTCAGGTGAATATCACATACACCAACATGCCAGCACATGTAAATCCCACACACTTCACATGTACATGATGACCAACAAGGATACTGACATGTCAGCTCTATGGAATTAACAAGGGATAGATGGATCAGTCATGCATCATTAAATCCATGAAGCTGACAAATCACTGTCACTCGTGGGCACAATAACAATAATCAACTAATAGAGAGTCAATGTATGGGTGTGAATAGATCACATCTAGCAAATGATAGCTACTCATAGCTGCAATTAAGAGAATAAACCAGGTTCAAGCCTAGATGTCAGAAAGTTAGGAATGAGCACAAATCAATGTATTATTCATCATACTTAACATATATATCTTTCTTTTCTCTTTTTCAACTTCCAGGAGGTTTGGGTCCAGTGGTAAGCCAGAGGCGGGGGCGTCGGCTCCATCGGAATGAGCCCCAGCAGGACTGGCACAGGGGAGGAGGAATGAAGAGGAGCCGAGGACCCTGGTTTGGAGGAGGAGGACGTCATCTGGGCAGTGGGGTCACCAGCAGGACCATCAGCCGCACAGTTGGCATTTGACCCCAGTGTCCTCCTCCTCCAGAGACTGAGCTTATCACCAGGGCCCTCCTACTGGAAGGATGAGCAGGGTTTCCCCCACCTCCTCCTACCCCCAGCAGTGCGTCTGACAGGCCCCAGCCACCAGGAACATCTGAATTATGGACCTAGGCTATATACAGTATCTCATAAAAGTGAGTACACCACTCACAATTTTGTAAATATTTTATTATATCTTTTCATGTGACAACACCGAAGAAATGACACTCTGCTACAAGGCGCTCATTGCAGAGCTCGGGATTAGCACCGCAGGCACTCATTGCGCGGCCCGTAAGACTTTTAAACAGCCGAGCACACAAGGCGCTCCTGTCTATGGCCGCGATCCCCGCCAAAACCCGTAGAACTTTACCAGAGGCACGCATTTTACAAATTTAACGGTCAAAATGGATTTAACCAACTAACTCCAAAGACCACCAAAAAACAACAAATAATAAAAACAAATAAAAAAGTACACACTCACACACAGCACAGGGGATGAGCCAGGGAGCCTGTGAGTGAGGTTTCAAGTTAATTTGAGTCATATTTGGTGATTTTACTCGATCGAAAATCTACTAAGCGAGAAAAAAAATGGCCACCGAAAAAACTTAACTTGATGAAAACGAGGCCGAAGACATTAAAAAAAGAGCACCAAGCCAGTAACCCTTAATGCAAGACAGCAACACTTCACCCAAGCCAGTAACATTTAACCCAAGGCAGTAACACTTAACCTAAGTCGGTAGCACTCATCGCATGGCCCCTAAACTACACGGGGGGAGGGGAAGCTTGCCATGAGCGCAGAAGGTGATCATTGCAAAGCACCAAATTTGCAGGTTGGACAATGGCTGCAATGAGCGCCATGGCCCGTAAAGTAGACAGAAGGAGAGGCTTGTGATGAGCGCCGAAGGTGCTCAGAGGGACAGAGACTTGCATTGTGTGTCAAAAAGAATTAGTACACAGGGGAGAGGGGGAGACTATAAAGTACACAAGGGAGAGGCTAGCGATGAGCGCCGAATGTGATCATTGCAAAGCAGTTAAGTTGCAGCTTGCCAAAAACGTCAGTGAGCAGCAAAGCAGCTCATTGTGGGGCTTGCGATGAGTGCTAAAGGCGATCTAAAGTACACGGGGGGAGAGGCTCATGATGAGCACCAAAGGTGCTCAGAGGAGCCATAGCCTTGCATTGTTTGGCAAACAGCATTGCCAGGCTTCAAATTTTATTGCCTTCATTTTTGATGGTCAAGTCACTAGTAATGATATAAAAATGATATGTATTCCACAGATTAATTTTAAAAAGGGTCAACAGAACTAAGCAGTAATCAATAACGTTGTGACCATAAAAATTTAAAACCCTATAGAGTTTCAAAATTATGCAGTGAACATTTTAAAAAGAATTATGGAAAACATTTTATTGATATATAAAGATATACATATAGATAGATCAATATTTATAATAGATAATGAATAAACAATAGATTGCTGATTATATAATTTAATGGACATTTCAATACATTTAATTAAGCCTTAATAATTTGCAGGTTTTAATTAGAAAATGTTCTGCCTTCAGGGAGAAAAGTATGATAACATCTGATACAGTGACAATGGTTAATATTGTGTGATGTCATTTTCCCAATAATATTGTATTGTGTCATGCCCACATGGACATTGGGACTACTGCAACGATGATGGCAGGGTTAAGGTTAAATGTGGTTCAATATTTCTATATTGCTATGTAATATTTCCCTTATGTATGTAATAACACCTGCTGTGTCGGGCATACAGTAAGGGGAACCTCACAGTTACATGTTTAGGCATAGATGTGGTGAAGCACGTACACAGTCAGGCATGATGTCTCCACCATTGTTTTGACTGATGATCACCTGGAAGGCTTGGAACAAAGAGGCATTTAGGTGATCAATCACCCAGGCTCCTAGCCACCAGGGGTGATCAGGGAAGATGACATAGTTTGATAGACAGCTCCTCCACGTGGCCCATGGAATGGACTGTGGCGATTGGATCATCCTATGTTTGTCTAAGGTTTTGGCTTGTGATTGGTTCCTGTTTTCTGCAATGTACTGTACTGTTCCCATTAATGTTATGCTCTGTTTGGCTATACATAAACACTGAGTGTAGGACATTCTAGAGGGAACACTTTTAGTAGTCAAGACCATGTGTGAGGTGTATAAGTTCAATAGCTTACTGCAATGAAATATGGACATTCTCAGTCTTATTAAATTGCGATTGGGCCAATTGAATAGGGCTCTATATAAGCACAGAGCATTTTTTTTACAGAAGTTTTTAGTTAGTGAACTTCTATCCAAAAGTAAGGTCCTCACTAACTAAAAACTTCTGTAAAAAAATAATCTATGTGCTTATATAGAGCTCTATTCAATTGGCCGAATCGCAATTTAATAAGGCTGTCTGCTAGCTATTTTTTGTGCCGTATATAAAAGTATATGACATACTAATTGGAATTATAAATTACAGCAGAAGGGAATGTAATAAAAACCTACTTCTACACAGAACTTTCAAGGAACTACAAATAAGTTTGGATGTTGACTGATCTGGGTTTTTTCTTGAGTGTTTACAGCATTGATTGGTGTCATATTTTCTATAACTTGATTGTGACCTGTCTTTTTAAAGCTAAGTAAAATATTTGAGTCAGTTGTAAGAATGTGCAGCTACAGTCATGCAATCTGAACTTGACAACTATCTGAGCAGGATATCATGTATTTGGTACAATTAACATATTTAGTTATGGGCTTAATAATACATATATTAGTTAAAAATCAATCCTGTAATAAGTATGATACTAGGGAAAAGTAGGTGTATTTATGTTGATTAGAGTGTTGTTCCCTCCAAATATTAGAAAGAGACAACTTTTTATAGAAAGAAATACGACGGCAGCACAAAGTTAAAAGAGTGGGGTTTGATCTGGCTTGGAATTAGGAGGACCTATTTTAATTATTCATTCATAATTTTGATATTAGGGAGGGGTTATTATATAACGGTTATGTAACTGTTATGTAACAGGGGCAAGCTTATATATACTATCTCACTTCCCTTCACCTAGCCAGTTGGGTCCAGACATAAGATTGCATCTCACCCATCATTCAGGCACATCAGAAATGGAATGACCAGTACATGATTTGACTACTTGCTTACCTTACTTACCTGAATTGATCACTTGCTTACCTGTATGCTATTATGGCATCTCCATTTGTGGATGGGCTTATAGCACGGCTTAAGCAACAGACCCTGGCTAGGGGCCATGCATGGCTAGCTACTATTGTTGAGCAACCACGGCATCTGCTGAAGGGGCTTCTTCCCCTCCTTCATCTCACTCACAATCTCACTCACATCAACCCCATGATTTTGCCCCCACTCATCCACATTCAGACATTTATGTCCCTTCTCAGGTGCCCATTTCTGCCACACTTCACACCACAAGCTAATCCAATCATTTTGTTAGGGCCCCTTAGTACCTGTTACGCCATTTTCAGAGCCCTTACAGTCACCCCTATTCAATATACAGCAACCGCAATATGCCTGCCACCAGGGGGCACTCCGATCGCGTTATGTGTTCCAGCCTGGAACTCATGAAGGAGGATGTAGCCCATCACATGATCCTTCACTCCTGGCATGCATGAGCAGGTAAGAGAGGTCCTGCGGATCTGAGGTCGAAAGCTGCATCTGACCTGAGGTCTGGGGCCCGGCATGCCTTTCTAAAAGTGTGGTTGAGCCCATTAGGGGAAAGAAGGCCCGGGTCATTTACAAAATGTCAGCCGGGCCTCTGGGAAAGGGAGGGGCGGTTCAGGGGCGGGCTTAGGGTGTGGAGCGGGGGGGGGGGTCGCAGCCAGGGAATCAACAAAGGAGGGAGGGGAAAAGGGCAAGGGAGGGCGGGGATAAGAGCTCAAAAGGGGAGGTAGAGGAGGTACAAACATATTTAGGGGTGGGAGAGGATGCCTGTGAGTTTCATTGGTGGGAGGGGGAAATGAAGGGGGGGAGTGAGGGAAGCAAGTCAGCAGGACATTAGAGAGGGTCACAGCATGGCTGCAACTAGAGGTACAATCACACAACAAAACCTGTACAGCCTAATCTAAGCAGGCTTCTGGGCATAGCAGGGGATGATAGTAGTGAGTCTGAGTCTCATAGCATTGGATCTGGAGCCAACCTCATCCCTTTGTAATCTGGAGAATGGGGGGCGGAAGAAAAAGCCTGGCATACATCCCCATTCTTGGCTAGGGAGGGGCGACTTGTCAGGATAAATGTATCCTCTGTAAGGCGGGGTAGGAGAATAGCACCAGTGCAGGACGATAGCGTATGGTGTGGGTCTGGGCCCAAGAAGCCTAGGAAGAGCAGGAGGAAGCAGCAAGGTGACACCTTTGCAGCCCCACAGACAGGACCATCTGGTGAGTCCAATGCTATTCATTCTCACACTCCTACACTGCTTAGTTTAGAGGACAAACTAAATTCTGTATTTGGAAATCATCAGCTGCCAGGGTTTTGGTACCTCCTGCTTATTTACAGGTAAGGGATGTGCAGGGTAACAGCCATTACATGGAAGGCAGGGAAAAGTAAGAAGAATGAGATGCATATTGTGTCTGATACAACAAGGGCAGTTGTGCCAATTGGTTCATGTTGGTTTGTATGTCCCTTCTGTCATTAAAAAAAAAAATTGGAAGAGGTAGATATTTTCACTCCTTCCCCATGATACTTTTTTTTGAGGTGAAGGAAAGAAAGAAGTAGAGTAAAAAAGAAGAGGAGGAAAGGAAGGAGCGTCAAAGGCCTTCTGGAACTGGCTGCAAGCCTACATAATCATGGCTAGCATCTTTGGGGAGAAGTACCCTGAGTGCTGTTCAGCTCTCTTTTGTTATATTGACAAGATAGCAAGCGTTCATGGGACATATGGGGGCATAGCGTGGTGGCCCTATGATGAACAATTCCGACAATACCTCACGGTCAACCCCTCCATGAGATGGGATGAGCATGACTCGGAAATACGGTTGAAGATCGTCACCCCAGCAAAAAGTATGGTGGTGGGTTATAGTAGTTCCTTTTGTTTCACAGGAGGTAGGAGAAAAAAACAGGCACAGAATTCAACAGCCAAAAGAGATATGTGCTTTCAACTAAGGAAATCGTAGGTGGGGTGCTACCTGCAGGCTCAGGCATTAATGCTCTGATTGCAGGTACAATCACTCCTCAGTTAGATGCTTCAGGAGAAACAAGGGAGGTGAGGCAGACCAGAGAGCGGTGACACCAATATTGGTAGAAAGAATACTGCCATGGCTAAAGCTGTATGTCAGTAAGCAGGATTTTGCACATAAGGATCAGTTATTATGTGGTTTCTGTTCCGGTTTTGTTATCCCATGTTATAATTCGTTGCCATCTCTATTTTCAGGTAATCTGGTGTCAGCCAAGCAATTTCCTGACGTAGTTCTGGAAAAGCTCAGGAAGGAGGTTGTTCTAGGAAGGATGGCAGGTCCTTATCTGCATCCACCGGTTAAGGACTTAAGGGTATCTCCATTAGGAGTTGTCCCTAAAAAGGAGCCAGGCAAGTACAAACTTATCCATCATCTTTAATTTCCTAAAGTAAAATCGGTGAATGATGGAATTGATAAGCACCTATCCTCTGAACATTATGCTTCTTTTGATCACGCGATTGGCCTGGTACACAAGGTGGGACGAGAATGTTTACTAGTTAAATATTTAAAGTTATTAGGTTGTTGCTTCTTGGGTAAGGATTACGTGGATCTTTGCTTGCCTGTGGGTTGTTCTGTTTCTTGTGCTTATTTTGAAACATTCAGTTCCTTTATTCAGTGGGTGGTGGAACAAATTTCTGGTTCCATGGCCGTGACCCACTATTGGCTCCTCACTGGAACAAATTCATGGTGTGATGGAAGTTTTTCTGGCAGTAGCACAGGATTTTGGAATACCTTTGTCGAGAGACAAGACAGAGGGTCCTCCTTCTACACTGACTTTTTTAGGCATTTAGATTGACTCAGTAAAGTTTCAGTGCTCACTACCCATAAGGAGGTGGTGGATCTGAGGGCTGCCATATGGAAGATTTTGGGAGCAAACAAAGTCACTCTGAAGGAGATGCAAACCATGCTGGGAAAGCTAATTTTTGCATGTAGAATCATACCAATTGGTAGAATTTTCAGCAGAAGATTGTCTTTGGCTACGTTTGGAATGAAGTGACCCCATCATTTCATAAGAATTACTGCATCTCTCAGGCAAGACTTATGTATCTGGTCTGCTTTCCTACAAAACTTCAATGGTAAGTCCTTCATGGTGAGGCAAGTTATGAGTCAGGATATTGATCTATACACAGAGTCTGCTGGTAGTGTCGGATTTGGAGCTTTTCTGAAGGGGGAGTGGTGTGCGGCTACATGACCAGTATCATGGAACAGTTCTAGGTTAATAAAGAACATGGTCTTCCTTGAATTATTCCCCATCATCATGGCAATTTACATATGAGGTGACAACATGAAGGACCAGCATGTTATATTTCATAGTGGCAACATGGGCATGGTCCTGGTGATCAACAAACTGACATCCTCTTCATTGCCTATAATACAATGCTTTGTAAGATAGTATGGCGTTAAATGCAAAAGAATATTATATACAGAGCAGTACATGTGCCTGGTAGGCTTAACAATATTGCTGACGCTCTGTCAAGGGGTCAGTGGCAATGCTTCAGGAAGCTTGCATTAGGAGCAAGTAACACTTCATCCCCATGTCCGGAACAGTTATGGGACCTGGGTAGTCCTTTAGATTAGTATTTAGTAATGTTGCGAACATCACATTTTTGGTTTGCGAACATCGGACGCAATTTTCAATCAAATGTTCACGAACGGGCGAACCCGGCGAACCGCCAAAGACTTCAATGGGCAGGCGAATTTCAAAACCCACAGGGACTCTTTCTGGCCACAATAGTAATGGGAAAGTTGTTTAAAGGGAACTAACACCTGGACTGTGGCATGCCGGAGGGGGATCCATGGCAAAACTCCCACGGAAAATTACATAGTTGATGCAGAGTCTGGTTTTAAGCCATAAAGGGCATAAATCACCTAACATTCCTAAATTGTTTGGAATAACATGCTTTAAAACATCAGGTATGATGTTGTATCGATCAGGTAGTGTAAGGGTTACACCCGCTTCACAGTAACAGACCAATCTCCCGTTTAATGCACCGCAAACAACCGCAAACAGTCCCTTTGCACAACCGCAAACTCCCCATTTGCACAAGGTTGGATACCAAGCAAGCCATGTCCCGTTCCTTGTCCTCACTGATGTCATTGAAGGTCTTTTCCATCACCCAGCCACCAAGGGTCACCGAAAGGTGACAACAAGCCGCCTGGGATGCCTGCTGTGTTTGGTCTTCCTCCTCCTCAAAGCCACCTTCCTCCTCTGACTCCTCTTCTTTAGACTCCTCTCTCTGCGTTGCCTCTGTCTGCATTATTATAAGGTGTGTACTGTTAAGTAGTACTATTCCTATAGGTTTAATCCCTGTTACGTCCACTATTAGGGGACGTGTATATGGCATTGATTTTTGGAACAGGGAGATGCAAAAAGATGCTTGGTCGGACCTCCTACTTCAAATTTGGGGCACTGCGCGTGCAATCTAAGGTGCCACCAGATATGAGTGTCACTGTGCACTGGCAAAAGTTGACAGAGTAGATTCAATAGGCTTCACACACACGCCTGTAGGCAGGCAATTGCTATTCAATCTATTACAGTCAAAAAAGTGTTGTTTTATGTCACTGTACACTACGGTTGCACCAAATATGAGTGTCACTGTGCAGTGGCAAAAGTTGGCAGAGTAGATACAATAGGCTTCACACACACGCCTGTAGGCAGGCAATTGCTATTCAATCTATCACAGTCAAAAAAGTGTTGTTTTATGTCACTGTACACTACGGTTGCACCAGATATGAGTGTCACTGTGCAGTGGCAAAAGTTGGCAGAGTAGATGCAATAGGCTTCGCACACACGCCTGTAGGCAGGCAATTGCTATTCAATCTATTACAGTCAAAAAAGTGTTGTTTTATTTCACTGAGCACAATATAAGCTGTGAGCCTGACACAGGCGGGCAACTGAAATTAGATTAATTGTAGTGGAAGCTAAATACACAGCCTGGCTATCTATTTCCCTATTAAATCTCGAGCAGCTACATTACTGTCCTCTCACAACGAATGCAGCTTCAGAATGATTCTAAAATGTATGCTGTCCTTCAGATGGAAGGCCCTGGAAGGGAGTGTATGCTGCTGATTGGCTGGAATGTGTCTGCTGACTGTGAGGTGCAGGGTCAAAGTTTCCTCAATGATAAAGAATAGGGGGCGAACCCAAAAGCGCATGTGTTCGCGTCCGATGCGAACGCGAACATGCCAAAATCGTTGTGAATAGTCCGCGGGCGAACTGTTCGCGACATCTCTATTAGTATTGTGTGGGGGCATTTTCTTATTAAAGTTTATTATCTCCTGGCAGTTATAAGTGGGTGGAAGGTTGTGTTATATTGCTTAATTTATCTGATAGTAAATGGGAAGTTTTAAATTGCAGTGAATCTGTGTAAGGTAACTATTGTTTTGTTTTAAAAAAAAAGGAATTGTTATTAATAGTGTTCTAACATCACATGTTGTATTATATTGATTAATGTAGTTATATCTGATAGTAAATGATAATATTGTTAATAAATCACAGTTTATCCGTGTTGTCTAACTATGGTTTGGTTTAAAAAAAACAAAAAAACTATTGGTTAGCTAAATGGTGTTCTAATTGTAATTTTATCCTCCCACACACTTCCTCAGACTGCATGGATTCTAGGCTACACATACATGTATTGGGCATGTAGAACTGCAGTAGAGAAAAATGGCGATATACAGCTTGGTTTCAGCAAAACTGAGTTTTTGGTAAAATGGTTTGGCATATGTAGGATGAAGTGGGAGTGTGTTATTAGGAAGCTAATGCAGTATGACATCTTAGTTACTCATGCAGTGGGTAATGATCTAGGGTGCATGCCATTAAAAACACTAATTACACGCATGAAATGTTGCAACAATTATTCCTTGATCTGCATATTATATGGTCTGAGATGGTGCACCGTCTTAAATGGCGATCCCATGTTCAACCTGCTATACTAAATAAATGCAGGAAGAAATTTAATAAGATGATGTCTAGCCAAATTAGTGGAATGGGTGGTACATCACTATGTTATACTGACTTGAAAGGGGATAATGTGCATTTTATGGAAAGGATGGGGTACACCTCAATACATTTGGATCTAATCTTTTTATTTTGGCCTTTAACAAACCATTTGTGTAGTACAGATGGTTTGGAACGTCGTTAGTAGAAAATCACACTTTTGGTCAAGTTAGCTGCAGCTCTATGTTATATGGTTAGGAGCATTATTAATTTAATTGGTGATCCCTGGGACACGTTGCACAATAGTTGCCCTTGTTTCAATAGATGTCAAGGAACGTGCTTAGTTGTAATTGCACATAAATGGCATGGAGCATACTTAGCCTTAAATGTGTGTCTCTGTCCCATAGATGGCAAGGGACGTGCTTGGATGTAACTGCGTGTTTCCTAATAGTATATGGTTTAGTGCGCACTTATAATTTTGCGTAAGTTACAAGGGACTGTGCCCCTCTGTCCCATAGATGGCAAGGGACATGCTCAGCTGTAATTGCTTGTTTCCTAATGGTAGATGGCATGTAGCATACTTAGCCTTAAATATGTGTCTCCAAGGGACTGTTACTCTTGGTCCCATAGATGGCAAGAGATTAGCTTAACTCTAACTGCATGTTTCCTATTATAGGAAAGCATTATGCCTAGGAAAGCATTATGACTAGGAAAGCATTTAACCAATAGGGGTGCATTTCCTGTGGGGGGGGGGGTTCTTGCACCCAGGTGTTTAGTGAGCTGTGAGATGCGCTCATTTGGTTGTACTCCTGGGGCACTGGGTCCCCTCAAGCCTTTAAGTGTGGGTGGGCAGGCACCTCTTGTTATTTTAAGTGTGTTATTATTATTGTTTATAATAAACAGATCTGTGGCCTTTTTAACCCCATACCTTTACTGGTTTGGTTTAAGATATAAGGGTATCCGTATTGACAATGGACAGGTCACGTGTCAAGTAAGTAATTTGTATGTAAAAGTATTGCAATCTATTTACTTTTAATGATCTAACATGTGAGGTACACCTCAGGATAATAAGGGCAACATTTCGGGCACAACTCTTTATAAAAAAAAACATTCTGTAAGAATAGAATTTTAGGTGAAAATGTCTTGTAATGTAAGAAAGTACATTTATATTTTGTGTAGTGAATTAAAACCTCTAGTGCTGTGTACAATAAGGTTAATATCTCAACATTGATTAAAGCCACCCCAGTAAAAGTAAAGCAATACTAAAATTGTTATTGCTCCATCAAAAATGAATGCATTTTCTAAAATGTAACATTCTATTATTAGCAAAGACCTGCAGAGTCCTCTTTTTGGATTTTTTTGTATGTTATTATATAGTAGCTGATGGGACACAGACAGAGTGCTCAAGGGAAGTAAATTGGTGGTTCACTCCCCAGCTTTTCATAGTTTGGCTCTGGTCAGTGCAGCTGGGGATAGGCTGGGCCAGAGGAAAAGGGGAGAGGTGTAATACAATCACAGATGAGACCTGCACCTCATTTTGTTAATAAATACCAATGGATGATCCAATTCAGTATTAAAATATTGACAACAATTTGTTTCAAAAGTTAAAATTAGGGCATTTGTCAGCTGAATATTTAGGCAATATTATGTTGTGGAGCAGGAACCTAGCTTAAATGCTTCATTGCTCTTAAGATTCCAAGCACACCCCTCGGGAAACTGTTTTTTAATTTACTTGTTATTATTTCTACAAAGTAATAAACTGACAAATGTGGTGGAATACATAAGAAATTACTCTCAAATAGTTTTGAAAGTAAAGGAAGCAAATTATGTGAAGTAATGAATACGCCACTATGTAGCAATATCATATTATTAGATACTCAATCAATTAATCTAAATCAAAAAAGGCTTAATTAACGTTCTGGGCAGTCTTAGGCTTCTCAAGATGGGCTGCTCCGCATTTACTAACCTTTCTGTCAAAGGGTATTTTCACATATTACTTCTAAATCTTACAACCTCCACACAGTTTATTTTGATTTAGTAGAATAATGGATGTTGTTTGAGAAGAATACTTGGGGCCTTATTCAATGGCAAATTTGCAACAGTTACAGAGCAATTTGATCGATCAAGCCTGCAACTACCTGGCCAAAAGCCTAAACAGTAAACCATGCACCTGTAAGTAGCATTTCAGGGCATAATCATGATCAATTAAGCAAGGCAGTAACTACTGATTTAGAAACAGCCAATAGTAAATGAGAACGTCATCATGACATCATTAAACCATGGAGGTTAAACGTCAATCAATTAGCATTTAGAAGTCCTATATGTGATTGGCAATCTGGCAATGTATAAAATAATAAAAGTGAATGAAGGAAATGTTCGAGTCCATGTGGGTGGCCTGATATGTATTAACTCCTTGATTCCCTTGATTGATATAACACGGATATAAAACGGGATTTTTATTTTATTTCATATTTGCGAGCTTGAGACTGTTGTGCAATTAATTCTAATGTCTTTCATTTTTTATTTGCATTTACAGTGCTACGAACAGGTGTTGTACCCCCTTGCAAGTCCTATCTGGTACCCATAGGATTTCCTTCTACATTTACCATCTACAGGTGTGAAAAAATTTGCAGGCTTGAGGAATTGCAGCAATTGAATAGCGATTTGCAATACTAAACCCTTATGGATCTTGAAAGATCAAAGGCATATATAGGTCAGAGTTACGATTTTGACAAACCGCAGGGATTTTCAGCTTTTAATCTTTTGCGAGTAGCTAAACAATGTCAATTGAATAGCAAATTAGTTTACCGGCTACATTACAAGCCAGAGTAACCAACAATTGCTCAAGTGAATAAGGCCCTTGGAGGCTGGGTAGACATATTCCCCGTTTTTTTGTATTATCAGCAGCCTTATTAAATTGCGATTTGGCCAATTGAACAGGGTTCTATATAAGCACAGAGCTTATGTTTTTTACAGAAGTTTTTAGTTAGTGAACTTCTATTCAAAAGCAAGGTCTTCACTAACTAAAAACTTCTGTAAAAAATATGCTCTTTGCTTATATAGAGCCCTATTCAATTGGCCAAATCGCAAATTAATAAGGCTGTAGATGCCTAGTTAACTAATTATGACTTTTGATTTTAGAAATTAAAAGAAAAACATTTATTGGGTATACTTTTTAATTTAGGACTTGCAAATTATGTAGTAATTTCCAAATTCAAAAAATATTCCACTAAACCTATGTATTTATTTGTGATATAAAAGGAAACTGAGGAGATAATGTTACAAATAATGTGGTTATAAAGACTAGCCAACATTAAATTATAGAACAATTTTCTAATTTGTTATGTCTCTTGTATGGAAACAGTTATAATAATGTGTATACCAATTTTAGCACCTTCATTTTTTAATCTGGATGTTATTAAGCAAATTAAATGTGTTATCTTTAAAGTTCACAAAACAGAATAATAACACTACAAATTATTTTAGTGCACTGACTATAGAAACTGAATAATACAATTCTATGCATCTTATTAAGCATTACATACTGGTTGTATTCATTTTCAGATCTGTATGTATAAGAGATAAGAGTAAGACTAACAGGTCAGCTTCTTTGATACAGGAGAACTATAAAAGAGAAAAATTAGAACCATAACTAGATGTATTATGAGACAAATTTATTGAATCTCAGAATGCAAATAGTCTTATTTCATAGCTAAGCTAATATATTTCTATGACTAGGTCTTGAGAATTTCAGTGCTGAAGACAGCACTTTATCTTTAGAAAGTCGTTTATCTACAAGATGTTATAACCCTGAAGCCTTCAGGCATATTGCTGTTTGAAATCAACTCATAAAGCATAGAATGTTTTACATACTCATCATGGGGATTTCTAATAATAAAAGAAAACAATTTAGCATAATTATAGTCATATAGTGAGTACTTACAAAAATAAAATCTACCTTACATGAGTTTTCATTTGTTCCTAGAATCTGATTCAATGATTTAAAATGCATTTAGAATAAAAATAATTAGTAATAGTTTATGTGTTTATATATATATATATATATATATATATATATATATATATATATATATATATATATATATATATCGCATATATAGTTCTCAGCAGCCGGGCTTGCCAAAAAACGTTGGTAACCCAACTTTAAAATTGCGGGCCACGGTTGTGGGCAGGCAAGGAGCGCCAAAGGCGCTCCTTGCGCTGGTGCAGATGGGCGCCATAGGCGCTCATCCCTACAACCCTGTACGACAGGGAGCGCCGAAGACGCTCAATGCGCTGGTGGAGATAAGCGCCGTAGGCTCTCATCGCTACGACCACGCACATCCCGCGGGACTACACATCAACACACAACTCAAAAACACAATTCAAAGTGCGAGACCCGTAGCACTTTGCAAAATTCGCCTATAAAAATTAGGGCCTGTAACACTAACAAAATAAAAATGGGAGCCGCAAAAAATACGAAGTTAACGACCGCAACACGCACAGCGGAAAACACAAAAAACACACTAAATACAAAATAAAATTTAAAAAAAATACAAACACAGCAAGGGGGGACAACCAGGACATCTGGGAATGAGGTTACACGCCAACTTCAATAGAATTTAAAGATTTATAACACTCGAAAATCCCATAAGCGAGAAAAAAAATGGCTGCCAAAAAATGAAAACGAGGCTACACGACCCCTAAGCATGCAAAACACTGCCAAGCACATACGACTTTTACACAGACTTGTATGACCTACTATATACACTATTACGAAGGACGCTAAATGCTCCACCCCCCCAACACATACACAATTGCAGCCATTTTACGATTATTAACATTAACATTACAAAATGCAAAACTACACAGCTAAACAAATGGTTTAACCTTGCACACACAGTCTATTTACACTACACACTGCAGACATTGCTGACACACCTCAGTTCACCAACAGTGCAAATCTACATTGTATGCTTTAGGAACACCAAAACAGATTGCTAGCTCTTCAGCATATTGCTTCCTGCATATATTCATTACAAATAGGTAAAGTATATTAATTTATAACTTTAATAATTAATTAATTTACATTAAAAATACATACACAGAGAAAACCAAATACAAAAAATTACAGAATCACAATAAATGATAAAGGCGATCAGCACGAGCCTCACAAGCAGCGCCAACGGTGTTTACAAAACCACAACTTTATCAGGGCAGAGGCTCACAATGACAGCCAAAAGACCATCAGCGCAAACCTTACAATCAGCGCCAAAGGAGCTCTCATAACAAATCATATGCCAACCAAGAGGCTAAAGGCACTCAGCGCGAGGCTCGCATTGAGTGCCGACGGGACTCACACAACCAAAATACTTACTTTGTACCAAACAGCGTTACCTGCCTTACAATTCTATTGCCGTCATTTTTTGACGGGCAAGTCGCTAGTATATATATATATATATATATATATATATATATTGTATATATACTGTATAGTATATATATATATATATATATATATATATATATATATATCATTAGTATTTATATTTTGCATAAGTGCTTACAGTTCCTAGCACACCACTTAACAGAATTGTTGATATTGTCATAATCTACAGGAATACAAAATTATCATGTGGTACACCACTTGAACCCATACAGTATAACCCTGTACACAAATTCAAAATCCAAATAAAAAAATACATCAAAATACTCATAATAAATAAAATATATATATATATGTTTTAATAATCAGGCATGGAAAAAGCAAAAAAAAATTAATAAAGCTAATTTTTTATTAAAACATCATAATTATTGATGTCTCTCGTGAACCCTTGTGCCATCCATGAAAGGTCCATGAAGGTTGTATTTATGAAATTTAAATTAGATATTATTATTGCTGTCACTTATTGTTATATGCTGTCTTCTCCTAAGCATGTGTGGGGAATTGGTGTTGGTGTCAAATTCATTTAGATTCAACTATGTAACAAATCCTTTGAACCTCTCCCTATTCCCCAATCTACTCCCAGATGATTAGTCAAAAATATACCCCTCAAGCCTCGGCTCTCAGAAAATGATTACACAAAGATAAAATATATTGTTTTATACATAAAGAGTCCTATTCGGATTTTGTATTTTTTTATATTTCGATACAGATGAGTAACTTGCTATGTATTTCACAAACAAGCAATATTTCACTTGAACTAGTTTGCTCCTTTAATATTCATATCACTAACCGAACTGTGATGTAAAGTTCCCTTAAATTCAATTGTGATTCAGTCAATTTAAAAGGGCACTATTTAAGCACATAGCATATTTTTTTTACAGAAGTTTTTAGTTAGTAAAGAACTTGCTTTTGGATAGAAGTTCACTGACTAAAAACTTCTGTAAAAAAATATGCTGTGTGCTTAATTAGAGCCCTTTTAAATTTACCGAATCACAATTTAATAAGGCTGAATGTGTTTGATCTATATACTGACCTAAATCTTTGAAAGCTAACAAAATCACTGATATATACTGTAGAGACACACATTGTCACATCACACATACTTTTACATAGAATAATATTGACACCAAAATACGGACACTAACACACAAGGACACAGTGACACAAACACTCATTGACATATATATACACACATATACATAAGGTTGTACAACAATGAGACACATGCATAGCACAGTCAATCATTCAATGACACCATGACAACAGAGATTCTGAAACAAGTAACATGTCCATAAGAATGTACATGGATATGTTCTCTGCGAACCATTTATTCATTTTAGTAGGCTACATGGAAAATACTGAATAATGAACTTTAATAAAATAACAAGACTAGTAAGAAAATTGATTGTTAAATCCTAATTGCCTCCAAACCAGCTTGCACATTCATAAAATACATTGACAGAATCAGATGCACTCAAATTTCATAGCATGCCCGAAATTCTCAAATCTCTACCAGGTTTGTCATGGGTTCTCTGATTCAGCTAAAATCCCAATTTAAATAAACATGTTTAGTTTTGTAATAGCTAATACACAAGACTGTGTTTTCTGGGGAAAAAGTTCTAGGTGGATTATAGAGAAGGAGACAGTAAGGGAGCATTTAGTGAAAACAGAACAGATCCATAAGACTAAGAAACAAGTGGACAGTTTGTGCTAAGCTATCACAGAGGCTTTGGTGAGGTGTGCAGAGGTGTGATGGTACATTTGTCTGATAGGAGATAGTGCATAGTAAATGCAGGGGTGCACATCAAATCCTCTGTTATAGCTTAATAAGGTCCCTTAGTATTTGCAGAGGAAATAGGGGAGAGGTCCATGCGAATAAAAAAAAGTAAACATGTTTGTTCATTTTACCTCTATTATGAGTAAATATATTGTTTACTATTTTGGAAGTGTGATATCCGTTGCAAATGTTGAAAAGAGTAAGACTACGTTTCACCTAATATAATATACATACAATAGCGAATTGCCCATAAAAAATGAGTTTTTTTGATTTCTGTAATTACAGTGGTGGGGATGGGGTTATTAGGGGGTAGGTAGTCAGGTAGTGTAGATGTTAATAGGTTAGTGTAGAGGGTGTTTAGTTGATATTTAATGTTTTATTGGGGTTGTATAGTGCAGTGTAGTGTTTATACTTAGTGTCATGATGGTCCTTGAGGACCGTCATGGCACTTTTGTGGTTAATGTTGGGTTGTAACAGGCCAATAATGGTCATAATATACCCTTGTGGGACTGATGGGGTTAAATAGAGGCTTATGAGGGTCTGGATAGACCCCCATAAGTGACCTGGTTAAAATGGTGTAGTGCTTACACTTTGGGTCATATGGGTCCTGGATGACCCTCATGGTACTTATAGTGTTATTACATGCGTTCATTAGTGTTTTAGAGGGGTCTATATAGTTGAGGCACACAGTACACTCACATTGTGTGGCAAACAGCATTTCAACATTTTCTTTTATTGACCGCCATTTTTTGACGGGCAAGTCGCTAGTTTTCTTTATAATTGGCGTCTTTTGGCGGTCGCCCAGCTGCTTCCGAGTTATGGGCTTGAAAAAAAAATGGTGCTCATCGCCCTGTGAGCCTCACAAAGTGATGCAAGCCATTGAGGCATTGAAACACATGGTACTTAGGAAAATGAGTGCCGAAGGCCCTCCTGCGAACCTCGCAAAGTGAGGCAAACATTTTAAGCATTGAAGCACGTGGGACTTAGCTGGCGAGCAGTTGAGGTATTGAAGCACGTGGGACTTAGCCTGCAAAAAACGCGGGACTTACCTAGGCTGCAAACAGTTGAGGAACGCAGGATTTAGTAAAAAATTATACAACCTCAGAATCTCGGGGGCAAAATAAATGCCGCCACTTTACAAAACTAACTTTAGCAAATAATAACATTATGAATCTGAAATCGCAGTTTTCCAGCCTTAACCAACGGTTTTGACTCGCGCATGCAGCATATATATACTGCACACTTGGCACATTGCTGACACTTTCTCCTCAGGTGTTAAAATTAAGAATTAGTAAAAAAAAAATATGAAAAATCTTTTACACTGCCCTTACTTTATGAAGACATAAATGCTTAGCTCTTTCTAATATATGTATTAATTGATTAATTAATTATTAACGTACATTAATTTATTAATTATGTGTTTTTTACAATGCACTAAAAAAATGTATATTTTACACTGCAATTATCCGGTTTACTGCTCATTAATGTACATTAATTTATTTAATTATTAATTATTAATAATTACAAAAAATATATATATATATTTTACACTGCACAAAAAAATTAGATTTTACACTACATTTATATATCTGTATTATTGCTCATTGGCTGACAGGGATAGGACCCTCAAAGCAGTTAAATATTTAAATCAGTTTCTTAGGCTCTGACACCTACTACATTGAATATCTATACTGAATTTGTTTAGGGATATATTGATGCTTAGGTCTTCACTTCACCAACTTAGACTATTGTGTTCTGATCCATCACATAAAATTCAGATTAACAAAATAATTGAACTTAAGGCTGTAATGTAGAAAAATAGGTCAAAAGTCAAGGGGGGTGAATACTTTTGCAAGGCACTGTATGCTTAGCTCTTTAGGTTTTCATGTATGCCAATTAAAAATAAGGCATTGATTGATTGATCAATTAATTAATTTAATTCAAAATGTACAAATGCATTTCAGGTACTTTTACTATTTCATTACTGCTCTTTAGGTTTTGCATTGATGACAGTTAAAAACAATATGTACAGTAAACAAACACATTATATTTTACAGATTGGAAGAAATAAAAGGCCACAACCACAAGAACATCAGAAAGTGGAAAGGAACTTATTTCATTAAGACAGAAAAGTAGTAGAAATTCCATCACAAATGATTTGCCAGGAATCACTCATATCGGCAATCTTTCTAAATACTATCAATAAAGAGGATTAATTAGACATTGCAAACAAAGTGATATTAACATCAAAAAATATTGATGCCTTAAATCTAGCTAAATTTTTTAAATTCATCAATGCACCCCAAACAAATTATTACAGTGCAGATTCATAGCCTCGTTTTTGTTTTTTTCGGCAGCCATTTTTTCTCTCGCTTAGGGGATTTTCGGGTGTCTAAACTCTTGTATTTCGACTTAAATTAAGTTGTAACTTCAGTTTCCGAGGTCCTGTGTGCCCCCCCTTCCTGTGGGTAAGCTTTTTATGTGTTTCTTGTGTGTATTTATTGTGTTTTTAATGTTTTCATGTGTGCGGGTTTCGGGCGGTAAGGTTGTACTTTTGCAAGGTTGGAATGTTTCTCGTATTTGTTTCTCGTATGTCTGTAAGTCTCGTAAGTCTGCGAGCCTGCAGCGTTAGTAACAACCCGCATGCTCATAACTATATATGTGACTAGAGTATTGCCCGTCAAAAAATGACGGCAATGAAATTGTAAGTGAGCTAATGCTGTTTGGTGTATAATAATAAAATAAATAATACATTAATAAATGAATATACTTTACCTATTTTGAAGTAATATATGCAGGAAGCATTGTGTTGAAGAGTTGGCAATCTGTTTTGATGTTGCTGCAGCATTAGTGGTGTGGAGCTGCTGTGTAAGCGTGATGAATGTGTGTAGTGTAATAGTGTGCGTGCGCGAGACAAAACCGTTAGCGTAGCTGTGTACTTCCGCATTGTATAAGTTATTGTTCTAAAATGGCGGCTATGTGTGGTATGCGTCTGTGGCGGAATATCCGTAGCTGTCTTGGGGTGTTTTGTGTGTTTCTGGTGGTGTTTTGCGTGTTTAGAGTCCTGTAGCCTCGTTTTCGTTTTGTTCGGCGGCCATTTTTTCTCTTGCTTGGAGAATTTTTTAGTGTCTAAACTCTTTTATTTTGAGTTAAATTCAGGTGTAACTTCATTTTTTGAGGTCCTGGATGCTCCCTCTTGCTGTAGGTAAGCTTTTTATGTATGTGTTGTGTGTATTTACTGTATTGTGTTTTTCATTTTTTCATGTCCGAGGGTTGCGGTCGATTTTTGTAAGATCGTAATTGGTCGTAACGTGTCTCGTACTTTTTTTGCGAGGGCCGCAGTTGCTGGCAAGGAGCGCCATTGGTGCTCCATGCCAGCAACTGAGGCCCTCGCTTCACGAGGGCCGCAGGCTCGCTGTGCGAGCCCGCAAGCGTTAGCAACAACTCGCATGCTCACAACTATATATGTGATACAATTCTATTTGTTAAATCTAAGAGTATAGAAGATTGGGTATCGGATTTAAAAATCACATTGGATAATTATTCTTGGTCTAAAATATTTGGTTTAGTCAAAAGCTCTTCCATAAAGGCTTCATATCTGGAACTATTCTTTAAGATGGTCCAGAGATGATATTTTGTGCCCATGAATATGAATAGATTTGATTCAAAATATTCACCCCTATGTTGGATGTGCTGTGAGAGCTTGGGCACGGCCTTACACATATGGTGGGAGTGCTAAAAAGTGAATTCAGTGTGGAGGAACTGTTGCACTCTGTTATCTATTATGTTGGGAAAAGAGATTCCGTGCACCTCTCAGTTTGTCCTATTTCATTTAGAATTGGACCTAATAATTCCTCATGAAAAGTATCTAATATCCCATATTTTGTTAATAGTAAAATCTCTCTTGGTTAAGTACCAGAATCAACCAACACTTCCAACATAGGGAGACATTGAAAATAATAAGTTATAAGAGACATGATGAGTGATAGTCAACTTATTGCTCCCGTTAACAAGAAGCTTGCCTCCAAGTGGCACCTATGGAACCAGTTCTTGGCTTCTAAGAATTGATTCAGAGAACATTCTGTGTCTATTTTCTTTTCTTCCTTCTCTTTGTTTGGATAACATGTACTGTACATATTTAATATGTTTAGAATCTCCCAAGCATGGGTAGTACATATGATTAAATGTATAAAAAGTTATGTATCTTTTTTTTTTTTTTTTGTATGTCTATACAATATGTATGTTTTGTATGTTTTTCGAAAAAAAAAAATGTATATACGACAAGCACATGTTTTATTGATGTATACATGTGGGAAAGACTGCTGTATACTGTTTATTAATTATATATTTGTGCAAGACTGCTGTTTACTATGGGCTTCATTCAATTGCTCCGATTTTGAGATCCGTGGTCGCAAGGAGACATTGCAAGCTACTCTCCTATTCGATTGCCTTCTGATTGTGGGCTTTGATTGCGTTACGTGCTGCATCCCTACAGATCCCTTGCGGTTTGACAAATCGCTAGTTACTTCACCCAAAGCCTTTGTTCTTTCAAAGCCACAAGTCCCGAATCGCAAATCGCTATTCAATTGCTCCGATTCCCCCTTTCGATCCACCCCGTCAAGCCCATAAATGGTAAAAGCCAAACAAAATGTACTTCCACCCCACTGCTCCCAAATCAAAATCCCTTACCTCAGGGGTCCCAATCGGGACCCCTTCATTATCCCCACAATAACTCCATGATGCAGGGGACCTGTCTAAAAATAAATTAACCCCTGTCGCAGGGGTACGATGAGTACCTCCCCAGCACCTAAAATGAACCCCATCACTCATGGGGGTAAATATAGACCGTAATGAGACTAAAATTACCCCCTCAGTATAGACCCTATAGGCCACTATTAACCCCTATGTTAACACTATAAGTGCCATCAGGGTCCTCCAGGACCCTCAAGACACAAAGTCTAAGCATAACACTACGCTATTAATCCTAACTATATCTCATTAACCCTAACTGAAGGACCCTCATGGCACTTACGGGGCCAGTGTTAGGGTTCTTATTGTCCCATAAGGGTCTATAAAGAAATGGGGTTCAATAGAGACTTATGGGGGTCTGTATAGACTCCCATAAGAGATGGGGTTAAATAGGACTAGATGGGGTTATATAGGCCCAATTAGGGTTAATTGGGTATAAATAGAGTGAGTAGTATATGGGATTTTTTCATTTTATATGCAGCAGGAGTCCTGATGGGGACCCCTGCTGCAAGGGTTTATGTATAAACACTGCGGGGGCCCATTTTAGTTGCTGCGGGGGTACTTACTGCACCCCCGTGGCATGGGGGTAACCATTAGTGTGCCGCAAGCCTTTTAAGGACCTGCGGCAGGGAATTTACATTTTTAAATGCTGCAGGGGTCCCGGTTGGGATCCCTGCATCATGGGGTAATGTGGGGACCCTGCAG
The DNA here is from genome assembly GCA_027410445.1 of Discoglossus pictus. NCBI lineage: Eukaryota > Metazoa > Chordata > Amphibia > Anura > Alytidae > Discoglossus > Discoglossus pictus. The sequence goes on from CM050166.1 coordinate 200,685,409, forward strand.
GTGTCCCTTTTAGGACCCCAGCATCATGGGGTTAATGGTTGGGGAGGAAATGTATGGACTTGTAAGCACTTGAGACACCTCCTTAGTAAGCTGTATTTGCCTTTCTGCCATTTACGGGCTTGACAGGGTGGTTCGGAATGGGGGATCAAAGCAATTGCATAGCGATTTGCGATTCGTTACTTGTGGCCTTGAAAGAACAAAGGCTTTGGGTGAAGTAACTAGTGATTTGTCAAATTGCAAGTGGTCGGTATTGATGTAACGTGATTGGAGCTCATGATCGGAAGGCAATTGAATAGGAGTGTAGCTTGCGACGTCCCCTTGTGACCACAGATCTCAAAACGTGGTGTGATAAATCTCATGACTGGACTGTTAATCTGGATGGTTATAACCTATTTAGGAAAGATAGGGGCAATGGTAAAAGAGGAGGAGGGATTTGTCTGTATGTTGAGCCTGAATTTAAACCTATAGTCAGAGAAGATATTTATTGTGGAACTAGCGATAATGTTGAATGTTTGTGGGCATAGTTAAATAGCTGAGGAGCAAATTCTAAAAGAATATTGGTAGGAGTATGCTATGAACCCCCAAATATAATTGAAAGTGGGGAAATGCAATTATTGTTACAGATTGGAAATGCAGCAAGCATGGGCAAATTTTAATAATGGGAGATTTTAACTACCCTGAGATAAACTGGATGAATGAGACCAGAAGTTCAGCTAAGTGGAGAAGGTTCTTGAGTACACTCAGAGATCATTATCTGACCCAGGTTACATAAGAGCGTACAAGCAACGAAGCTATCTTGGATTTAGTCATCACAAATATTATTGATATAGTATCAAATGTTGAAATACGGCAACCTTTGGGAAACAGTGATCACAACACAGTCTCATTTGAAATTGAATTAAAAAAAAAAAACTTTAAGGGCCAACAAAAACTCTTAATTTTAAAAGGCAAGATTTTAACAGTTTAAGGGCAACAATACAATGTGTAGACTGGAACCGAGATCTGACAAATAAAAATACTAAACATAAATGGACAACGTTCAAATCCTTACTAAATATACATACTTATCACCATATACCATCTGGAAATAAAAGTGGAAGTTAATCCCAATCCATGTGGCTTAACAATGAATTAAAGATGAAGATGAGGAGCAAAAACAGGCATTTAAATTATGAAAAAAGAGGGGACAGAGACTGCTTTATGTGAGTACAAGCAAGTCAACAAGGTTATTAGACTGGCTAAAATAGAATATGAAAAGTTAGTTGCAAATCAGAGTAGGACTAAAATTTTTACATTTAAATATATTAATGGGAAGAATGCCAGGAAGGAAGCTTTAGGAACATTACAATGTGAAACAGATGAGCTAAATAGGCTCTTTTCTTTAGTATACATAAGGGAGGTATCACTGCAACATAATGGGGCCACACTACCTTCACCAAATAATAGGTTAACGCAGGAAGAAATCAAAAAGAGGTTGGAAAATATAAATGTTAATAAAGCCACAGGTCCTGATGGAATACATCCAAGGGTAATGAGGGAACTGGGCTCTGTAATAGCCACACCATTATATCTAATTTTTCAAGATTCACTCAACACAGGGTCTCTACCAGATGACTGGAGAAAAGCAGATGTGATACCTCTATTTAAGAAGGGAGTAAGAGCAAATCAGTCTGGTCTCACTCAAAGGAGTGCCCACCCCCAAAATACCATTCAATTCTAGCCTGAATAAAAGAAACAACAAATACCAGATGAGTTTCAGCCTCTGAGGGCCTTGTCAGTGAGGTGCAGCTTTACTTCCTAATGCAGTACATCACATATATAGTTGTGAGCGTACGAGTTGTTGCTAACGCTGCGGGCTCGCGTAGCGAGCCGCGGCCCTCGCGAAGCGAGGGCCGGGGCTCGCGCAGCGAGACGCGGGCCTCGCGAAGCGAGGGCCGACGACTCGCGTACGAGTCGCGGGCCTCGCGTAGCGAGGGCCGCGGCTCGCGCAGCGAGTCGCGGGCCTCGCGTAGCGAGGGCACTGTGCCAGGTTCTCAGTTGCTGGCATGGAGCGCCGCAGGCGCTCCTTGCCAGCAACTGAGGACCCTCGCGAAGCGAGGGCCTCAGTTGCTGGCTTGTGGAGCGCCGCAGGCGCTCCATGCCAGCACCTGAGGACCTCGCAAAGCGAGGTCTTCAGTTGCAGCAACTGCGACCTTGAAAAAAAAAGTTACGTCCAAACACATTACGACACTCGCAAACAACATACGACACACGTTCAAACACATTACGACACTCGCAAACAACATACGACACACGTTCACACACATTACGGCCTCGCAACACTCGGACGCAACTCGCGAACATTACAAAATTACAAACACAATACATACACACAGCACATACATAAAAACCTTACCTACACAAACAGGAAGCACCCAGGACCTCAAAAATGCAACTTACAACTTAATTGCACTCAAAATAAAAGAGTTTCGACACTAAATAGTTTGTTAAGCGACAAAAAAAATGGCCGACGAATAAAACGAAAACGAGGCTACACACGCAAACACCATACGAGACACGTTACCACACATTACGACTTCGCAAACATCGGACGCAACACGCCGACATACAAACATTTAAAACTTAACAAAGACACACAACAAACCATAAAAAGCTTACCTACAGCAAGAGGAACCAGCCAGCACCTCAAAAAAACAAGTTACACATACATTTAAATCAAAATAAACACTTTAGACACTAATACCATCGCTAAGCGAGAGAAAAAATGGCCGACGAACAAAACGAAAACGAGGCTTCAGACGTAACTACACTACACTTACTCGCAATAATGAAACACATACTATGCGGAACGTATCACAATCATATTAAACACCATTTTGAACAGTAATACGCCTAAAATGGCGGATGGAACGCAAATTGTAAGCTGGAACGCAAATAGCGCATGCGTATTGCGTTCTAACGGTCTCACTTTCCAGAACTTTCTACAAGTTTATAAATACTGGCTATTTCCAAATAAAAAATACATTTCTCCTCAGGTGATCAACGGAGTGACTTCTGAGATAACTGCTGCTTTTACTTGAGAAGACAATTCTTTACTAATTTACTACTTTACATTGTGCAAATTACAACTGACAGGTAAGCTATAATATATTACATTTTATTATCAGGTCAGGTCAAACAAATAAAAAAATAAACTAGGATTTATGTAGTCATCATGTATGGCACATTTATGTGTATAGGCTCACAAAACAAATTAAACAGAGCTTTATGTATAGTGACATCTGACACGCACATATATGTCTATAATGTATAGTTACATGTGACACGCACATATATGTCTATAATGTATAGTGACATTTGACACACATTTCTGTGTATTGCCCCTTCATAGTGACATGTGACACGCACGTATATGTGTATAATGTATAGTGACATGTGACACGCACATATGTCTATAATGTATAGTGACATCTGACACGCACATTTCTGTGTATTGCCCTTCATAGTGACATCTGACACCGACATATATGTCTATAATGTATAGTGACATGTGACACGCACGTATATGTGTATAATGTATAGTGACATGTGACACGCACATATATGTCTATAATGTATAGTGACATCTGACACGCACATTTCTGTGTATTGCCCCTTTATAGTGACATCTGACACCGACATATATGTCTATAATGTATAGTGACATGTGACACGCACGTATATGTGTATAATGTATAGTGACATGTGACACGCACATATATGTCTATAATGTATAGTGACATCTGACACGCACATTTCTGTGTATTGCCCCTTTATAGTGACATCTGACACCGACATATATGTCTATAATGTATAGTGACATGTGTCACGCACATTTATGTGTATTGCCAATGCAACAAAATTAGCTTACAACAAAATCAGTAAACAACTACATTTTAATGACATTATATCTCATGTATACTGATATGTCACACGCACATATATGTGTATCATCTATAGTTACATCTCACACACACACATTTATGTGTCTTGGAAAAAAAAAATATAAGGTTAATTTAACCATTTAAATTTGACTCATGTAGAATGATATGTCACACGTACACAAAATAATTACATTAAACTATGTAATGTGCTTCATGTATGTGACATATGTGTGTAGCCCCCAACAAAAAATAAGGTTAATTGAATTAATTTACTGCAATTCAATACATCAGATAAAGCTGAATCTTTCTATTTCTTTTCATATTCAAACAGACTCTGCATCAACAGCGTCTCTCAACAATTTGCACCGTGCACTGTGAAGCACAATCCCTTTAAAAGAACACCAACAAATTTGAAGAGGTAAGATACAACAACACATTACATGCTCAAAAGGCCATGCTTTGCTAGATGACAAATTATAAATATACAAATAACTATTTCACTTTCTTTTTCAAACAGACACTAAAAAAGACCGGCGGATTAAGATTGGCAGGAGGGGACCGTCTGTCATTCAAAACTTCTATCAAGGTAAAGTATTAAGTATAAACAAGAAATAACCATGAGCCTTATTCAATTGCAACTTCCTCATTTGAATAGGGCTCTATATAAGCACATAACATTTTTTTTTATACAGAACTTTTTAGTTACTGAATTTCTAACCACAATCAAGGTTTTCAATAACTAAAAACTTTGCTCAATAAATATGTTATGTGATTATATAGAGCCCTCTTCAATTGGCAAAATTGCAATTCAATGAGGACCTATATGTCTTTAATGGCCAAGGGCCTCACTCAAATGTGATTTGCCCATTTCAATAGGGCTCTATATAAGCACATAACATATTTTGGAAACAGAACTTTTTAGTTACTGAACTTCTAACCACAATCAAGGTTTTCAATAACTAAAAACTTTGCTCAATAAATATGTTATGTGATTATATAGAGCCCTCTTCAATTGGCAAAATTGCAATTCAATGAGGACCTATATGTCTTTAATGGCCAAGGGCCTCACTCAAATGTGATTTGCCCATTTCATAGCGCTCTATATAAGCACAGAGCATATTTTTTAAAGGAAATTTTTCTTTTGTGAACACGTTCCTTTTGGATACAAGTTCACTAAATACAAAATTCCGTAAAAACATATGCTCTGTGCTGATATTGAGCTCTATTCCATTGGCCAAAACACAATTGAATGAGGAGCTCACAATATAACAAATGTAGTAACCAAAGGCCCTTATTCAATTGCTATTTTGAAAAATTAAATATGGCTATAAATAAGAACTTTTAGGCCCTTACTCTATTTTAACAAATATATGTGATGTGCTTATTTACAACCCTATTCAAATTTCTACATTGCAATTCAATTACGGCCTTAGAGTACTATTACATTGTAAAAAATGCAATTGAATGAGGGCCAAACTATGCAACATATGGTACACACAAAGGCCCTCATTCAATTGCAATTTGCCCAATTGAATAGGGCTCTAAATAACAACATAACAATTGCTTAAAACTAAGGTTTTAGTTAATAAAAAAATATCAAAAATACAGTTTTTCAATGACTACAAAATTATTTTAACTAATATGCTATGTGCTTATTTAGGGCACAATTCAATTAGCCAAATCGCAATTCAATGACACACAAACTGCTACACACAAAACAGAATTTCTTATAAAATGTTTAACAACCTATAAGCCTTACAAATAACCAAAAATAAGAATAACAAAAGTGTTGTGCACCTAATAGCATTGTATAAAAAAGCACACAAACTCATAGCAAACTATATTAACATTCTTCTTTAATGTTTAACAACCTATAACCTGTACAATCAAGAAGAAATTAGTTTGGCACAAGTGATGCGCACCAAACAGGATTGTCAAAAACTAACACAAACACATAGCAAACTACATTAATTATATTATTTCATGTTTCACTAACTATAACCATCCAAATAAAGGTTAAATAAGTATACCACAAGTGGTGCGCACAAAACAGGATTGTACAAAAACTAACAAACACATAGCAAAATTAATTCATATTCTTATTTAATATATCACAACCCACAAGCCTTACTAAGAACCTTAAATAAGAATAACAAAAGTCTTGGGATTGTACAGAAAGTTAAAAAAAAAATATTTGAAAAAAATAACCATAACTGATACAATACAGCAAAATTCATACATTTTTTACTTATTTAAAAGACATTTCACTCAAACAACATTTTCTATTTTACATTACAACAGATACTGCGTGAAGACAATCGGACGAGGACTTTTTCCACAGGACCGGACCATCGGACGAGGACTCGGACCAGACCAGCAGACGAGGAATTTCAACACAGGACCAGACCAGCAGACGAGGAATTTCAACACAGGACCAGACCATCGGACGAGGACTTTCACCAACGGACCACAACATCGGACGAGGGATATCGCCACAGGACCACAATATCGGACAGGGGCTATCGCCACAGGACCACACCATCGGACGAGGACTTCCGACAGAGGACCACACCATTGGACAACGATTTTGAAACGAGGACCAACAAACATTCGGATTTAAATCACACTTCAACCAAGGTAAACTATAATAACTACTAAAGTATAACACTAAAGAAACTGCTTTCAGTTGCATCCGTCTCAACAGAAAAATAAATTAATTAATTTACTATCTCCCTTATTTTATTTAAATTGCTACTATGCAATACATAGCTCAATAACCACATCACTTTTTTTTTCAGCAAAGAAGTTTTGCAGTGGTAAATATCTATCCACAAACAAAGTTTTTAATAAATAAAACCATTATTTTAAATAAATATGTTACATGCTTATTTACAGCAGTATTCCATTGGACAAATTCTGAGCCACTGAAGACAGGAATTATAAATTTAACTAAATATCAATGATACATTCATGATTTGCCTTTTATTTCAACAATTGTGCACAATAATCTTTAACAGGAATTACAAATTTAAATATACACAATTACATTTATTTGTTTCCGTTTACAGATTAATATGGCTGATAACGAGACCAAAGAAGAGAAGAAAGACGTCAAACTAGAGAAAGACAAGAGAGATGGGCCGCCCAGCAGCACCGGAGGAGAAAGAAATTCGAAGAGAAAAAGAACGCAAAAGACTTGCAAATAAAAGAATATCAGCTGCAAAAATGAAAGATACAACCAAAATAAATAAAAAAATAATAAAGCATTTACAAACTGTTCCTAAAACATCAGATGACATTTTACAACATACCAGTCAAGACAGACCAAAAAAAAAAACTACAAAAAAAAAGCATTTACAAACTCTTACTAAAAACTTACAGGAAATTTCAACCCAACAAGTCCAACATATACCAAGAAAATCTACGAAAAAAACTAAACATTTAGAACTGTTGTTGAAACATTTCATGACTTTTCATCTGATGAATATCAAAGTCAACATCCAATATGCGTTGCAAATTGTCCTTTAATGAAGTCTTTAGCAGTAGAGGTTCATAGTTGTGGGGATATGACTACTCAATGTCAATTTTGTGAGGCTTATTATTTTAAACAGGAGAGACCCCGAGATGGACAATTTATTAGTTGTTGTCAAAAAGGAAAGTTCAAACTTCCACAAAGGAAACAATTTCCAACCTATTTACTACATATTATGACTGAACCTACTTTTCCAAATTACAAAAATTTTAAGACAAACATAAGATCTACAATAGTGCCATATCATTTGCATCTATGGGGGCAACATTGGCTGCTAATGTACCAGGACATGGTCCTTACTGTTTTAAAGTTCAAGGACAAATTTATCATCGGACTTCACATTTACATCCAGAGGAAGGAGAGCAAAGAAAATTCGCTCAACTATATGTCCTAGATACAATGGAAGCTGTTGACCAACGTATGCAGATGGAAGAAAATAAAAATGCTTACCCAGTGTTTTTATAGAGCTAAATAACATTATGGACAACAATCCCTACAGTAAAGCTTACAAAAAATTGGCAGAAGTAGAAAATGAACAACTACTTCATGCACAAAGACATCAATTACCCATGCCAAAGGTTAATATGGTGCTTAAAAGAGACAGACATACTGATAAACGTCGTTATAACTTGCCAACATCAAATGAGGTTGCAATGGTCTTTCACAATGATGAAGGAGAACCACCATTTCAAAGAGACATTAGAGTATATCCCAGAAATGAGGACCAACCATTTATTAATATTAATATCTTAAGTCCAAATTTAGATCCAATGACATATCCCATCTTTTTCCCACACGGAGAAGCAGGTTGGCAACCAAAATTAACCCTTCCAGTTACCCAAATGCTAAAGCCAGAATCCGAAATAATGTTTCTATGCTTGAATTTAAAGTTGCTCAAATTGCCATTAGAGATGAATTTAATCCCATTTTATGTGGTGGAAAACTAACACAACAATGGATTATTGATTCATATTTGCAAGTTGAGGCAAATAATTTAAACTTTATAAAATATCAACAAGATAAACTACGTGTAGAACAATATTGTGGACTCATGGACTATGTTGCTGACGTGGCTACAAGCAGAGACATGACAGCTGGCAAAGCCATCATTTTACCATCTTCCTTTCAAGGATCTCCTCGAAATATGAGAGAAAGATACAATGATGCTATGGCTATTGTGACAAAATTTGGAAAACCAGATTTATTTGTGACATTTACATGTAATCCACAATGGCCAGAAATTAATCAAAATCTACTTCTTGGACAAAGTGCTTCAGATCGACCAGATTTAGTAGCCAGAGTTTTTAAAATAAAATTAAATGAATTAATACGTGACTTTACTATAAATCATTATTTGGCAAATGTCTTGCTTATGTATATACCATTGAATTTCAAAAAGAGGCCTTCCACATGCACATCTTCTCATAATACTTCAAGAGAAAGATAAATTAGATACTTCGGCCAAAGTGGATGCAGTCATAGTTGCTGAACTACCGGATCCAGAACTATATGGTAGACTATATGAGATTGTTACTCATCGCATGATTCATGGACCCTGTGGAGACCTTAATCCACAATCACCATGTATGGAAAATAATCAATGTTCAAAAGATTTTCCAAAAGATTATAGAGACAAAACATATGCCAATTGTGATGGATATCCACTTTATAAAAGAAGAGAAGGAGATAGTGCCATTATTCGTGGAAAAAAAGTGGACAATAGATATGTAGTACCGTACAATCCACATTTACTCATGAAGTACAACGCCCACATCAACGTAGAAGCCTGCACTTTCATCAAATCCATTAAATATGTCTACAAATATATTTACAAAGGTTACGATGCAGCTACTGTAGTCGTCAAAAGTGCAGACAACCCTGAAAGTAGTGAGTTAGTACATGATGAACTTGCATCTCATGTAGATGCTCGCTATGTCAGTGCGCCAGAAGCTATGTGGCGGCTTTTAAAATTTGAAATGCATGATAGATCACATGCAGTATATAGGTTAGCAGTACATTTGCCACAACGACATTTAGTCTATTTCCATTCTGGAAATGAAATGAATGCATTGGCCCAAAGTGAAGATCGTCACACTACACTAACTGCATGGTTTGCATTAAATTCCACTGATGCTCAAGCAACACAATACTTATATATTGAAATTCCATATCACTATGTTTTTGTGAATGGATTATGGAGAGCAAGAAAAACCAGAGGCAATAAAATAATTCCACGAATTTACACAGTCAGTCCAAGAGATGTTGAACGATTTTGCTTACGGATATTACTTTTAAATGTTCCAGGAGCACAAAGTTTTGAACAATTAAGAACTGTTAATGACATTGTATATGAATCCTTCCATTTAGCTGCAAGAAATAGAAACTTACTCGCTGATGATACAGAGTGGGAAAGATGTTTAGAAGAAGCAGCACAATGTCAAATGCCACGACAGATGAGAGAACAATTTGCTTTTATTTGTATCTTCTCAAATGCTCCAAATGCATTAGCTTTGTGGGAGACTTTTAAAAGTAATATGGCTGAAGACTTTATGCGACGATACAATGAACCCATTGCACACTTAAAAGCCTTAATGGAAATTCAAGAAGTCTTTTTAACTCATGGATTAAGTTGTGCCAAGTTTTAATTTGCCTGATCCAGGTCTAAATAGATGACATCTAACTTGAAGACTATGACATTCAACTACAAGCAGGCAGAAACAGAAGAAAGACTTGCAACTTTAAATACACTACAATTGCAAGGCATTTCATGCCATTAAAAATGCTATAGATGACTGACATGGTGACAGAGCGTTATTTCTATCTTGAATGGACCTGGCGTATCAGGGAAAACATATTTGTACAAATTATTAATGAGTTCAGTACGAGCACAAGGAAAAATAGCAATGGCGTTTGCCACTTTTGGAAATTGCTGCACTTTTATTAGAAGGTGGAAGAACTGTTCATAGTGGATTTAAACTGCCAGTGCCTATTTGGAAAACTTTCTGTGTCAGATATTCGCATGACATCCTTACAAGCAAAGAAATTGAAGAAATGTAATTAATTCATAATAGATGAAGGCCACAATGATGTCATGCTATGCCCTCCAATGTATTGACCGTTTGCTTCGTGAAGTCATGGCTAATATTTTTCCAGTTGGTGGAAAGGTAATTTTGTTGGGTGGCGATTTTAGACAAACATTACCTGTCGTTGTACATGGAAAACGAACAGACATTATTGAAACATGTATAAAGTCAAGTACAGTATGGAAACATTTTACCCATCTTCAACTGCAACAAAATATGAGATCAGAAGGCCAAACTGATTTCAATGATTGGCTTATTAAAATTGGAGAAGGAAGAACAGAAAAAATACTACATTTACCTGACGACACTGTAGAGATCCCACCTCAGATGATTTGTCAACAAGATATTATATCGGCAATATTTGAAGGGAGCATAAATAACGAAGAATATTCTGAGCTTGCCAACCAAGTCATACTGACGTGTAAAAATAAAGATGCATTAATACTCAATAATGAAATCTTAAAAAAAATTAATGCACCACAAAGAAATTATCACAGTGCTGATTCTGTACTTGCTGATGACAATGAAAGTCAGGCAAACTTTTCAACTGAATTCATTAACTCTTTAACTCCTTCTGGAATGCCACCACATATTTTGCAGCTAAAGAAAGGTGCAATATCATGTTACTGCGAAATATGAACCCCAAAAAAGGCCTATGCAATGGCACAAGATTAATTGTTCAACAATTAAAGGACCATTTTATAGATACTGAAATTTTAACTGGGACCCATAAAGGAGAGAGAGTTTTCATACCAAGAATAGATTTAGCACCAAGTGAAAGTAGTCTCCCTTTTATACTTCAAAGAAGACAATTTCCCATTATTATGGCATTTGCCATGACCATTAATAAATCACAAGGTCAGACTTTCAAATCTGTGGGTATTTACTTGGAAGAACCAGTTTTTGCACATGGTCAATTGTACGTTGCGTTGTCACGGTGCAAAAATCCACAGGCTATTAAAGTTTACATTGAAAACAATGAAAGTCAAGGTGATTTATTAGAAGATGGACGTATTTTTACTAAAAACATTGTCTACTATGAAGTACTATAACTTTGCAGGATACAAATTCAAGATGCCAACATTTTTTAAAAGCATTGCAAAATACATAACAATTGGTTGTTTAATTCAGTCATAATTAATGAAAGTACTGTTTAGGAATGATTCGCCTCACAAAATACTTGCCTTGCATTGTTAGTCAAAATTATGTTAAAATAAAATGTTATGTCACTATGTTAATGTTTCTAATGTTACAAGTTTAAAAAATATATTTGCAAGTTATTTCATTCAACAGATTACAAAGTGGATGTTAAGAGGTCAAGCACCTTTTAAGTCACAATGTAAATATTGTCTGTTATCTTAAGATTACTAACTACATTAATGTTTATCGCCAGTTTATGTGCTCAGTAATGAATTACTTTAATTACGTACGTTTTAAGCAGAGTTTTACTGTATGCCTTCCTCTACATTCAATGTATATTCAAGTTAACAATTATTGTGATAGAAATTGCATGTTAATACTGATTAATTTAAAGGTCAATTGTTTTTACATTGAAATGTTAATACTTTTAATAAATAATTAGGTTACAAAATGTTTTCGCTATGTTCCTGTTTATAATGTTCAAAATTATACACATTTTTTGTCAACTTCTAAACTTACATAAAAAATAAAGTTAAAGTTTCAAAATATACTTTGAAGGTTATTGCTTCTTACATATATTTTAAACTTCATGTTAAAATTCGTAACGTTTCAAGAAGGCTTTTTACTTTTTGCTTTCCTATTCATTCAATGTATATTAAAGTTAACAATTCTTCAGATACAAATTACATTTTAAAAAACCATTACATCAACATTTTACAAAAATACACGTTCATATTAAAATACTTACAAGTGTCAAAAATATATGTTAATAACTAAACAACTTGACAAACATATACATCACATTGCCGTCATTTTTTGACGGGCAAGTCGCTAGTAGTATATAAGAATAAGAAGAATATATCTGTTTAAACAAGATTATCAACAACACAGATTTATGAGGGATCGGTCATGTTAAACAAACCTAATTACTTTCTATGAAGAGGTTAGTAGGAACTTGGATCAGGGCAACACCGTGGATGTAGTCTTTTTGGATTTTGCAAAGGCTTTTGATACAGTGCCACATGGGAGACTATTGAGCAAACTAAGGGATACAGGAATTGCAGTAAATATTTGCTCATGGATTGAGAGCTGGCTAAAAGACAGGAAGCAAAGGGTTGTTGTAAATGGAACATAATTAGATTGGACTAATGCGGTAAGTGGAGTTTCTCAGGGTTCAGTATTAGGTCCACTCCTTTTTAACATGTTTATTAATGACTGAGTAGGATTGGAAAGTATTAGCTCCAGTTTTGCTGATGTTACTAAGTTGTGCAAGGTAATTAAATCAGATAAAGATGTACTTTCCCTCCACAGGGATGTGCATACATTTGAGAAATGTGTGACTAAATGGCAGATGAGATTTAATACAAATAAATGTAAAGTTATTCATCTGGGAAGGAAAAATAGCCACGCAATTTATAACCTTAATGGAGCAAATCTTTGGCTATATGATATTGAAAGGGATTTGGAAGTGCTCATGGACAACCACTCAGTTAACAGCTCTCAATGCCAAGCAGCATCTGAAAAGGCAAGTGAAATATTAGCATGTAATTATTGGTAACAAATATAATTCTGCCACTAGTATGCCCTCATTTGAAATATGGAGTACAATTTTGGGCACCACTTTATAAAAAGGACATTTTAGAGCTGGAAAAAGTACAGAGAATGGGATGGAAAAGGGATGGGAGGGGAAGTTATGAAGAAAGACTTACCAAATTAAACGTATTTTCTCTAGAAAAAAAGCAATCTAAGAGTAGATATGATTACCTTATATAAATATATCCAGGGTTAATACAAGGCTTTGTCAAGTGAACCATTTGTGCCAAGAGGTTTTCAACTGACAAGAGGACATACTTTGAGATTATAAGTAAAACGATTTCACCTTAAAGAAAGAAAAGGGTTCTTCACAGTAAGGGTGGTTAATCTGTGAAATTCTCTACCAAAGGAGGTGGTGACAGTGGATTCGATATATAACTTTAAAAAGGGATTGAATATATTTGTAAATAAAAAGGGCATTCAGGGTTATCCTGGATAATTAGAGAGGGATTATTGATCTAGGAAGGAATTTTATATTTTTTCCCCTTTTGAGACAATTGGCAAAGCTTCACTGTTTTTTTTTTTCTATTTGCCTTCCTCTAGTTCATCTATCAATTATCAATGAATCTACATATTGCAGATCAGAGGAGATCTAAAAAGAATGAACTTGATGGACTGAAAGTCTTTTTCAACCTCAATTACTATGTAACTATGTAACTATGTAAGTGTAGTTATAGTAGAAGTGTGGGAGTTTAGAAAATAAGACTGGAAAATGGATTTAAGACATATACGGTAAATACATTTTTTTGTACAGTAAGCTATAGAAAAATATTTTTTCCACAAATACAGTATATTGATTTTTTTTTCACTTCCCAAAGATGTAATTGTACATTTTCTGAAACAGAGCCAGGGACCTTATTCTCACTGCAACCAAGAAGAAACCTCCATAAAAGGTCTCAAGTGTTTGTCCCTCCAAATGTGCATTTACTTGTCCCTTGCAACTTTTGGAAGTGAATAGCAATGAAACCAGCTCTGGCAATTTTGTCAAGTATAAAATACCATATAGATGGGGATTTCCCTTTGCTCTTATTTTCCAACACAATGAATGTTCTTATTCATCCTTTCCATTCTTTGGAAGAAAGCACCAAACGTCTTCAAAGTTTAAACCTTTGCATTCCAGGAAGAAGTTTATAAAGCTCTGGAACAAACTTGCACCTCTAGACCCAACTGAGAATGGACTAAAGTCAATATATATAAATGCTCAAGGAATTTACCTGTTGATCTGGTAAACTCACTTCTGAATGCAACAGAGAGACTTACCGACAAGCAGGATTTGCCTCCACAAGCAGGAAAGGAATGAGTAACTCTCCATGGACTTTTAAAAGCACTCTCTCAAAGTGCTTTCCATGGTATGAGGCTAAGAATTCTTAGCAATATGTAATATTTGGCCAGGAAGTTTATTATGACAAGGTGCTAGCACCTCTAAAAACCTTCTGCTAAGTACCCAAATGCTCTCATAATCTGCTGTTAGTAGTGTTATATATAAACTACTCGTTCATTCATTTTTGCATGGAGTTGTTATTTACAGTGGGGGGGGGGAAAGTATTTGATACCCTGCTGATTTTGAACGTTTGTCCACTGACAAAGAAATGAGCCGTCTATAATGATAATGGTAGGTGTATTTTAACAGTGAGAGACAGAATAAAAAAACAAAAAAACAACAAGAAAAATGCATGTCAAAAAAGTTCTAAATTGATTTGCCAGTCAGTGAGGGAAATAAGTATTTGATCCCCTATCAATCAGCAAGATTTCTGGCTCCTGGGTGTCTTTTATACAGGTAATTAATTGAGATTAGGAGCACTCTCTTAAAGGGAGTGCTCCTAGTCTCAGCTCATTACTTGTATAAAAGACACCTGTCCACAAAAGCAATTAATCAATCATATTCCAAACTCTCCACCATGGCCAAGACCAAAGAGCTGTCCAAGGATGTCAGGGACAAGATTGTAGACCTACACAAGGCTGTAATGAGCTACAAGACCATCGCCAAGCAGCTTGGTGAGAAGGTGACAACAATTTGTGCGATTATTCGCAAATGGAAGAAACACAAAATAACTGCCAGACTCCCTCGGTCTGGTGCTCCATGCAAGATCTCACCTCATGGAATTTCAATGATCATAAGAAAGGTGAGGAATCAGCCCAGAACTACACACAAGGATCTTGTTAATGATCTCAAGGCAGCTGGGATCATAGTCACCAAGAAACCAATTGGTAATACATTATGCCGCAAAGGACTGAAATCATGCAGTGCCCGCAAGGTCCCCCTGCTTAAGAAAGCACATGTACAGGCCCATCTGAAGCTTGCCAATGAACATCTGAATGATTCAAAAGAGAAGTGGGTGAAAGTGTTGTGGTCAGATAAGACCAAAATCGAGCTCTTTGGCAGCAACTCAACTCACCGTCTTTGGAGGAGGAAGAATGCTGCCTATAACCCCAAGAACACCATCCCCACTGTCAAACATAGAGGTGGAAACATTATGCTTTGTGGGTGTTTTTCTGCTAAGGGAACAGGACAACTGCACCACATCAAAGGGACGATGGACGGGGCCATGTACCGCCAAATCTTGGGTGAGAAAATCCTTCCCTCAGCCAGGGCATTCAAAATGGGTCAGTACTGGGTTCCAGCATGACAATGACCAAAAACACACAGCCAAAAAGGAATGGCTCAAAAAGAAGCACATTAAGGTCCTGGAGTGACCTAGCCACTCTTCGGACCTTAATCCCATAGAAAATTTGTGGAGGGAGCTGAAGGTTTGAGTTGCCAAACATCAGCCTCAGAACCTAATGACTTGGAGAGGATCTACAAAGAGTAGTGGGACAAAATCCCTCCTGAGATGTGTGCAAACCTGGTGGCAAACTACAATAAACGTCTGACCTCTGTGATTGCCAACAGAGGTTTTGCCACCAAGTACTAAGTAGAAGGGGTCAAATACTTATTTCCTTCATTGACCTGCAAATCAATTTATAACTTTTTTGACATGATCTTTCCTTATTTTTTTTTGTTTTGTTATTGTGTCTCTTACTGTTAAAGTACACCTACCATTAAAATTATAGACTGATTATGTCTTTGTCAGTGGACAAAAGTTAATCAGCAGGGGATCAAATTCTTTTTCTGCCCACTGTAGGTACTCACTGGTGGCCTTAAAATGGCACAAGTTGAATCGCTTGTTTTTTATACTTTATTCTATTTCTATTACACTAATAGTTTAACCCTCCTTCTAGGGGTTATCAGAGGAAAGATGTCTTTACCCCTCCACCTTAGGCACTTCAGTGTTCACCTTTGTTCAGGAGGAAATGCTTGTTCTATCACTATCGATCCCCTCACATCCCTCTTTCCTTTATTTCCCTTGAGGGACAATCTGCAATTCAGACAAACCTCCTCGGTCCCCAGGGAGGCAACTCCAGACCACTTGTCTTCAGTTTGCATATCCACCCAATCCATCTACCAGGTAACGATCAGGAAATATACGTTGCCACCCTACACTTAATGGCTAATTCAGGATACACTCTCCGCAATAGTGATGTCGCAAACATCAAGTTTTTGGTTCGCGAACCGCGGACTCGAATTCCATCAAATGTTCGCGAACAGACGAACATCGGAGAACCGCCATAGACTTCAATGGGCAGGCGAATTTCAAAACCCACAGGGACTCTTTCTGGCCACAATAGTGATGGGAAAGTTGTTTCAAGGGGACTAACATCTAGACTGTGGCATGCCGGAGGGGGATCCATGGCAAAACTCCCACGGAAAATTACATAGTTGATGCAGAGTCTGGTTTTAAGCCATAAAGGGCATAAATCACCTAACATTCCTAAATTATTTGGAATAACATGCTTTAAAACATCAGGTATGATGTTGTATCGATCAGGTAGTGTAAGGGTTACACCCGCTTCACAGTAACAGACCAATCTCCCCGTTTAATGCACCGCAAACAACAGCAAACAGTCCATCTGCACAGCCGCAAACTCCCCATTTGCACAAGGTTGGATACCAAGCTAGCCATGTCCCGTTCCTTGTCCTCACTGATGTCATTAAAGGTCTCTTCCTCCACCCAGCCACCAAAGGTCCCCGAAAGGTGACAACAAGCCCCCTGAGATGCCTGCTGTGTTTGGTCTCCACCTCCACCTCCTCAAAGCCACCTTCCTCCTCTGACCTCTTCTTCAGACTCCTCTCTCTACGTTGCCTCTGTCTGCGTTATTATAAGGTGTGTACTGTTAAGTAGTACTATTCCTATTGGTTTAATCCCTGTTACATCCACTATTAGGGGACGTGTATATGGCATTGATTTTTGGAACAGGGAGATGGAAAAAGATACTTGGTCAGACCTCCAACTTCGAATTTGGGGCACTGCACATGCAATGTAATGTGCCACCAGATAGGAGTGGTGTATTAAGTTGTACTATTTATTCCTATCAGTTTGATACCTGTTACGTCACCTATCAGGGGACGTGTATATGGCATGGATTTTTGGAAGCGGGAGATGGAAAAAGATGCTTGGTCGGTCCTCCCACTTCAAATTTGGGGCACTGCGCGTGCAATCTAAGGTGACAACAGATATGAGTGTCACTGTGCACTGGCAAAAGTTGGCAGAGTAGATGCAATAGGCCTCACACACACACCTTTAGGCAGGCAACTGATTTTCAATCGATTACAGTAAAAAAAGGGTTGTTTTATTTCACTGCACACTACGGTTGCACTAGATATGAGTGTCACTGTGCACTGGCAAAAGTTGGCAGACTAGATGTAATAGGCCTCACACACACTCCTTTAGGCAGGCAACTGATATTCAATCGATTACAGTAAAAGGGGTTGTTTATTTCACTGCACACTACGGTTGCACTAGATATGAGTGTTACTGTGCACTGGCAAAAGTTGGCAGACTAGATGTAATAGGCCTCACACACACGCCTTTAGGCAGGCAAATGATATTTAAGCGATTACAGTAAAAAAAGGGTTGTTTTATTTCACTGCACCTTACGGTTGCACTAGATATGAGTGTCACTGTGCGATGGCAAAAGTTGGCAGACTAGATGCAATAGGCCTCACACACACGCTAGCAGGCAGGCATATGCAATTAGATTACACAGAAAAAAATTATAAAATAAAATAAAATAAAAAGGGCTTTTTGGGTTGCTGTCCTTGCAGCAGATATCAAAGGCATCCTTCAGGTGTGTAGTTAAAGCTAAATACACAGCCTGGCTATCTATATGCCTATTAAATCAGCAGAAAAAAATAATAAAATAAAATAAATGATGTTCTAGCCCTAAAAAGGGCTTTTTGGGTTGCTGTCCTTGCAGCAGATATGAAAGGAGTCCTTCAGGTGTGTAGTTAATGCTAAATACACAGCCTGGCTATCTATTTCCCTATTAAATCAAGAGCAGGTAGAATATATCTTCACTCTCAACGAATGCAGCTACAGAATGATTCTAAAATGGAGGCTGTCATACAGATGGAAGGCTCTGGAAGGGAGTGTATGCTGCTGATAGGCTGGAATGTGTCTGCTGACTGTAAGGTGCAGGGTCAAAGTTTCCTCAATGATAAAGAATAGGGGGCGGACCGAAAAGCGCATATGTTCGCCGTTCGTTGCGAACGCGAACATACGAAAATCGCCGCGAATAGTTCTCCGGTGAACTGTTCAGGACATCACTACTGTATTATTATCATCGTTCTAAAACATTTTAATAAATAAAAAATGTTTAATCTGATTTCAAAGAATATGAATACAAGTAATGTCCTGGAGGTAATATGGAATTCCTTGTATATTAATTTATATGAATAAAAACAGCTTTGAATTTACTGTGTGACAAATGCTTCAGATTCTGATCAATAAATATTTTTAAAACATAATTTTATTAATATATATTGATAAGGAAATTGTTATATTTCCCTGTAATGTAACACACTAACAGCCACATAAAATTCCCCTAACGTGTAAAACCGTAGCCCGTAATGTAGGCCGCAAGACTTACAGCTATTTAATTGCCCCGCAAAGCAACCTGTTAACAATCTGCAGGCTTTGAACTGTCAAGCCCATAACTGCTATGTTCGAAAATCGCTATTAAATTGCTACGAGTTTCCAAAGATACCATATTAACCCTTTCTCACTCACAGAGGATCTAATGTGGTCCCTAAAACATAAATATAATTGCATATAATTGAATATACATCTCACTCATCACATTGGCAAAACAAATAGTGGTCATATTTCACCGCCACATCACATATATCAAGTACCAGGTGAACATTTCATTATTTGTGGTTCAGTCCTTCAGCCAGTTCCTGCCCAGTGGACTGTGATATGTCTGACCTCTCTGCTATTACCTGCCCACCGACACTGGCACTACATAGTATAGTTCACAGCTTCATTCAGGTACACAAGCCCCCTCATCACCACTTAGAAATCCAAACTAATGTAAATTGATGAATAGCAGAACATAATGGGAGGTCATCAAAAGGGAATGGCTATACATCTTAGCACATGGCCACCAGCAAAGGCGTGGGACTTTCTAGGATGGACAGAGCCTGATGGAGATGAGCTGGCTGTTGATCCATGTGCCTCTGCACAGCCTCCATGTGTTTTTGCGGCCCCTCCTGATGGGTTAGAGAAGATTAGTGTGGTGTATGATCCCCTGGTCCCCTTCAGCATTGCTAAGTGGTGGTGAAGGGGCTTGTATACTGCAATGGAGCTGTGACCTATATCATATAGGGTCACTCTAGGTGGGCAGGTCATAGCACAAAGGTCAGACAAATCACAGTCCACTAGAGAAGGAACTGGCATCCCACTGCAGCATCACCTGTCATATTGTTATCAGGCCCTCAGGGGAATGTTGGTATTACACAGTACAACATTTTACTTTGCATGTGTATTAATCCTTTATTATTATTATATATGATATATATTATTAGATGATATCTAATGCTATTGTTACTATTATTGTTGTTATAGGTGTTGATCTATTGCATAGTGACTAGTTAGTTTACACATATAGGAATTTGACACAAATGTAATGTATGTGGATGTCCAATAACCCCAACTATTGATAATACACTGACACAATGAGAACTACAACATCTCATCTCAAGGTCAATCGACATTGAACATCAATTGTTGCAATGTTAAACATAACCAGACATGTGCACACTCTGTGGCCAGCTAATAGTTTGTCAACATCTAAACCAATCAGTATTCAGTGAGGAGTGATCAAGAGGAGGACTTTGTGGATGGTCCTAAGACTTCCTTATTATGCAGCACTGGGCCCCCTCCTTCCTTGCCTGTGCCCCGTCTCACTCTTCCACGTCTGGGTGGTGTTGGAGCATGGGTGCCACTACGTTTGGTGGCTGGGGATCAGGTTAAAGTGGTGGTGGGGTCTGAGATGAGGGGGCTACCGTCTCGTGTTGCAGTTTTGCAACTGAATGCTAACGTTCGGCTTATTGGATGAGTTGCTGTCTGTCCCGAACCGTCTGTTCTTCATATCTCCATCCTTTGGTTGTGCCTACTCACATCAGATGGAGCGATTTGTTACTCACCAAGAGGGTGTGTGTGAGCCAACACTGCCTTCTGAGCAATCGGAAACTCTCAGTCTGTTGTTTCTTCCATGTCATGTCCTCCCTGGTGAAACAGGCCGTGATTTCGCTCAAAGTCAAGAGTGGCGGTGTTACTGGCGTTGGGGCCGGAGGTGATGGCATTGGGGCCGGAGGTGATGGCATTGGGGCCTGAAGTGATGGCAGAAGTGCTCAAAGTGATGGTAGGAGTGCCCGAGGTGACAGCAGCAGAGCCTGAGGTGATTGCAGCTGAGCCTGAAGTGACGGCAGCGGGGTCCGATGTGATGACAGCAGGGCCGGAGGTGTTGGCAGGAGTGCCTGAGGTGTTGGCAGCAGGCCCTGAGGGGTTGGCAGGAGGGCTAGAGTGTTGGGGAGGCCATGTCGCGGGACCCCATCGTGTGGGAGTCCATGTTGGGGGACCCATTGTGTGGGAGTGGTTGTGGCCTGCCATGGCTGCAATGTTGTTGTAGCAGCTGTGATGATGGCTGGGACCAAGACATGGCTGGTGGAAGGGGCTGGAACAGCTGTGCAAGGCTAGATGATTCTGTTGAAGGCCCGGGCATTGATCCCCACTCCTGATATGTCATTGATCGTGAATGGCCTATCTTTGGTGGATGGTCCTGGGCCCGCTGGAATGTCCTGTCCTTCTTCATCAACCACTCCCACCTCCAGTGGAGCCTCACCTGTTCCTCTGTGGTAGGCCTTGTCCTCCTTGGTACTGAAATGAAAGAAAAATATATATTTGAGTTGCTTTACCTACACAATTGAAAACTATGTTTTTCCATATCCTTGACATCATGGTCACCTGTGATTGACTGTGGTGCTTGTGTTACTCAGATGAACCACAGCCTGCATAATGAGCATTGTGGATTATGGCTCATATGAATATGTGTACTGCAGGTGTGGTGTGCCATCTGCATGTGCATCAGACACATGCTCTGTTGGATCTGCTGTGCAGTGTGTGAGACTGACCAATTTGTGACATGTTCCCTGAAATTTATAAGGGTTACCAAGGTTAGTCAACCTTAGTGGTGTGGCTAAGTGTTTAAGGAAAGGTGTGGGTCTTTCTGTGTATGAGGTTGGACAAATCTATTTTGATATTTCAATTCGTCTTATAAACAATCAAGTAGCAATTCTTCTTGTTTTTATATCGGCGGGTGATTGCAGATTCTCTGGTTTACGACGTTCACATCGACTCCTTAGAAGGTAGAAATAGAAAAACGGGGGGGGGGGGGGGGGGGGGAGCGCAAAAGATCTCCTGGTGCAGATAATCTATTAAGTATGAATTGGATGCTCGTAGTTCAATAGATGAAAAAACACTCACCTGGGTCATCCTTAAAACATGTGAGTTATTTTACGAGCCTAGATGGAAGAGATATTTCATCTTATTTTGTACCACGAGCCCTGAAGCACCGTCAGTTCCATGAGTATTGCTTGTAGCTTTTCTCGCAATTGATGGGATGCTGATGTTTCTAATGTTATCTTATGTATAGTATAGTGTGTGCTACTGGTACGTTATACAAATCAATATGTCCAACTCATAGCATTTATGTTAATATTCTTAAATTCTTTATTCAATTTAAAGTATCAAAACATGATAAAAGCTCTTATAAGGGCTCTTTGCCATAAAACTAATTATTGTGTACATAAAAAATGTCATGATAGATGTACTTCTATGCAAAACCAAATATTGGATGTGCAAGTATGTAGAATAAAAATATATATGTTCAAAAAATCCTTTGGATCATAATTCAAATGTTCAAACACGACACTTACCCGACGAGCCACAAAGAGAAACCCCAAAAGGCCAGGGTGATAATTCACTGACGAAGGCACAATAGAAACGGAGAAACTCATTTGAACATTTGAATCTTTCTCTCCAATGCTCCGAAACCCACCAACTCCTAGACCTGTGTTTTAACTTGCTCAGCTGCAGCACAGTGAATAATTTACGTTTTTCACACCCTTTAAAACCCCTTCCTGCAACGTTAATTCCCCCCAGTTTCTATTGGCTGTTGGGCCTGCATTGAATACGTGGGTTTGGATCATAATGGCCGATCGCGTCTTGACCAGCCTCTTATCAGCTTGCATACTTGGAAAGAGTTTACGGGCTTGCATCTACAGCCCGTGGGTCGTGGCATGTTTGAATGTAAAAGCTCTGTAACTACACAGAATTTCAAGCCAGCAGGCTTTGCGGGTGTGCTGTTGCTGCTACCGGCTTGAAATTCTGCTTAGTTACAAAGCTACTATGGTATTTAATATGGCCTTAGGTGTATCCTATTTATTTTATGATCATGTATAGGATATAATGCACTAATAATAATGTAATTATACTCTAAGTCAGAAGCTGACAGTAGAAGTACAAATATGTTACATGGCTAGTTTTCTTCATTTGTTACCTCGACAAGGTTAGATCGCATAATAAATCCTTTACCTTATATCACTGTTGAACAAGCATTTCTTGCGGTAGTGCTGCCAGGATAACAAAATTATTGAAAAAAAAGTTTAAAGTTCTGTTGCCCTAGGGACGGACTCATTGATATTCTCTCCCATCCGCTTTTTGATAATAAAAAAAAAAATGATTTCATATTTTTCTAAATGAGTGGCAGGCAGATCTCTCTGTTAAATTACTGTTTGGCATGTCTAATAAATTAGCATGCCAAGTAGGAAACTTTAAGGATTAGAATAATTGTTTGACATTTATTGTAGGGGAGATTTCAGTATATTGAATGTTTTCACTATATTAATTTGGCTAGAGGTATTCCAAACTAGGGCTATTAAATTAACTATGCACCCTAGCTCAGTCTGTAAAATATTTTAGCTGACCAAGCTGTGAGCTTAGATATTAAACAAGTACACTTATTCAGTATAGAGGAATACAGATACATGCATTAATGGTATATACTTGTCATGAGTTTCATGTGGTAATTTTTGTCATATTTTAGATCCTAATTATGGCAGCTTTCTGTCATTTTGTAATACTTTCCACTTAAAGGCATCTATGACCATGTATAGTCATTTTTTTAAAGCATATTATATAGAATGCATCACTTAGGGTTTGCATTAAGATGTACTGTAATGCATTCTGGGAGGTTTAAATTGACCTGCTAATTCGTATTTGCTTTTGATACAATGGAAGGAATTCACTTAGCATCTCAAGTGCATCCCATGTTATCTCCTGATTTCCAATCTTTTAAGCATTGAGTTATTATGCAAGTTGAACCGTATTGTAGTCAATCTCAATCAGTCTTTTTTTACAGAGATGAGCAAAGCGACTACAAATTAAGCTGAAACAACAAGTGTTCTCAAGTGTCGGCCTGCAGTTACATTATTTTTGATTCAAAGCCCATTCCAATTACATTTTACGGTCCTCACACAAGTTACTGATGATGCATAAGTTCTTATAGTAGCTTATTTTCAACATAAGTTCTGAATACCACCCATAAGTGTTCTAAAAAGTATTGCAGAGACCTGTCAAACTACGAGACGTCGTCACGTTTTGCGTGGTGCGTACAAGTTAGGCGATGAGCACCGAAGACAGTCATCGCTTGCGAGCCTCGCAAAAAGCAAGCCGTTAACGCAGAGCACTTAGGCAATGAGCGCCGAAGGCCTCACTGGACTTAGCCAAAAAACATGCAGGACGTAGCCAACAAAAGCGGGATCGCCAGCCTGCAAGCAGTTGACAAACGGGGGAAAAAAATAAATTACGAGACGCAGGACTTTAAAAAAAAAAACAAGATAGGAAAAATACGAGGTTAACGGCCGAAACGCGCAAACCAAAAAACAATAAAAACACACAACGTACAAAAAAAATACAACAAAAACATCACACACAGCATGGGGGAACAGCCAGGATGGACGAGAGTGAGGTGGAACACAAATTTAAGTAAATTTTGATGAGTTTAGGCACTCAAAAATCGGCTAAGCGAGAAAAAACATGGGCGCCCCAAAAAATTAAAACAAGGCTACACGACCCCAGACCGCGCAAAACACTGCAAACCGCATAGCATTTTCACACAGGAACGTAATAGGTACAAAATACACTATTACACAGTAAAAAGAAAAAAATTAGAGGAACAGCCAGGACATCTTGGAGTGAGGTGGAATTAAAATATAAGTCATTTTGGATGAGTTTCGCCACTCGAAAATAGCCTAAGCCGTAAAAAAAATGTCCGCCCCAAAAAATAAAAATGAGGCAACACGACCAGGACCGCGCAATACATTGTCAACCACATAGCACTTGCACACAGGAACGTACAAGCTAAAAAATACACTATTACAAATGACGGAAAATGCTTGCGAGCCGCGTAACACATTAATAACATTACAAATCTACAATGGCGCTTTACACAACTAAACCAATGGTTTGCCCTCACGCTCGCAGCCTATTTCTAATGCACAGTTGGGACATTCATTACACCATATCATCAGGGCACCAACACTCAAACTGTACATTGTATGCTGCTGAAAAATACAAAAAGATTGTTAGCTCTTCAGGCTATTGCTGGATATATTAATTACAAATAGGTAAAGTATATTAATTTATTCAGTAACTAATTCATTCATTATGATTTAATCTAAATATAGATAAATATATATCTCTCTTTGTGATGAGTGACGAATGTGCTCAGAGGACCAAAAGTACACAAAAGGAGAGGCTCGCTGTGAGCACTGAAGGCGCTCAGCACGAGGCTCGCAATGAGCAGCGAAGGTCCTCAGAGTACAAAAAGCTTTACATTGTGTGTCAAACAGCATTGCCATGGCTTAAATTTGATTGCCCCATCATTTTTGACGGGTAAGTCGCTAGTATATATATATATATATATATATATATACATATATATATATATATATATATATATATATATATATATACTAGCGACTTGCCCGTCAAAAAATGACGGTCAATAAAAATTAAATGTTGTGAAATTTGTTTTCAACACAAAATGAGTCACCTACATTTGTCCCTTTTTTTTTAATAAAAATAAAAACACATTAATTTTTTTAACTTTTTATTTTTTTAACTTTCAACTAATATTTCACAAACATTAAACTTTGTAACATGCAACCTGTATATGAAACATTTGTTCACCATTTTGTTAACAATACTAACACTTTTTAATACATATTTGTCACTGAGTAACTGCAGACTATATTAACTTAGAGTAAGTAAATAGTTTTAACAACAACATGCTTTTTATCATTTGTAACCTATTTTTTAAACTCTTGTTAAACTAAATTAGCATTGATTCCAGAGGAAGGCAAACAATAAAAACCCTCTATTGAAACTTGTCTAATTATATCAAAGAGGGAAAAAAATTAATTCCTTCCTGACCCCATTAACTGGCGATCGGATTTCTCCCTGAATCAATACTTTGTCTTTAAATAATTCATTTCTAATTATTCTTAAAATAGTTAAACTTTATACTAACAATACATATTTGACTATACCCCATATATATATTTATCAAACTTTTTTCAAAATTCCAAAAACACATATTTAACATCTGAAATTTTAACATCAAACAATAACATTTAACTCTTGTAAACCTGAAAAATTCATATTTCACTGTTGTTTTTTTATTTATTTTTTTTAGTTTGTCCATTCTGCAAATATCACATAGATTTTCATAAGTGAAATAGTGTTCCCGTATTTAAAGAGTCCCAGAGTACTTAAATTTTGTACTGGAAGTCAAACCACTGTTCTCTATGTTTTTTTGTCCATTCTTTGGATGCTTTACGTGAATTTTTTTTTTGTGCCATCATATTGAGTCCCATAAAATGTTGGCATTAAAATGAAACCATTGTCCTCTATCTTTCCAACACCTCATAGTAGACAATGTTTTTAGTGTAAACACATCCATTGTCCAATAAATGACCTTGAGTTTCGTTTTCTTCAACATGCACTTTAATTTCTTTTGGATTAGTGCACCTTGAGAAAGCCACATAGAGTTGTCCATGTGCAAAAACTGGTTCTTTAAAAAAAATCCCAACTGACTTAAAAGTTTGTCCTTGGGATTTATTGATGGTCATAGCAAATGCCATTATAACTGGAAATTGTCTCTGTTGAAGGACAAAGGGCAAACCACTCTCACTTGGAGCTAAATCAATTCTTGGTATAAAAACTCGTTCACCTTTATGGGTACCAGTTATAATTTCTGCATGTATAAAATGATCTTTTAACTCATGCACAATTAATCGGGTCCCATTACAAAGTCCTTTTTTTGGATTCATATTTCGCAATAACATAACAATTGCGCCTTTTTTCAATTGTAAAATATGTGGGGGCATTCCAGATGGTGTTAACGAATTAATAAATTCGATACTAAAATTCGATTCACTGTCTTTATCATCTGACAGAATAGAATCTGCACTGTAATAATTCTTTTGTGGTGCATTGATGTATTTTAAAATTTTGTTATTTACATTTAAGGCATCGATATTTTTTGATGTTAATATTACTTTGTTTGCAATGTCTGTGTAATCCTCATTATTAAGAGTGTTTAGAAATATGGCTGATATGAGTGATTCATTGCAAACCATTTCTGATGGAATTTCAATGGTATCATTTGGTAAATGCTGTATTTCTGGATGTTTTCAATCTCCGATTTTAATGAGCCAGTCATTGAATTCATTTTGGCCTTCAGATCTCATATTTAATTCTAATTTGAGATGTGTAAATATTTGCCACAGTTTACTGGTCTTGATACATGTTTCAATGATCTCTGTTCTATTTCCGTGTGGCACAACAGGTAATGTTTGCCTAAAATCGCTTCCTAACAGCATCACCTTTCCACCAAATGGCAACTTATTATCCATTACTTCTTTTAAGAATCTGTCAATACATTGCAGTGCATGACATGACATCATTGTTGCCTCATCTATGATAATTAGTTTAGTTAGTTTGATTTTTTTTTGCTTGTATGGAATTGAGTCGAATATCTGACACTGATGTCTCCAAAATGGGAACTGGCAGCTTAAATCCACTATGCACAGTTCTACCACCATCTAACAAAAGTGCAGCAATTCCATTTGTTGCAAATGGCATAGCTATCTGACCCTGTGATCGAATATAACTCATCAAACCATTGTACAGATAAGTTTTTCCTGATCCACCTGGTCCGTCTAGATAGAAATACCGGTCTTTGACCATTTCATCATCCGTAGCATTTGTGATGTCATGAAATGCTTCTAAATGTAAATTATTTAAAGTTGCCAGTTTTTCTTGTTTTTTTTGTTTTTGAAGCTCAGTGTCATAATCATCAAAATTGATGTCATCTATAAGTCCTGGATCTGGTAAATTAAAACTTGCACAATTTAATCCATGAGCCAACAATATTTCTTGGATTTCCATCAATGTTTTTAACAGAGCTATTGGTTCTCTGTAACGTTTTAAGAAATCTTCTGACATGTTTAATTTAAATGTTTCTCACAAAGTGAAAGCATCAGGTACATTGCAAAATATACAAATGAATGCAAATTGTTGTCTCATTTGCTTAGGCATTTGACATAGCGCTGCTTCTTCCAGACACCTCTCCCATTCTGTATCATCAGCTATGACATTTTGATGTCTTGCAGCTAATAGGAATGTCTTATAAACTATGTCATTCACTGTACGTAAATGCTCAAAACTCTGTGCACCGGGAACATGTAGCAGAAGTAATCTTAAGCTGAAACGTTCTATGTCCCTTGGACTGACGGTATAAATGAGTGGTATGATTTTATGTGTATCTCTTCTTCGTTGTCGCCATAGACCATTTACAAATACATAGTGATATCGTATCTCTATGTATAAAAATTGTCTGGCCTGCGTATCCTGACAGTTTAATTTAAACCACGCAGTAAGCGTGGTATCTCTGTCTTCACTTTGATATAATGCAGTTCTTTCATTTCCTTGAGTAAAGCAAACCAACTGACTTTAAGGCAAATGTACAGCTAAACGATAGATAGCATATGACCGATCATGCATCTCAAATTTCAAATGGTGCCACATTGCTTCAGGAGCACTCACATACCGAGCATCTAAATAATTTGATAGTTCATTATGTAAAATTGGATTTTCGTTTTCATTTCCAGCACCTTGTACAACAACAGTAGCTGCATCATATCCTTTGTATATATATTTATACACATACTTAATTGATTTAATCAAAATGCAAGCTTCCACATTGATGTGTGCATTGTACTTAATGAGCAAATGTGGATTGTATGGAACGACAAATCTATTATCAACCTTTTGGCCCCGGATAATAGCTGTTTGTCCTTGTGTTCTTTTATACAAAGGATATCCATCACAATTTGCATAAGTTTGCATTTGAAATTGTTTTGGAAATTGTTTAGTACATTTTTTATTTTCCATACATGGTGAATTCGGATTCATCTCTCGACATGGGCCATGAATCATTCTATGTGTAACAATCTCCCAAAGTTTTTTTATATTTTTCTTGGTCGGGCAATTGTGCAGAAATTACTGAATCCACTCTCTCTGCAGTGTTCAACTTGTCTTTTTCCTGCAGTATTAAAAGTATGTGAGCATGTGACAATCCTCTTTTTTGAAATTCAATGGTGTAAACAAAAGCCACACATTGTCCAAATAAGTGTGCTTTAGTGATATCATGAATTAATGAATTGAGTTTGATTTTAAATACTCTTGCCACTAAATCTGGTCGGTCAGAAGTAGTTTGTCCCAGATTCAAATTTTCCTTGATCTCTGGCCATTGTGGATTACACGTGAATGTAATAAATAAATCTGGTTTTCCAAATTTTGTAACAATAGCCATGGCATCATTATACCTTTCTCGCATATTGCGAGGAGATCCTTGGAAAGAGGATGGCAAAATAATTGCTCTTCCAGCTGGAATGTCTCTGTTGGAAGCTAAATCTGCCACATAATCCATTAATCCACAATACTGTTCTACTCGTAATTTATTTTGTTGATATTTAATGAAATTTAGATTATTGGCTTCAACTTGTAAATATGAATCAATAATCCATTGTTGAGTGAGTTTTCCTCCATGTACAATTGGATTAAAACAATCACGGATAGCAGTTTGTGCCACTTTATATTCCAGCATGGAAATATTAGATCTAATACAAAGTTTAGTATTGGGATAACTTTCCAATTGTAATTTTGGTTCCCATCCTGGTTCCCCATTTGGAAAGAAAATGGGATATGTCATTGGATCTAAATTACAGCTTAATATATTGATGTTGAAAAATGGTTGTTCTTCATTGCGTGGATTTATTCTAATATCCCGCGGAAAAGGTGGTTCACCATCTTCATTTTTAAACACCATGGCAACCTCATTTACAGTAGGTAAATTATATCTTCTTTGATCAGTGTTGCGATCTCTTTTTAACACCATATTGACTCTTGGTGTAGGCAATTGATGTCTTTCAGCATGTTCCTGTTGTTCTTTTTCAAGCTGTGCTAATTGTTTGTATGCTTGACTATATGGTTTTTTTTCCATAATTTTTTCCAGCTGTTCAAAGACTATGCGCAAACACTGTCTATTTTCTGGAAGTGTCATTCTTTGTTCCACAGCTTCCATCGTATCTAAGACATATAACTGTGCAAATTTCCTTTGCTGTCCTTATTGTGGGTGTAAATGTGAAGTTCTGTGGTATATTTGACCTTGAACTCTGAAACAATAAGGACCATGTCCTGGTACATTTTCTGCTAATGTTGCACCCATTGAAGCAAATGAAATTGCACTGTTATAAGACCTTATGTTTTGTTTGAAATTATTATAATTTGAAAATGTTGGATCACTCATAATGCATTCTAAATAATATGGAAATGGGTGTCTTATTGGAAGTTTCACCTTTCCTTTCTGACAGCAACTAATGACATTTCCGTCAGTAGGTCTTTCCTTTATAAAATGATAGGCCCCACAAAACTGACAAACCACATTCAGTAACCCACAATAATGAGTATCTACTTGTACTGCAGTAGTAAACACATTATCATGCATTTCTTCAACATAAATATCAGACCCACTTTCTATATGTACATTTTTTTCTTGTGTGTCTACATTTAAATCATTCTGCAAATTAGAATCATTGGACAATGGTTCACAGAGATGTTTTTGTTTACTTTTACGTTTCTTGGAAGCCCCAACACACTCACTTGCAGCTTTCTTACTCATCTTTCTTTTATTTAAAAGTCTCTGTCGATCTTCTTCTCGCAAGCGTTGTGAAGTTTCCGGTGTCTGAGCATCTCTCCACCTTTGCTTCCTTTCCCTTGCCAATCTTCTTTTGCTTTCAATTTTGTCTTCTCCATTGTCCGCCATTTTAATCTGTAATTTTAAATAGTGATGTAACTATTGTTTGTTCTTTGTTTTATATACATTTTTTTTCCTTTTTGTACTTTTAGATTAAAGTAGATGAATAAACTAATAAAACATTTTCAATTGTTGCACTTTAGTCTGAAAGAAATGAAACCATTTTTCAAAGTATTTTATTGACATATATGAAATCGGAAATAGCTGCACATATCCATCTTTATATTATTAATCCTTCAATGACTTTCCTTCTTGATTGAATTCACAGCATACCATCCTTTTTTTTTTTGCAAGTGTTGTAAGCTTCTTATTTTCTTTAAATATTATAATTAATTAGTATTGTCTTTTCAACTTTTTTAAAGTTTTGACTAAATATCATAAATTAATGACTCAATAAGTACTATCCATTTTCAATAAATTTCAATTTTCACCAAATATATAATACATAGCCTTTTTCTATGCGTCACTACAAAATAACATTTTATACCTGTGAGGATGATGTTGATGTTGTTCAAAGGCTGCAAACGTCACACTGTCTGTTTATTCCCTTGCAGATCCGAATAAACTGTAAAATCAAATAGATAATATTTTTAAACTTTTGCTTCATCAATATCATTAAATGAACATCAACAGACATATATTTGGCTACATTAAAAACCTCATATTTTTTAATATTTTGCCGTAGTAATATAATTAAAATTCTGTACCTGTCCAAATTATCCTTATGATGTTCAATGTGTGCAAACGTCACTATCTCTGGTCATTCACGTAGAGTTCACTTCAATTATACAAAATAGTAAAATTAATGTATAATATGTTACTTCATCTGTATTAATCAATGAGGCTTAACATACCTATTTTTGCATAGCTTAAAAACATGAAATAAATATATCAATAAATCAGCATGAACACACATGAAAGCATAGATTATAAACATACACTCAATATTACTGTTAATCTTTAAATAAGAATCAATGAATATGTATTAATCTTAAATTAATGTCTGACTAAATATAACATCAACACATAAGCATGTTCCCTTTATTTTTTTTTTGAGTGGTATTTTAAAATGATTATGTTACAACTGAATTCTTAAAATAATGTACATTACTAATGAACTAAGAATCAATTAATGTTCATTAATATTAAACTAATGTGTGACTAAATCTAACATCAACATGTAACCATGAGTATATAGCCTTTATTTATTTTTTTTTGGTTTATTTTATAGTAAATATATAAGAACTGAATTATTAAAATAATGTACATTAATAATTAATTAATCAACGTGTTCCTTTTTTTATGCACATTCTTAAACGTTAACCTTTTTTAATATTAATGATTAGTAATGATACATTATGAATGTTATTTACAAGGCGATGGCAAAGTCGTACGATCGGCAAAGTGGTACGGTTTAACGGTTTAACGGTTTAACGTCTCGCTGTGCGAGGCTCGCCGGGCGATGAGCGCCTGCGGCGCTCATCGCTGAGTCGTACGCACTACGCAACGCAGCGTGACGACGAATCGTAGTTAGACAATTATAATATGAGATATATACAGTATATAGCATATATAATATATCAACCATTATTGATATATAAATATGATTATGCCATAGTTTGTGAATCTTTTCATGCAGATGATTTCTGGAAATATATTTATACACATCTACTATTTGTTAACATAGGATCGGTAGACTGAATGGTTTAATATGAATATACAGTAAGTTTATTATATCCACCGAGAACAGTCTTAAATGTAGCTGACCGTGCATTATTATAATTGATGTGGTGCAAGTGATACCAAGGAGGAAAAGAGGCTATTTAAAATGGGATCATTTGATGGGTTCAAGGAAATGCTGTATAATAATAATGATGCATAACGTCTACAAGAGTCACATGCGGTAATTACACAATGGTAATTATAATTATATGAACACAAATCTCATCATTCATAACATGAGATGCAACCCCTATCTATTCCTCTGCATAGTCACAGGGCCCCAATCCCCCATCCCAGTATGCCCTTTCCTCAGTCTTATGGGTGATGCAGTGAAGGCATCGCAGATAAAGGTGGAAGCATGGAGGGAGACAGGGCTGTCTAGGCTGATTTGTTGATTGTTCTAGCGTTAAGGTAGTGCTTTCCAAATCACGTTACCAAGAGTCCATGTTGAGCTGAAAAAATGCACTCTGATTATTGACTGCCTTCAACAAGTCTCCATTAGCATATTACACATCCTCATCTTCCTGTAGATTCTCCTTTGAGCGCGTGCCACATGACCTGGAGGAGTCAAACCATCCTGAATTTATTTTGTTGCTTTTATAAAGCAAGTTCTTCTATAGTGGCCCCCAAGAATGGCCATAGGGGTGAGGGTTTGGAGACTGCTGATGAGGGCTGATGAGGTTGAGGTGGTAATGGTTCAATTAATTGTCATTGTGGTGGGGAATGTATTGCCTGTGATTTATCATTGATGTCACTGATGTGTTTTATTACCTGGTTTTGTAAGAGCTCATATTGAATCAATTATTAACCTTGTATTTTTGCTATGTCGTATTTTTTTTTCAAAGACCCCCGTCGCGTCATTTTTTTTTTCTATGTCCCGCGTTTGTCAAGTGCTTGTAGGCTAAGTCGATCCTGCATTTTCTAAGTGTTTTCTAAGTCCCGCATGTTTTATTGCCTTCACTGCTCATTACCTTTATGTTTCATTGTCTTTGGCACTCATTGCCTTTGTGCTTTGAGTTTTATTGCCTTGCTAGGCGAGGCCCGCCTGCCTAAGTGTTTCGTGTTAACAGCTCGCCTTCGCTTTGCTAAACTCGCAGCGATGAGTACCTGTGGCGCTCATCGCCTAACTCGTATGCACCACGCAAAGAGCAACGACGTCTCACAGTTTGACAACTATTATATGTGATTACACTATTACTAGCACTTTCCCCCTATCAAGTTGGTGGACACCAAGTTTACCTGATCTACATAATAAAAGAGTGGCCATAATGTCTTTTACCCTTTTAACTAATATGTACCAAGACCATTTGGTAATTTCCAGCCCTTTCTAATAATCTATCAACCTGATCCACAACATGCGCACAAGTCACATAAGCAGCAATGTCGGAATCTGGGTGACAAACCACCCTGTCTCCTTCTCCTCTTTAAATTAGATTCTGCCTACCCACCTGCAGACCCTTTTCAACATCCTTAAAACAAAGTGATTAAAAAAATATACTGTTTCATTTCCAGAAAGCAACTCACTTAGACCAACTGCTATTAGCAGAGAGGGAAAACAGAAAGATAGAGGGAAGATTTTTTTAAATAATCGCATCATAAAAAACGCTTACTTTGAATGAGGGTTTTAAGTCACTTTTTTGTTTAATAAATATTTCCTAAAATAGTTTGATCTATATGTTATTTATAAATATAACTCTAAGAATGTTTCTTGTGTTTATTTAATAACTTTACACTGGTAAAGTGTATCAGTAGTTTTACTTACTCTATTTGTATAAATATCACATGATACTTCTAGGGAGGATCAATGTTCTAGATTTCTGATCATTCATTGCCATGGAATAAAATAAAAAAATAAGAACATACTTGAAAATTTTTAATATAAATGTTTTTTTTATCTAAATGTTAACGATAATTACTGATTAGAAATTGGAAATGTTTCACACAAAACTTCGATGAGTTTGCAATGTTAAATGTTGATACCAGCTGTTATCTACAAAAACAGCAAGACATTTTCCTCAGTCATTACACATTTTAAATAGAGTTGCTTTCTCTTTTTTGTTACCAAATTGCTGTGGGCAACTGCATAATGTCACTCAAAATCAACTAATGGCAACCTATTGTTTTATGTTTATCTTGGAAAGCCTCAGGCTATTTAGGAATGTATGACGTTCCATGTTGGGCAGGGATTATTGGCATTTACTTGTGGTAATTATGTATGCAAATGTACAAAATATATATATTTTTTAATTACTAAAATATCCCAAAGCATGAAATATAATCCAGTTGTGTAGAAATTAAATCATTTTTACATCTGTGAATTCAGTAATTGTGCAGTTTCATGGGTTATGTTTTTTTTAATGTAATACTAAATTGATTATATGGAATATATGTTTGGGAAAAAAGACCTGGTTCTATGAGAGGCCCAATAGATGTGCACCTTTACTTTAAAGGCAAAAAAAACATATATACTGTATATATATATATATCTATATATATATATATATATATATATATATATATATAGTTTATAAATAGTACATTTGTTTTCACATTTGAATGTCTAAAGCAAGTTAAAAAAAAACGGTTTCCAGCTCAGAATTTCGAGAAATACACTTATTACACTGCATTCTGGGAAGCTGAGCAGGCACATGAAAATGTGCCCACAAATACCACTCTCTTCAATCCATAAACCATTTAAAACATGGCTTCCTTTGCGCTTATGCCCGTTGCATTACATAGCTTTCATGCAAAGCAGAGGTTGGATTATATACAAACTAGGAATCCTACCCACGGACAGCCATTTAAAGGTTACTGCCTATCATCAACGGGACGGGATCCCAGCTTGTGTTGTGGACCTTATCAGTAGGTAGTTCACCACAACAATAATTTAATATATGGATGGCAAAAGAGAAGCCCTCCACCGTACAGTACTACAGTATATAAATAGTACATTTGTGTTCACATTTGAATGTCTAAAACAAGTTAAAAAACCTGCTTCCAGCTCAGAATTCCGAGAAATACAGTTATTACACAGCATTCCAGGAAGCTGAGCAACGACATGCAACTGTGTATATATATATATATATATATATATATATATATATATATATATATATATATATATATTTATATATATAGTCTATGATCCAACAAATGATAATGACTGATCGAATCTGATAGAGCAATGTTGGCACACAAACGTTCCTTTCCTTTTAACACTGGTTAATTTGAGATCTTTTCTAGCTCCTATGGCTAGAATATTTTTATTTGGATGATCTGTCTCTTATATTGCTGTTTTGGTTTATTTAATTTTGCCCAACTATTATTGTTACATATATATACCTTGGGACGTCCTTAACTATAATTGATGATGTCATATTTGACTGGATGGCTTTCTTCCAAATGGAGAAATATAAGGCATACAATAAAAAACATGGTGTTTTTATGGTTGCATCCGGAGTATAATGAATGGATAGCCATCAATGCCACACGACATATAAA
Source organism: Discoglossus pictus (assembly GCA_027410445.1). Taxonomy (NCBI): domain Eukaryota; kingdom Metazoa; phylum Chordata; class Amphibia; order Anura; family Alytidae; genus Discoglossus; species Discoglossus pictus. The sequence continues at coordinate 200,721,726 of CM050166.1, forward strand.
AGCAAAATTTTAAGTAGTGTGTTCTAACATTTATGGTTATACCTGGGAATTTACAGAGCACATAACAAGACATGTGGATCAGTTCTCTGAAAATGTATTTCCATGTAACTATATTTCAGTACCCATACTGTTCTTTAGCTAGTAAAAAGGCAATAAAAAAATTAGAACATATAATGAATGAAACCTTTTAAGCCAAATAACACAATTTGAGTGACAATTAATGTCTCTCACCCACTTGGCTCAAAGTTTGAATTGGTATAATGCAAAATGCAAGGGAGAGAGATGAACTAGTCTTCAGTTTTTTGTCACTTAACAGTTTAGCTAAAACTGCTTTGATTCCAAGAAACTGTATTAAGAGTACACAGAACAGCACTCAGTGACAGCAGAGATTTTGCTCTTTCAAGTAGTTATGTGGGAAGAAACTGTCAATTGACAATTCATATATATAGAGTGAATGCTACAAATCAACCATCAATAACGTTTTCCATAAATCTAATTATCAATTATCCTTAACCTACATTGTGCATCCTGAACAAGATACAATGCAAAAAAGGTAAATTCAAGTGTCTCTTAGAAGTAGCAGACATTTAAGTAACAGATGTTTAGACACTAAAGTCATAAACAATATGTCTCAAAAAATGTCCATAAAAGTTAAACATTAATATTTTAGCCGTTCTATCAAGTACTACAAAGAAATGGAATTCAGGCTTCTTAGAAAGGACTTCATATATGAAATATCAAGAAGAAACTGCATGTTTCACAATGAACTGTCTTGGCAAGTTACATTAACCTGTCCCGTTGACTTTTTCTCAAAGCCTCTGCCAATCCCAGTTAACAGTCCTCACACAAATTACTGACTATCTGTAAGGCCTAACAGGAACTTATTTTCTCTAAAATCTTAAGTATATTGAATACCACCAACCTTCCTAAGAGCCTTCTAAAGACAGTTAAAGAGACAGTATTGCAAAGAATGATGTGTGAGTCTGCATACATCTGTGAACATCAACTATTCTCAATAATACACATGAACATAACATATAATAACAGTCATGGTAACACACACTCCAGTACACAAGAGGCTAATACAAATCAGGAAAGCCTTATGGCCTACAACAGGAGGTAATGCATTCCATATAAAAGGACACACCGCCACACCGCAAACACTAGTCACAGCCAGCTTGGAGCGATTATAAATGTCACATCTATGGGAAGTCATATACACAATTTTGTTCTGTGTTAGACACCAGGGTGTCACAGAGACATTTGGATATAGGGCCAAATGCTGACAATGAGGACTGCATTGATGTGCATGTAGCTGTTGATAAAGACCAGCAAGAGTCCACCGAGACTCCATCAATAAGAATCTTTTGTACACCTGTCCTGTTAATTTCCCACTCATACTGTTGTGCATGTGAAAATATCTATACATATAATAATTAAGTCAAATTCAATCTAGTTTTTGTGTATTCATATCATATGCTTATAATATATGATTTGTTGAAAACCATTTCAGTGTAATAGTGATACAAAACAGTGTTATGTAATGATTTAACAAAGTAGAAGTATATGCCAACAACATTTTAAATACTGCAAGAAAACTCTTTGATCACATTTATTAAGGTGACATCTTAACAGCCACACTTGTGTCATTGTTATGGCCTGTACTGATCATATGAACATGTTTTTGATAGAAAATAATGGTAAATATTTGATTATGAAGTCACACTTAATGCATATTTCAGGTGTTGTTTCCCCCAATCTGTGAATTGATGTTAAATTATGTTTATGTTATTATCATATTTAACATGGAAAGTATAATCACTTCACCATAACAACATTATTTTCTAATTAACATTATTTATTCATATATTAATTACAATATTGACATAGAAACATATTGTCATGACTGACTTTGGGGTCCTGATGGGACCCCCTGCCCCCCACAATTAACTCTGTTATCTGGGACTCTTACACATCTCATTTTTAACATACATACTTTCAAATGGATATGGGATGTGTTCTAATAATTATAACAATTTATCTTTTATTTATGTGTCATGTTTAAAGAACTAATGTGTGATTATAGTTACTGTTATTTATGTAATGTGTGAGTATAGTTATATCAAGGATGTAATGTGTGAGTATAGTTATATCATGGATGTAATGTGTGCACATAGGTACTGTCATGGATATAATGTGTGCACCTATTTACTGCCTATTTGTGCATTTATCTTGTAGTGTGAAATATGTGGATGTGTCCCTCCCAATGACACTATTAGTCCTTTTAGAGAGTGTAGTTTAATTTTCTCCATTATAAAGTGTTGTCATGGCTATGGACTGGAAGAAGTTGGCCCTCATGGACTATTTTATTCTGCCCCACTGGTCATCTGGTATTTCTTAATGGCCTCCACATTTATTATTTAAGATAAACAGGAGTTTGTAATGAGAGGGGGGAGGACATATTGTGAATATCTTGAGCTTATTTCATTTGTGTATTTATTTTCTATTATTGTAGTTTATCAGGTCTGTTGATATGTTTCCCTTGTGTATTGCAAACCCACATTACCTTCTGCCCCCCTACAGACCTGGAATTTTAGTGACCTAAACCTCTAGGTTCTGTTGTATCTGTTGGTGGGCATAAGTAATGGGGTGAGGAGGTCACACTAAGAAATTAGATCCCTGATACAGGGAGGATCAAGTGGTGGGAAGTTTTGTTGTGTTTTGATATGTATGTTAAATGCAAGCAAGAATAAATGCTCAGTCTCTGTCTACACTAAATGAACAGTGAGGCTAGTCTGAAAGTTTTGGCTACTCACACATAAGATTACAGCAACCAAATGAATGACAAAGAGGTGCCCAGAAATATTTTACCATCACCCATATATTATATATATATATATATATATATATATATATATATATATATATATATATATATATATATATATATATATATATTAAGGGAGCAATGTATAAAGTTGCTATTTTTGGATTAAAAGAGTGAGGTACATTGTATTCTCATTTGCATGTCCCCGCCTTTTAGACATGCAAATGAGCTTATTAATGTATTATTCGTTTTCTATATATATATATATATATATATATATATATATATATATATATATATATATATTATGTTGTTATCCCCATTTTCTTAATTTCTTCATGCAGGTGATTTCTTAATATATGATTGATACACATACACTATACCTTAATACAGATTGATTCCTCAATCCGTATACTGAAATATGATGTCGATCCAGATATCAAATCAGTAACTAAAAGTAATGTTTGCCTATGTCCCGGATCAGTAACCATTGGAAACACACAGACACATGGATTACGGTATAATAAGAATATAAGTTTATTGTATCCACAGAGCATAGTCTTAAATGTAGCAGACCATCCAATAATATCACTTGTGTTGTGCAAATGCAACCCAGGAGGACAGGAGGCTGTATAAAAATGTGATGATATGTTGGCTTAAAGCAGGGGTCCCCAACCCCTGGGCCGCGGACCAGCACCGGTCCGCAACATCTGTTCAGCCGGGCCGTGGGTCCTTGCATGTGCCTTGCAGTGTGCAGTGCAGTGTGCGATGCAGTGTGCTCTTTGTGCTGCTCCTAGCTGCTGCTCCGATACAATAGACACCAAGGGATGGAGAGACCAAGCTGCTGCTGTCTGCAGCTGCCCAGCATCATTTGCAATTAGAAAATAAACTTGAAAGCAAAATTAATTTTACAAATTAAATCACATTTTACATCACAACAGAAAGTTTCTTCAAAAACTCTTTATATGTTGCATGCATATTTTTTTTTTTTAAACCCTAAATTTGCCAACTGCTACTTTTCACTGGAACTACATGATAACTAGTATTTTTATATAGTAACCTTAGAATTTCCTGATGGAACAATAAGAAAATGTTTCAATATATACTTGTAACTTCTTATAAAAGTGATTGTTTTGCAGTCCCTACTTGCTGACATCGATCTTACATGTTTTAATAATTTAATAATTTCAACATACTAGCTTTACACAGGCTGCAGAGAATGATCAACTGTTGAAGTAATTTGGTTACTAATATATGCTGTTTTAATATTAGCCCAGAATAGTATGTAGCAGTTTACACACCACAGAGAGACATCTACACACCAGAGAGACACTTACATGCCACAGAGACACATCTACACACCACAGAGACACAGAAAGACATCTACACACAACAGAGAGAAAACTACACATCACAGAGAGACAACTATACACCACAGAGACACAGGTCCCAATGGCGCTGTCACTCATTCCACTACATCTCAATGCTGCACACAAGGTCCGATGGAACTATAATGCTCTCTATATGTATGTATGTATGTCTCTGTATGTATGCCTCTGTATGTATGCCTCTGTGTGCCTGTATGTATGGACATTTCTACATGTATGTCTCTATATGTATGTATGTATGTCTCTGGATGTATGTCTCTGTGTGCCTGTATGTATGTACATCTCTGTGTGCATGTATTTCTCTGTATGTATGTATGCATGTCTCTGTATGTATGTCTCCATATGTATGTATGTATGTCTTTGTGTGCATGTATGTCTCTGTATGTCTGTATGTATGTATGTATATAAGCATCTGACCAACTGCTCCTAACACATACAGTGTGATCTTAAAACATTGGAAATAGTATGACACAGCTCTGAAATTATCACTTTATAGCTATATTCCAAAAATCTGAGGAAGGCAAAAAGCTAAAAAGATCTGTATATACAGTACTGTAACAGTAAACTGACTTAACTTATGTTCATCTGCAAGCAGTGCAAACAATGCTAAATCTTTAATGACTTATCAGTTGTCATTTCACCACAGCATCCTGAGTTTGAATCCAGCCAGGGAACCAAGAGGTCACACTGGTCAGTACTGGGATAGGAGACTACCTGGGAGTATCAGGAGCTGTATGATATTGCCCACTGGAGAAGGAACTGGCAACCAACTCCATTATCTCTGCCATGAAAACCAAGTGGATAAGCATGGTATGTTATCCATAAGTTCACAGAGAGTCGGACACGACTGACTTAACATGCCATTCCACAGCCATATGTGCATTGGTACATATAAAAAGTAACACTAGTCATGTTCTTAGAACATGATAAAAGTTATTTATGGCCTTTGAGGTCATTCTCAATATATTTGCTATATGATAGGCACTGTATATAGTTTCCTTACATTATTTGGTAGCACTGCTTGCAGATGAACAAACTGCCTAAATGGTTCTCATTAACCATCAAATAAGTAAGTTAACATTCTGACTAATAGATTTTCACTGAGGATTAAATGAGGTTTAAATATGATATGTCACCTATCTACTCTTGTGCCACCATGTTCTAGGACATTCCGGTGGAGGCCAGTTCATGATGTTGTAGGTAGATGCATAGCTGATAGAGGTGGAGGTGGAAGCATTGAGGCAAAGGGAGATTGGACAGGCTGATGATAGCTTGGGCACTTCTCTAGAGTGGAGCATGCTACACTTTCTAGAGCATTTTGTTGGATATCCATATTTCATTCGAAACAGTACACTTTGGTTGCATTGGATTTGTACCACTCTGGTAGCAGTTCAACATGTGGAAGAAGGGGTCAGTGGGATCAATGTAAAAAACTGGAGGCTAATGAACCTGCAGGTTTGATCACTACATGAACTGATAATTTTCCTCCCCCTTATATGTTGGTTCCCCGTCTGGCCTATGTTCTTCCTCATGGTACTGCTAATTGCTAGGTCCAATGCACAGATTTGTATCATTACATTTCAGAATCTTAACTGTGATATTATAGATTGTTTGATTTTGGATGATTGTTTGATACCTGTAGGTAAATGATATCATCACAACAAGCATGTTGTTAGCTTTGCAATTGTTCAGGTAATTTCAAGTAGTAACTTAATGTCATAGAGCAATAATTGACATCCATTTGTTATAAACACATCTATTGAGGATGGTACTTGATGGTACAGTGTATGGAAAGATAAAGTGAAGCACCCATCCATCTCCTTCCTGCTGGGGTGACGGAATCCATTTAAAGGGATATGTAACTATTCTGTAGGTTACTAGATATGTAATTTCCCTGAGCATCTGTTTATCTTAATTTAGATGTTTTGTTGAATGTGTATGGGCTCTGTTTGCATTGTCTAATTTCAAACCACCAACCCCTGTTGGGGTCTGGCCTCTGCAACTCATGAAGGCACAGACTCTGCTGTACTGTGCCTCATACTAAACAATCAGAGAGACCATCACTCAGTAAGATTTAACAGAATGCTGCTGAGACGTTGCCCTCTCCCTGATAGGCTATGACATTGCATTGCCTGTATTTGTAGACTCTGCAGCAGGCAGGCCCATACAGGGAGTATTTAATTGATGTTTATTCAGTTAAAATATATGTTTGCGAATTTACACGGGATAGATGGATCAGTCATGCATCATTAAATCCATGAGGCTGACAAATTACTATCTATTGAAAGGCAAATATAGTATATTCGGTAATAAGATAACATGTACTGGTGCCTCCGGAAGCAGACATAACAAACGTCTGCGCTACAAACTGCTGAGCGCGAGTCAGAGACGCAGCTCGGAGGATGCATCGGTCGACGGCAGTCGGATCCTGCATCCAGATGGCGCGAGGAGACTGGAGGCATCAGAGTAGAATAAGTTCTAAAAGGGGTGTAATATTAACTGTCTATATATTCAATTGAGCTGCACAGTCAAAGAACTGAAGTTTAAAAAGGGTGCAATATTAATTGTCTGTATATATAAATGCTTCTTTTCCTGGTAAACTATTATAATATAGCCAGATGTTTTTCTTGAAATGAGTTTTGTATGGCAAAGGGATTGTAGTGCAATACTAATTGTCTGAGCATGTATTTGACTATTTTTTGTTTGTTTTGTTTTTGATATTAGAACATAGCTGGATAGCTGAACTTAATAAGAGGTGCAGTATTAATTACTGTGCATAGAATTGCTTCCCTCTTTTGCCAAATTACTACAATATTAAGGTACAATATCAATTGTTTGCAATTGAGCTGCACAGCCAAAACACTGAATTTGGAAAAAGATGCAATATTAACATCTGTATATATAACTGCTTCTTTTTCCTGTTAAGCTATTTTAATATAGCCAGATGTATTTTATTTTAATTGAGCTTTGCATGGCAAAAGTGCAATATTAATTTCTTGTGCATATAATGGACAATTGTTTTGGCTATTATAATATAGCCGGATAGTCCTCTTGAACTGAAGTTTGTATGGTAAAATAATTGGAGCTTAATAGGAGGTGCAATTTTAAATATATGTGCATGTAACTGCTTCCCTCTTCTGTCAAATTATTACAACATAACTGGATAGATTTTTTGAACTGAGCATTGCATTGCATAGGAATTGAAGACTTAAAAGAGGTGCAATATTAATTGTCTCTATAGGTAAATGCTCCTTTTTTATAGCAAGCTATTACAACATAGCAGGATTTTAAAAGTGATTTATATAAAATTATTTGCATAGCATTTTTAATTTGGAAAGTTTTATTGTTTTGATAGGAGGAGGAAGTGAGTTTTAAGTTGTAACTACAGTACCCCGAGCCAAATAAACAATATAGAAAAACAAAAAAAATTAAAACGTAACATTTATTGTAGTCATATAAAATACTTATATTAAAATCTAAATTCTCTGACGTAATATGATAGTTCAAGGAAGTGGATGGAGGGGACCCTATTGAGACAAATTAATAAAGGGTTGCATGCTAGGCCTTATTATTACATAGAGCACTGGCACTTTATATTATCAGCAATTTCATTTATATCTAGCTCTAATATTATTTATATGTCAGCACTTAGCACTGAGCACTTTATTCTGATTACAGAATGATACTCACGGATATTCATAATTATTGATCATATTCACTGGTTACTGTTTATGGAGTTATTTATTTTACTTATTTTAGGAGCGATTATATAAAGGGTCCTATAATATGAACTTTGAATATTAATTTGTCTCAATAGGGTCCCCTCCATCCACTTCCTTAAACTATCATATTACGTCAGAGAATTAAGATTTTAATATAAGTATTTTATATAGCTACAATAAATGTTAAGTTTAAATTTTTGAGTGCACTACAAAATTTAAACGATACCCTTTTTTTCTTTGAACTTTATATTCATATCTTTATCCTTAGTAGCACCCCTCTTGTACCCAGTATTCTATCTACACCTTGAGCCACCTTACCTTGTATGTCTGTATGTAACTACAATACCTCCTGATCCAACTACCTGTTAATCTAATATGACTCTGCACGCCATTTGTTCTGACCCTAATCCTTTAACCTGTGAGAGAGGTTTTGGGAAGAGGAAAAGTGGAGAAGAGAAGAGGAAGAGGTAGGAGGGAAGAAGGAAGAGGTGAAAAGAGAAGAGGGAATAGAGAGATAGGGAGAAATAACTATTTTAAAATAGAAATCAAACTTTAAATTGTCAAGCAGACTCTGGAAACTGGAATTGCTTTGATAGACTAATTATTATGGGAAAATCTATTTGAAAATCCTGACCTATATGCATATAATTTTATAGCCACATCTTGTCTAATATGTTTTAATTCCCTTCAAGCTTATGAGAGAAGCTGTGGTGTATCACCAAATTAATATATATAAATATTACACAAGGTTCGTCTACATTAAAAGGTATTTATTAAAAGGCAACAACACAATACTATAAATGTATCACAAACACACAGCCCAGACCCACGGAGCAACAACCCTTTTTAAATCTATCTACCTATATAGTAATCCCCTTCCCCAAACGCTTGATCTTACCCACGGTTAGACCATCGCCATCACCATCACCATCACCAACACCATCCAGGAAGAAACAGGAAGCAACACCAGTTTCCTGCCTGGATATATCCTTAGTTGAGATGATGTAATTTACATCACATCCTGTCCATGCATGACTTCCTTTAGCAATTGTGGGAGGGAAGTAAGGATTCCCAGCCCTCCCACCTAGACCTGCCCAAGGAGGTCCCGAAAGGAAAATAAACCACCATGCAAGGAAGACAAGTTACCACATTCCCTCACTTTTTCTTCTTCTATGTTGCTCAGTTTTCTAGTTATCCCTCTAGTACAGGAGAACCTAGTGGGAGCAAAAACCTGATATACAGGAGAAATTCAACCCACCGTCCCTCCGGAATAGTTCCCTCAGCGACATAAGTTCTTCTGTACTTTCCTATGGTTGTCAATCCACATATTACACAAAAACAGAACTTATAGAATTTAGGTGAGAGTGTGTGATAAATGTTTATGTATGTGCAATATAAAACTTTATTGAAGAATGTATGAGAGAGAGAAAGAAGAGGAAAAATACACATTATTATATATCCTCCTTGCAAGTTTCTTCCTCATTTGTTTCATTGCCACACAAAAGTATATTATTATAATTGTCGTTAATACTTGAATGAACATGAGTACCAGTGACAGTGTTCGTAGGACTGGATGTGTCTCTGACTCATGAAGTTCCAAGGTAAAAAGCTTCATTGTCAAATTTGTCCAATCTGCATTTGCAGTAAAATTGATCATTTCAGTGGTAAGGTTTCTTGATGGAAATAGTGTATGAGTTCCTACATGTATAGTAGTGGTTACCATGATACAAGACCCTTCTTCCACCAAACATATTTCATCAACTGTCCTATATTCAGAGTGGCCGATAAAGCATGCAATGTCCCCTATGCGGATCACCTCTTGCACCAGGTTTTCTTTTATCAACTGCACCCAGCCATCCTCCTCAGCTCCTTTCTCCCAAACACAACTGCACAGCCATCGGTGTTGAGATTTCCTGCAACAGCTTTCATCCATCTCCAATCCTGTAATAGTGGCCAGTCTTTTTGATGGGAAGTGTTGCTTGTAGATTCCATCACTTAACGTGCCAATGCTATGTGTAAAGTTCAGTTGCTCTGCCTGCCCCTCCCAACGGGGAATTGCCAGGATTAGTCCTATTGTCCCAGATTGTAGTCCATGTGGCATCCATTGAACTGGGCCTTCAATATAGCTGTATTTAAGATTGTCCTCAGTGATGTCCACTCCTTTTCTTTTCAATGACGTGATAATCCTTGTTGCATTGATTTATCTTGCCCACTTGTTTTCCTGGATGTCTTTAATAGTTTCCTTTAAATCTGCCAACAGCTTTCCTCCAATCATAGAACAGAAAATGGCAGTTCCCACTATTTCATTCTTAATGCTGTTAGCAATGGAAGCAATATTTTCCTCAACTAGATGCAGGTTGTTGGCAATGGTGTGTATGTCATCAACATTGTCTGTCAGTCTACTCACTATAAGGGGGTCAGCTACTTCACCTGTTTTCATAGCATGTCCCATGCCATCAGTAAGGGAGTTTATCCTGCTGTTCAGTCCAATGATGTCTGCTGAATTCCATACTCCCAATCCAGTACCGACTCCTCCTAAAAGGGCTGCAAGTGTGTCCTGTTTTTCTCGACTCCCTGTTCCGGTCCACTCAATGATGGTCTCTTGTATACTTTGCTTAAACCACTGCCGCTGTGATTCCGGGCACTTTGGAGGAATAGAAAAATCATTAAAATTTTGAATTATTGGGTAGTAAGTCCACCCAACCCCTTGCACAACTGTTTCATGTGTTGGTACCACCACCAATCCACCTATTGGCCATGGTACCTTCTTCTGATCTTTACAACGTTGCAGCTCCTTTACAGAGACAAATACTTCATCTATTGTTAGAACACACCCCTTTCCAGTATCAAAATTGCAGAATTCCTCTAGGTCAGGCTGGGCAGCTATAACTGCAGCGTCCCATTCTCCACCTTCTTCTAATGTTAAGTTACTCACTACTACTGCAGTATTTGTAAACCTCCCTTGTACCTTTGTTGTTATTTTAGTCCTTCCTTTAAAGTTTCCTGTGTTCATAATCTGTCCATATCTTATAACCCATTCCCAGTTATGTCCCTCTATACTTTTTATTGGAGCTCTAAGACCTAATCCCCTGGTACTATTATGTGGCAAAATAATGTTTACTTGTAACCCTCCACCTCTTTTACTTCCAATTCCCTGGGCCAAATAAATCTATCTGCTTGAACGTAATGTAACTCCAATCTTTTCAAACTCTCTCCCTTATTTGCGGTATCTTCTGGCCTTATTGCCTGTCTCCCAATTCCTACTGTGATACAGCTTATACTTATCCATCCTGTAACAAGGATCCACCACAATCTTCTGTTGACACGCATCTTCATTCTTATACGGCCTTGCTCTGTGGGAACACTAGATTCCATCATTAGAAACATATACATAACAAAAACAACAGGGGCCATTCTTTTTGCAAGTTTGTTCACGGCCCTGTAATCAATGGTAAGTCTCCATGATGAGGCTGCTTTTTCATCTCCATTCCCTTTTCTCACAGGCCAACATGGTGAGTTACATGCATACCCATTTCCAGATTTAATTATTCCACGTCTCTCCAGCATTTCTATCATCTCGGTAATTGCCCAAACAGGTATGTCTTGGATTAGCTTCTGCAGCCATTCTGGTTGTCCGTCTAGTTTCAGTTTGTCTTTTTCCAGACTTTTTATCGGAGAGACAATATATGCCATTGGGAGCACAACCCCTTTTGTCAACTCTGTACTTACCTGATTCACCTTTTCTGTCTTCCACAAAGAAAAATTGGCAAGATCTACAATGAAATTTCCTTTTTTTAAAGCTTCTATTCCCAATATTTCCTCTGGCCAACCCACTATTGCTTCTACTTGTATTGTTTTTTCTCCAACTGCTACATCAATTGGACCTGCTCTAACCTCCTGTGGATTCCCAGTAACTCCCATAATACTTACTGACGAATCCCCATTTTTGACCCTGTTGGTCATTGTAACTGCTGCTCCTGTATCTACCAATATATTTTTCCCTACCCCTGCGATGACTGTATAAATGGTAGGCCGACCTGCCTCATCCATGGTTAAATTAGCTGAGTGAATGAGACGCTGAGGCGCAGGGGTTGGGATTTGTCATTGTGACTCACTTCTACTCTGTCCCTCTTTTATACCACTATATTGCATCTTTGCCTCACTTTCCTTCAATTTCCTCTCTGACTCAGCTACCTTGTTTTTAAGTATGTGATTTTCCTCTTCTATCCTATCTGTCTGTCTCCTGAGTTCCCAATAGCCCATGTTACCGTTTCTCTCTCCCTCCTGATTAGCCCTCCAGTTGCTGCCATCCATATTCCTATAGTCCCTAGGTGGATCTCTCCATCTTTTGTCAAAGTTCTGTTTTGGTCTCCAGTTTTGATCATCCTTCTTGTTCTGGGGTACATCCCACGTCTGGTTTCTCCATTTACCATCTATATCTCTACCAGACTCGACCTTAAATGTTCTTACAGCTGAAACAGAGCAGGCCTGTTCTGTGAAAGGATGCTTGATCCACCACTTATCAGCTCTAGTTAGTACCAATTTACAAGTCTGTTGGTGTTGGATCAAAAAGCCTGACAAATTCTTGACACTCCCGGGGAAGGGCTTCCATTACTTTTGCTATATGTTCTGGTGAGCCCAGCACTAGAGGCTGTTGAGGTTGTCGTAGAGTATACCAAAAAAAATATCCTTTGAGCTACCTCTCTAGGACCATCTGTTGGCCTCATGGTAATATTTGCTATTTCTTTCTCTATGCTAAGTAGATAGAAATTAGTTGCAGCAATTCTTCCTGCCTGATCAGACACACTGTTATTAAATCCCAAAAGTCTACTAGCCAAAGGACCCATAGCGTATTCTAACAGTTCTGTCCATTCCTCTAAGTTAAGACCTCCTGTTTTAGCTCTACCTGCTCCCCTCTTAAACCAATGTGTAAACGTATTAAAGTTGTTAGTTGGCATACTTCCCCACCATTTCTGGAAATTGTCTTTATCTGCCATAGACATCGGTCGAGTCTGCATAGAAAATCCTGTAGGTGTTTGCCTTGCATTAAATAATTCTGAAACAATAACTGGTGCTTGTGGTATGGTATCTACTTGTGGAACAGAATAACATAAGAACTCTTTTCTATCTTGGTTCATTTTAGGCACTGGTTCTTTATTTTGTGCCACGAACATATCCAGATCTGGATATATTTTGGCAATGTCTCTGACTCCTTTTATCCCTTCTAACTTTGTTTTATTTTTATAGTCCATTATTATGTTTTGAAGTTCTGTTATTTTTACTCCATAAGCATCCCTCTGCTCTTCTATTTCCCTTAACTCCCTTACTAGTTCCCCAACAATTGTAGTTGTTCTCAAAGCTGCAATTTTTAAACAATCCCTTTTGTCCATTGCTTCCTCCATTTTATTTGTTGTTTCCAAATTATGCTGCCGTAATTCTACAACTAAGTCTATTAGGCCTCCTATTGTGGCTACAACAGCTTGTGTGACCAAACTTTTTCTCTTCTTTGTTCTATACTTTTTGTTATTTACAATTTGTGTTAGAACATCCATTAATCTCTTCTCTTTTTCACTGTCTGGGTTTGCTGGCTCTGGAAGCTCATATGGACCATCATGTTTTTGAATATGTTTCCTAAAGTACTCACGCACTTCTGTGGGAAAGTATTTGGCCCCTTGAAAAGACATTCCTACTCTTTGACTCATCCAAGTAAGAATCCAAATCAATTTGCGACTAAAGTAGCATGCTTCTGAGTAGCCAACAATAGTTGATGACTATTCAGTAGGCCAGGTGTAATATGTAGAAAAATAGAATATAATAGCAAGGCCTGCAGGGTAGGAGATATACCTGAACTAGGATATGCGACACCCAAAATGTATAAGGTATGGAAGCCTATAGTGTATTAAAATGCACGCCTGAAATAATATATATATATATATATATATATATATATATATATATATATATATATATATATATATATATAAGATTTAAAATGGTTTATTTATTTATTTTTCTCCAGCCCTGTACTATGATAAAGGATTAGAGAAAGAAAAAGAAAGAAGAGAAGAAATTTTTTTTTTTTTTTTCCTTTTTTTAAAACAAAAAACAAAAAACAAAAACAAAACAAAAATAATAGTATTAACAAACTCAGGTATTTGAAACACACAACAAAACTAATTGTGGCCTGATGCCCAAGCTTGTAGGCCCAAATCAGCATTCAAATACCCAAAGCAGCCGCATGGAGCCTACTATATTGTATTCAAATGCAGGACTAGGCCTGTACTAGGGCTAGGCCTGTACTCAAAAGCACAACAAAACTCAACTCAGATAAACCCACAAAAACAACCTGTATGATATATATTTGTTTTATGTATCAAAATAAGCTAGTACGAACAAAACTCAACTCAGAAGCTAGTACGATATAAAGGATTAAAAATAATAATTGAGGCCTGATGCCCAAGCTTGTATATTAAAATGGAGGCTTGAATTAGCATTCAAATACACAAAGAAGCCGCGTGGAGCCTATTATATTGTATTCAAATGCAGGGCTAGGATTGTACTAGGGCTAGGCCTGTACTCAAAAGCACAACAAAACTCAACTCAGATAAACCCACAAAAACAAACTGTATGATATATTTGTTTTATGTATCAAAATAAGCTAGTACGAACAAAACTCAACTCAGAAGCTAGTACGATATAAAGGATTAAAAATAATAATTGAGGCCTGATGCCCAAGCTTGTATATTAAAAATAGAGGCTTAACCTAGACTCCACACACAATCAGCACTTGATTTCCCATGCAGAGGATAATTAGACAAAGTACTTTTTTTTTTCTTCCCCCCCCAAAAAAAATCTGACTATCTATTAATGTGATATTACCTCATAAATAACCTTTGTAGAAGTCTAAAATTCATGGTCGCCAAATGTGGTGTATCACCAAATTAATATATATAAATATTACACAAGTTTCGTCTACATTAAAAGGTATTTATTAAAAGGCAACAACACAATACTATAAATGTATCACAAACACACAGCCCAGACCCACGGAGCAACAACCCTTTTTAAATCTATCTACCTATATAGTAATCCCCTTCCCCAAACGCTTGATCTTACCCACGGTTAGACCATCGCCATCACCATCACCAACACCATCCAGGAAGAAACAGGAAGCAACACCAGTTTCCTGCCTGGATATATCCTTAGTTGAGATGATGTAATTTACATCACATCCTGTCCATGCATGACTTCCTTTAGCAATTGTGGGAGGGAAGTAAAGATTCCCAGCCCTCCCACCTAGACCTGCCCAAGGAGGTCCCGAAAGGAAAATAAACCACCATGCAAGGAAGACAAGTTACCACAGAAGCTAATAAGGATAATATAGAGAAGAAAGCATAAAGAAAACAAACTTAAATGTATGCTTAATATAGCTAACTTTGCTAAGATTGTCCATAACTTGTTCTAAATCTCCCTCTAACATCGTAAAATTTAGTGTAACATGCCTTAAACCCTTTTAGGCTTGGAGGAGAAGCTAAAAAGGGTAATATAGCTGAGAAGAAAGCAGAAAGAAGGTAAACTTAAATGTATGCTTAATATAGCTAATTCTGCTGAGATTGTTTATAATATAAATCTTTCTTTAAACTGGCAAAAAGAAATCAGTATCCCCCCCATACTTTTGTAATTTATTTTAACCCCTCCTTAGTTTATGAGAGAAGCTGAGGGATAACCTATTTTGGAGCTTGTGAGAAGGGTAAGAAAAACTGCTAACGATTTGTTAAACATATTGTGAAGATGTGACCTTCTTGATGTGAAAACACTTGACTATCAGCAAATAGCTTGGATATTTATTATGGAGAAAATTATTTGAAAATCTCGGCCCACAGGCACACACGTCTATAGTCATATCTTCTTATACATTCTGTGTAACATGCTTTAAACCCCCTTAAAGCTTGTGAAGGAAGCTAAAAAGGGTAAAATAGCTGAGAAGAAAGCAGAAAGAAAATAAACTTAAATGTATTCTTAATATAGCTAACTCTGATGAGACTGTATATAATTTGTCCTAAATCTTTCTCTAAATTGGCAAAAAGAAACTGGCACTCCTTTTTTTTACTGTTGGTATCTCTTTTTCTTGTGAGAGAAGGTAAGAAGGGACAGAATAAACAAAGCTATTGCTTATACTGGAAGTTAAAATTCTGGGCTGCTAAATATCTGTCACTGTACATTGTTTGAAAATTCTTGTGTAATTTATTTTAAACCCTCTTGAACTTGTGAGAGAAACTGAGGAGGGGAAACTTATTTTGGAGCTCTTGAGAAGGGCAAGAGAGGTTGCTAATGACTTGTTGAACATACTGTGAAGATGTAGCTTATTTCATGTGATTAAGCTGACCAAGAGAGTATGAGTTTTGGATTATAGAGAAGGAGATTTATTAAGTCGGTGTGAAAGGCTTGACTACCAAAAAATAGCTTTGATAGAATTTGGAAAATTTAGTTGAGGTGGGATCGCTAAATTGTTGGGAAGAGATTGCTGATTTTTGGGGAAATAAAAAGTCATGCTCTCTTGGAAAGGTAGATAAATCTATTATTATTGTATTAGATTGTCTGTTTACATTAGGAAATAAGGATTTTTAACTAATGGACAAATACGTGAAGAAATCACATAGTGCTAGAGAAATGACAGGGTCTAGAAATAATGGAGGTGATAGAAGACGTAACCTTTAAAAAGACAATAAAGAAATGAAAGAATAAAAAGAGATTACATCTATTATTATATATGACCTCTGAAAATACAAAAGATAAAAAATTTGCTCAAACTATTGTACAACAGATTTTAACAATGTTTATGCCATTGATAGAACATTTGCAGAGACTCCTTTAAAAAGATGAATCAAAGAATAGCTCAAAAAGAACAAAGAATATATGATGCAGAAGATAGGATAATGGAACAAGAAAAAAACAAATAAAATATTTAATGAAACAAAACGGAAATTTACAGTTCAAATTAGAAGATAAGGAAAATAGAAGTAGATGGGACAACCTCAGAGTAGTTGGTTCAAAAAAGCTGAGGTGTGCAGATTCCACTGTAATGTTTATATACCTTGTATACGTTGGCTTTTTGTTTTAATGGAGGAGGGTTGGATGGGGGAGAGAAGGGGAGGAGGGGAGAGAAGGGGGGGAGGAGCGGAGAGAAGGGGGGAAGGAGGGGAGAGAAGGGGGGGAGGAGGGGAGAGAAGGGGGGAGGAGGGGGAGAGAAGGGGAAAGGAGGGGGAGAGGAGGGGAGGAGGGGGGATATGGAGGAGAGAAAAAAATATTTTTTGGGGGGGGGTGGGGGCCTGCGGGAGAGAATGATTGGAAGATATAAAATTTACAATAAAAAAAAACAATATTGAAAACATTTAGAACATTAAAATAACTTCTTGAAATGTGGGGGCATAAACTTGCCAATAAAAAGGAAGGCCCTTTTAAACAATCCAAAAAAGTATATTATCTGATATTGCTATCTGACAAGAAACTCATTTGAATATTAAAGAACATAAAAAGTTTGCTAGGGAAGGGGTGCAAAAGGTCATATTTACTAAATATGAGAAAAAGAAGCAAGGAATAGCCCTTTTTTTTTTTTTAAGGATTAAATTATAAATATAAAATAATTTACTCTCGATAAAGAAGGAATATATATGATAATATGGATATGGTCAGAACAAGAACAATTCTTACTCTGTAACTTATATGCCCCAAATAAATGTCATTATGCATGAAAACTTTAATGTTGCTCCATTTGGAGACTAGGAGCCTTATTAAATTAAGATTCAGCCAATTGAAAAGGGCTCTAAATAAGCACAGAGCATATTTTTTTCACAGAAGTTTTAGTTAGTGAAGACCTTGCTTTTGGATAGAAGTTCACTAACTAAAAACTTCTGTAAAAAATATTGCTGTGTTTTTTTATAGAGCCCTTTTCAATTGGCCGAATTGCAATTTAATAAGGCTGTTAGACAGAATTAAGATATCTAAAGGCCCTTGCCATGAAAAGAATGTGACTACCCACAATTATAGAGAAATAATTAACAATTTAAATCTAATTGATATTTGGCACATTTTCAATTCACAAACAAAAGAGTTCACTTGCTACTCAAAAACACACCAAACTGTTTGAAGAATAGAATATTTCTTAATTTCAGCCAAATTAAAAGAAAAAAATAGGAAATCCACAAATAGGTAATACTGTTTTATTAGATTATGCAGTTATAATGATTAGTATTAGCTTATTACTTAATAAGTACAGGAATAGAGATTGTAGATTTTCTAATCACTTAGTGCTAGAGAAATTACAGGGTCTTTAAATAATGGAGGTAATAGAAGAGGTAACGTTCAAAAAGACAATAATGAATTGAAAGAACAATAAGAGATTAGATCAATTATTAGATATGAATTCTGAAAATATAAGAGATCAAAAATGTGCTCAAATTATTGTACAACCCCAGTGCACTTACCTCCCTGGCTGTCTCCTTCCACATATGGGCCCTCTGACCATGTCTCGCATACTTGCCCCAGTCTAGGATACTGGTATGAGCATGGATGGCACAGATGAGCACCATAAACTCCTCATGTGTATAATTAGGGGTCTTGTCCTTGGGAACAGCCTCCTGTTCTCCTAACTGTACATGTGATGGCTTACCTCCCTACTCTGCCCATAATGCCTGACCTTCACCATCACTTTCCCCACTGATAGGTTCAGGAATGTCTCTTTTAGTCCGTGATCTCTGTGTGCCTGTCACTTGGGCATCCATCTCTTCAAATCTCCTCCACTATTCCCACTCCTCTCCCTTGCAGACCCTCCACTGCTCCCACATAGGGCCTTTCAGAGCCTTCATCACTCCAACTTCTCCTCATCTCCCCTCCCCATCTCACCACACCTCTCACTCTCTTCACACCTCGCTCCCTCCTTTCTCCAAAAAATGTAAATTAAAAAATGTATCTAATGTGTGATGAATATGTAAGTGTAATAAAGAAAAAAAGTATTGTTGGAAAATTATGCAAAATATGTAACAGTAAATTAAGTAAATTAAGTAAATCTGATTAGCTAAAAGGAGAGAAGATGAGGGTGAGCTACTGGGGAACTGCTGGGAGGGACATAGAGAAAGACCGGGGAGATAGATCTTTATGTATATATATATATATATATATATATACATACATACACATATATTTATATATTATATATATATATATATATATATATATATATATAGAGAGAGAGAGAGAGAGAGAGAGAGAGAGAGAAAGATCTTTCTCTCTATATATAGATATAACGATATGTATATATATATATATATATATATATATAGAGAGAGAGAGAGAGAGAGAGATATCTTTCTCTCTATATATAGATATAACAATATGTATATATATATATATATATATATATATATATATATATATATAGAAAGAGAGAGAGTACCCACAAATGCCTCGCTCTTCAATTCATAGCCATTATCAAACATGGCTTCCTTTAAGCTTATGCCTGCTGCATTACACAGCTTTAATGCAAATCCAAGGTTGGATTTTACATAAGCTAAGAATCCTGTCCATGTACAGCTGTTTCAAGCTTACTGGCTATCATCAGCATGTAGCGGGATCTCAGCTTGTTTTGTGAACTTTATGAGTAGGTATTTCACCACAACAATCATTTAATATATGGTGTGGGCAAAAGAGTGATAGAATCCCTCCACTGTACAGTATTACAGTAAATAAATAGTACATCTGTGTTCACATTTGAATGTCTAAAACAAGTTAAAAAAACTGCTACCAGCTGAGAATTCTGAAAAAAAACAGTTATTACACTGCATAAATATATAAAAAGAAAGATATATAGATATAAAGATGTGTACATTGTAAATATAAATATGTCTACATACATAAATATATATATATATATATATATATATATATATATATACATTATCTCACAAAAGTGAGTACACCCCTCACATTTTTGTAAATATTTTATTATATCTTTTCATGTGAAAACACTGTTGAAATGTCACTCTGCTACAATGTAAAGTATCAAGTGTACAGCCTGTATAACAGTGTAAATTTGTTGTCCCCTCAAAATAACTCAACATACAGCCATTAATGTCTAAACCGTTGGCAACAAAAGTGAGTACACCGCTAAGTGGAAATGTCCAAATTGGGCCCAAAATGTCAATATTTTGTGTGGCTACCATTATTCTCCAGCACTGCCATAATCTCATGGGCATGGAGTTCACCAGAGCTTCATAGGTTGCCACTGGAGTCTTCTTCCACTCCTCCATGATGACATCATAGAGTTGGTGGATGTTAAAGACCTTGCACTCCCCCACCTTCCGTTTGAGCATGCCCCACAGATGCTCAATAGGGTTTAGGTCTGGTGACATGCTTGGCCAGTCCATCACCTTTACCTTCAACTTCTTTAGCAAGGCAGTGGTCGTCTTGGAGGTGTGTTTGGGGTCGTTATCATGTTGGAATACTGCCCTGCGACCCAGTCTCCAAAGGGAGGGGATCATGCTCTGCTTCAGAATGTCACAGTACATATTTGCATTCATGGTTCCCTCAATGAACTTTAGCTCTCCAGTGCCAGGTACCAGGACAAGTTGCAGAAATTAATTTATGGTTTAAAAAAATAATGTATGCCTTCCCTTTAAATAAAACACACCATGAATATTTTTCAGGGCACATTATTTTACAGTCAGTGCACTAGCCACCAATGGGCTACTTTCTTTGGTAAACATAAATATTAACACCTTATGCCCCCTTTGGACCAGGCCTGTCTCCAAGGACTTAGTGCCAGGCTTTCTCCTTCCCCCACCTAGGTGTCAAGTGGTCTAAAGCTCAAGTTACTTTTTGTGGCTAACCAGGACTTAATGCAGTATGCCTATTAGATTGAAAGGGGTGGGGGGAGGTCATGAACAATGGTTCAGGTCATGTACTTTCTAATTTGTGGTTAACCAAAAGGCAAAGTATCAAAGGGATATCACTTGCAGAGCACTTGACACCCCTTGAACTTTGCCTATTGAAACAAGTGTTTCAATTGCTATTTTGACAGACTTGTTATTTATACTTGATGGCTTAATCAGTTTTGTGAATCTCCCATAGAAATCTATGGATCCTAATCTACCGCTTAACTTGAGCTATTATCTGGCAGGGATTGGAAGCAAACTGGTTATCGTAGTTGGCTACTGGAACCATCTACTGGTTTCACTAAAAGTGGTACTAATCCCAAAATATTTTATAAGCTGAGTGTAAGTTACACCCCAAAACACATTATGCACATAAAACAACTTTTGAAAAGTTGCAAAAATGATCCAGAGCGCTCAAGGCTTAAAAAAACGGGTCTCTGGGGCCCAGGGCGTACAACTAAATCTTGGTGAAAATACATGATACCATATTACAGTTCCACAAGTGACAGGTAGCCACGTGGCTTGTGTCCATCCAAGTCCAGATGCAATTTTAAAAAAAGTCCATGAATCCAGGGGAATTACAGTTTTTTTTTTTGACAGGTGTAATTTTACTTGACACATGCACTATGATTATATTTTCTATGTTGACACTACACAGATCAGAAGAAGAAGAGCACTGCACAAATTAGAAGTACATCAGCACCAAGTTTGAAAACATGTTAGTTTGTGTAAACTATGGCCATGGATTATGAAAACAGGCCTGATGAAAAGACAGTATCCCTGAAGGTGTTTTTAATTTATTTAAAACAAAATATTATCTCTGTAATAAGATTTCTTTGCATCGAAACTATGAAACTACAATTGCACTTTTATAATTACGTGTTATTCAGGTATATTGTAGAAATGAAAGTAATACAAATAAAAAGTAATGAAAATATTTAGCTTAGTATTTTTATGTACAGCTTTTAATAATATTACTTATTTTATAGCTCTATGTTGTTTGTTTTTACAATAATATTACAAAAAGTGCACTGGATTTAATTAAATAATATGTAAAAATGATAAGTTAAAGGGTTTTAGGCTTGTTTCTGGGGTTATTTGGGGCGCTGATTAAGAAAATTGCATTGGATAAACTGCATCATTTCTAGTTATTATATCTTAGATATATGTATGGGATAGGAGAGCTAAACATGAGCATTGAGCAAGAATAGATTGGCTTCCAAGGGAATATATGTTGTTTGGAGGACAAAATGTAATCAATGAACCTTTTATGGCACAATATAGAATCATACTGCCACCACTACATATAAAGTCAGGCCTGTTTGTAACAGTTTGTTAACAGTTTATAACGGCTTTGAATAAATACTGCTTGTGCATTGAATACATAGTGCATGAAACTAACCATAGAAAACTAAAAGCATGGTCCATAGATCAGACAACTTATAAATGACACACATTTCATAGCATCAAGGAATGATGTAAAACACTTTCTTGGAAACAAGAAGGTAGACAACTAGACACAATTAGTAGAGAATATTATCTTTTATTTCAACAGGCTTGGCTGTAACATGAGTGTTAAAGTCCATTATCTGCACAGTCACTTAGATCACTTTCCAGAGAACCTTGGTGACATAAGCAAAGAGCAAGGTGAAAGATTTCACCAAGACATCAAAACAATGGAAGCTACATACCAAGGAAGATGGGAGGCACACATGATGGCAGACTATTGTTGGAATCTTGTGCAGAATTGTCCTGGCAGTTCCCACTCTCAGAAGTCGTACAAAAGGAGCTTTTGTGTGTCGAATGACTAGAAAGTTTCTATCATAAACCATAACGTGGTATAGGGCATATGTTTTGTATCTCAAAAACTAGAGCTGATAGGGAAAACTTGTGACATTTTTGGAATCAGAAGGTCAAGTACACCAAGAAAAAGGTCTACAATTTGAGGCACCAAAATGTGTGTTGGTCTCTGTTATATAATTGTAGGTTATCTAACTTAAAAATGATGGAATAAATTTAGTGGAATGATGGTCTTGCAATTAGTGGTCTTGCAGTTGTATAGATTATAGGAATATAACCAATACTTCCCCTTCCATCCCACTCCCCCCTCCCCTTCCCTTCTCTCCCCCCTCTCCTCCCCTTATCTGCCCCCTCTCCTCCACTTCTCTGCCCCTTCTCCCCCCCCTTCTCCCCTCTCCTTCTCGCCCCCCTTCTCCCCTCTCCTTCTCGCCCCCCTTCTCCCCTCTCCTTCTCGCCCCCCTTCTCCCCTCTCCTTCTCGCTCTCCCTCCCCTCTCCTTCTCGCTCTCCCTACCCTCTCCTTCTCACTCCCCCCATCCCCTTATCGCTCTCTCTCCCCCTCCCCCGCTACCTCCACTCTCCTTCCCCTTTCCTCCCCCTCCACCTTTTCTCCTCTCCCTCCTCTCCCCCTCCTCTCTCCTCTCCCCCTCATCTCTCCTCTCCCCCTCCTCTCTCCTCTCCCCCTCCTCTCTCCTCTCACCCTCCACTCCCCCTCCCCTCTCCTTCCCTCCCCCTCCCCTCTTCTTCTCTCCCCCTCCCCTCTCCTTCTCTCCCCCTCCCCTCTCCTTCTCTCCCCCTCCCCTCTTCTTCTCTCCCCCTCCCCTCTCCTTCTCTTCCCCTCCCCTCTCCTCTCCCCCTCTCATTCTCATCCCCCTCCCCTCTCATTCTCCTTCTCTCCTCTCTCCCCCCCTTCTCTGCCCCCTCTCCTCCACTTCTCTGCCCCTTCTCCTCCCCTTCTCTCCCCCCTTCTCCCCTCTCCTTCTCTCTCTCCCTCCCCTCTCCTTCTCGCTCTCCCTCCCCTCTCCTTCTCGCTCTCCCTCCCCTCTCCTTCTCGCTCTCCCTCCCCTCTCCTTCTCGCTCCCCCATCCCCTTCTCGCTCTCTCTCCCCCTCCCCCCGCTACCTCCACTCTCCTTCCCCTTCCCTCCCCCTCCACCTTCTCTCCTCTCCCTCCTCTCTCCTCTCCCTCCTCTCTCCTCTCCCTCCTCTCTCCTCTCCCTCCTCTCTCCTCTCTTTTCTCCCCCTCCTCTCCCCCTCCTCTCCCCCTCCCCTCTCCCCCTCCCCTCTCCTTCTCTCCCCCTCTCATTCTCATCCCCCTCCCCTCTCATTCTCCTTCTCTCCTCTCTCCCCCTCTCATTCTCATCCCCCTTACCTCTCATTCTCCTTCTCTCCTCTCTCCCCCCCTCCCCTGTCCTCTCCCCCCCTCTCTCCTCTTTTTTTTTTACAGATATATGATTTTCTATCAAAACACTGCATTGATACAAATACACACTCTTTGTATAATAAAACTATCACATATATAGTTGTGAGCAGGCGAGCCTGCCAGAGCCGTTGCTCACAATTGCGGCCCTTGCAGCGAGCCCGCGGCACTCACGTATTGAGGGCTGCGGGTGAGGGCCGCAGTTGCTGGCATGGAGCGCCGAACCAGCAACTGAGGTCCTCGCCCGCGGCCCTCGCGAAGCGAGCCACGGACCTCGCGTAGCGAGGGCCGCAGTTGCTGGCATGGAGCGCCGAAGGCGCTCCTTGCCAGCATCTGCGACCCTCGCAAACTTTATGTCGCAACGCAAACATACGAGACAGTTTGAACACTACAAAATTCGCTAAGCAAGAGAAAAAATGGCCGCAGAACAAAACTAAAACGAGGCTACAGCACTCTAAACACGCAAAACACCACAAGAAACCCGCAAAACACCACAAACGACCTATGGATATTCCGCTAAGACGCATACCACACATTACCCGCCATTACACATTACCCGCAAGTACACAACTACGCGCACGCACAGTATTACACTGCACACATTCATCGCGCTTACACAGCAGCTCCACACCACTAATGCTGCAGCAACATCAAAACAGATTGTCAGCTCTTCAACACAATGCTTCAAAATAGGTAAAGTATATTCATTTATTAATGTATTAGATATTTCAGTAGTACACACAAAACACCATTAGCTACCTTACAATTTCATTGCCGTCATTTTTTGACGGGCAATTCGCTAGTAACCAATATTGTTGTGGTTTAGTTGTTCAGTCATGTCCGACTCTTTGTGACCATATGGACTGCAACATGCCAGGCATGTTTTGTGTCTGGTTGTGCTTATCCATAAGGTTTTCTTGGCAAAGATACTGGAGTGGGTTGCCAGTTCTTTCTCCAATAACCAATATACTGTAGCATAGTTTAATTTATTATTAAGGATCCTATATTTTTATGCTAAATGCTTTGTTCATTGACATTTGCATTTAACTGTGCTCTTGCTTAGAATTAAGACAGATATTCAGACAATTATTTGGAATAGGCAGAACTTTTGGGATTGCTGCTCTAAAGTTCTTAGGGGTGTTGAATTTACAATGTAAAGCCTACAAAAATGTGCAAGCACACTAAACTGTGTTTAAAATCAGATTAATATTCCATGACTACCCCGCCCCCCAAAAACAAGCCAGCAGTAAAGAAGAGGTTGTCCTGCCCATGCAGCAGCTAATGATACAAAATGTAAGCTTCACCATTTTCTCACAACTTAGACAAATTTGGGATATAGGTGTATAGACCGCTATCAATATTATTTATTTTCCTTTTTGATAGTTTAACAATCAAGATACTCAATTGACAAGCTGTATGAAAATCTTAAATACTTTATATTGTCATCCCATGTACTATATAATATCTTCACTCCAATACTCTTTATTGGCTAATCCATTTACACCAACAGAAGCAACATCTGCTTTTTGTCAATCAATCTCCTGATTACAATAATGATAAAAACATGGAGATTGATTCATACCTATCTGTCTGCCACGGTGAGTGTAGAATGATAGTGACTCTGTCTTCTGCCTCTCAGACTCTTACGTCCTGCGTAGTACACATATACTCCAATTATTCTCAAGCAACACACAGCCAGCTGTATCAAATTCACACTGTTTAATGCTTCATTCAGCTTTCTACTTATATGCCATTTGTATTATTATCTATACTATCAATTTAAACAAAAAAGTACAGATAAGAACAGAAAGATCTATTTAATAAAATGATCATATGCTTTTCATAATAATGTAATTAAAAGTCAACTCTGAAAGAGTGAATAAGTGAGTTACCTAAAGGTGCATGACATATTTGCTTCTGGAGCCAACAAGTTATATGATAAATGCAGTTGTAAAGAGAAAGTATTTGTATCAATCAACACACAGTAAAGTCACAATCAGCAAAGAGCAGGAAAATGTATGTGAACAAAACAGAAAAGTAGTACACATATAATAGATGCCTTATGAAGGATTTCTGACTGTATTGTAACAAGAACACTTAATATGAATAATGTATCTGACTGCTTAATAATTTTATTTAAATTATGTGTATATTGCGATGAAGAGCTAATTGACATTCAAAATAAAATAAATGCTTAACTTCTACTTAAATGTTAATACAAAAATATGGGTAAAAGCATGTATGATGATTATAAAAAAAATAACAAACTAATAGACATACAGTCACTTAAAGTCCAAGCCCGTAACAGCTATGGGACACCCGCAAATTCTGCGTTACAGAGCTATTACATTCAACTTTGCCACGACCAATGGACTGGAGACGCAAGCCAGTAAATCATTCTTGCACATGTTGCATGTGCAGCTGTGAATATGATTAATTAGTCAAACCCGTAGTTACGGGTTTAGACAAAGCCAATGGCAAAACAAATCGTCATCATTACTTCACTGAAAAATGGAGGTTAGATTTCAAAGCCTTACAGGTCTCAATAGCGAGTTATGATTGGACCCGCATTCCAGAAAAAATGCAAAATTAATAACTTGGTAACTATGATATTCTAGTCCATACAAGTTCCATTATATGTATTAACACATTGATTGCCGGGATCGATATAACACGGAAATTAAACATTAAAAAACTATTTTATATAGCAGATTTGTGAGCTTGAGAATGTTGGGGTATTCATTTTAATAGCTAACATCACACTCCCTTTCATTTTATGTACAGTAGTGTGTGTATATTTGCATTTACAGTGCTATGGATTGGACATTAACCTCTCAAGTACCCGTAAGCTTTTTTGCTCCATTTGCAGATTACGGGTTTGAACGCCAGTGGATTTGTAGCAATTGAATATTGATTTCCAACGGTTACAGTTACGGGCTTGACAGATCAAGGGATTTGCAGCAACATAGTTCTGATTTCGACATCATGTAGGGTTTTTCAGCCTGTAACCTGCAGATCATTTGCGGGTAGCTTTACAAGGCCAATTTAATAGCATAAGTCTTGCGGGCTCCATTACAGGCTACGGTTTTACACCCTGAGGGAAATCAATGTGGCTATTAGTCAGTCCCTGGAAAACTGCTATCTAAGATATCACATATTAGCAAATACCCCTTTTAATGGAATGGCAAGTTGAAGAGGAGTCTCAAAACTGCATGTAGGGGTACTCATGGAGATAAAAATAGGAGATGACTGTATGATCATTGTGAATAATCCTCTCTTATGTAATGCCTTTCTCACTAGACTTTTATCCTGGGGATTATATCATTGCATTGGGTAGTGTGATATGCACAGTACACAGTACTGTAGTAGAGTAGTAGGCTAGGACAAACTGACAATGCAAATCTTAATATGTACAACAGTGCAAAAGTCTAATTAAAATTCCCTCTCAAAGGACCACTGCACAATTAAAACAATATTTATATTTTTTTGAAAATGTAGATTCTAACTAAGAGCATAATTAAAAAGAAAAAAAGTTATACAGCTAGATTTTAATTAGATAAATGTTGTGATGCCTCTGCCGGACCTTGGTGGATACCATGATATTGTGTTTGTGGAAATTGTGTTTGTGAGAGCGGAGTTTACATTTCTGAAGAGATATAGTTGTAGTTCTTGATACAAGGAGTCTGGTTCTGGGCCTGTGAGGGGAAGAGCTGTGATGTCAATTTCAATCTTACCATATTATCTTAACAAAGGCTGTCTATTCCCCCTTCTCCGGTTCTCTCCCCACTAAGAGTCAAAATACACACCCTTATGATCCTTCTTAGGAAGTTATGTAACAAACACAAAGTGAATTCCTATACAGCAGACTTTTTTCTTTAACGGCAGTGGTCCCTTAACTGATATGGAACATTTGTGTAAGTTATTTGACACATGAGGTTAATGCAATCTATTCTTATGGCTACTTATAAGATGCCTTGCTGATAAAACGGTTGCAGTAGTTCATGGAATCGCAATTGAACTATTCAATATTCTACAAGATGATGCTGTGAAAGTATTGCTTGTCTTATGCCAACAACATTTGGAAAACTCAACAATTGCCAATAGACTGGTAAAGGTCAGTCTGCATTCCAATTCCCCAAAAAAGGCAGCAGCAATTATCAAACAATTGCACTCACTTCATATGCCAGCAAGGTAATGCTTAAGATCCTACAAGCTCGACTCCAACAATATATGGACCAGGAACTACCAGATGTGCAAGCTGGGGTCTGCAGAGGAAGAGGAACCAGAGATCAAATTGCCAATGTCCAATGGATAATAGAGAAATCAAGAGAGTTCCAGAAAAACATGTGTGTCTGCTTCATAGACTATTCTAAAGCTTTTGACTGTGTGGATCACAAAAAAATATGGCAAGTTCTTAAGGAGATGGGAGAACCATATCATCTCATCCACCTCCTGACGAATCTGTATGTGGACTAAGAAGCCACGCTCAGAACCGAACATGGGACAACCGAATGGTTTAAGATAGGAAAAGGTATGCAACAAGGCTGTATATTAAAAAAAAAAAGGTAAGTTAGAAGCACTCATCAGAGAACAAACTAACCTTAATAGGTTAGTTCTATAGCCATGATAAGCCACTCTGAGAGCAACCTCTTTTAGCTCACTTGTGCCCTTCACAGGGAGAAATATCCTGTAGTATATCAGGCTGGTCCCACTCAAAAGAGTGACCCAGCCCCGAAATACCAGGCAATTCTACCCTGAACAGGAGAAACAGCAAACCCAGACGAGTTTCGGCCTTTATGGGCCTCGTCAGTGAGGTGCAGCTGAACTCCCTAAGGCACAGTGAGCAAGGGGTCCACGTCTGGAGTCCCCTATTACCCTTAGGGAGACTAAACCCTAAGAGTAATTTGCATAAACAAAAAAAAGGTAAGTCAGAGGCACTCATCAGAGAACAAACCAACCTTAATAGGTTAGTTCTGTAGCCATGATAAGCCACTCTGAGAGCAACCTCTTTTAGCTCACTTGTGCCCTTCAGAGGGAGAAATATCCTGTAGTATATCAGGCTGGTCCCACTCAAAAGAGTGACCCAGCCCCGAAATACCAGGCAATTCTACCCTGAACAGGAGAAACAGCAAACCCAGAAGCGTTTCAGCCTTTATGGGCCTCGACAGTGAGGTGCAGCTGAACTCCCTAAGGCACAGTGAGCAAAGGGGTCCACGTCTGGAGTCCCCTATTACCCTTAGGGAGACTAAACCCTAAGGGTAATTTGCATAAACAAAAAAAGGTAAGTCAGAGGCACTCATCAGAGAACAAACCAACCTTATTAGGCTGTATATTGTCACCTTATTTATTTAACTTATACGCAGGTGAAGATTGCTTAGAGTCCCTTGGACTGCAAGAAGATCCAATAAATCAGTACTATAGAAAATCAGTACAAACTGCTCACTGGAAGGTATAGTCATGAAGCTGAAGATAAAATATTATGGCCATGTCATGAGAAGGCAGGATTACATAGAGAAGGCTCTAATGTTAGGAAAGACTGAAGTTATTTAAAGAAGGTGGAGGCAGAAACAGAGATAGATAAATTAGATAATTGAGGCAACTAGCATGAGCTAGATTGTGGTTGAAATTTCAGTGGTTGAAATATGTGCCTTGTGTGCTGAAGTTCACAAGGTCACAGAGACACAACTTAGTCACTAAACAACAAAAGTGAATGCCAGAGATGGCGCAAAACCTGGCATGGAAGTGCCAGACCAATGAAGGCACATGGACATTTTAACCAGAACTTCAGAAGTTGACCTTGTAATAAACAATTAAAACATATGCTCCAATTCATACTCTGGTTGACAATTTATCAGGACAAAGGATGAAATATTGAGGGGGTTGAGAAATGCATTTGCGTCGACGGATTGAGAAAGGATACGTAGAAGACATTGGGTGTGAACGTTAGAAGAATCAGCAGACAGAATTGAAGTGGAATAATTGTTATAAAGTCTTGAAATGCTAGATGTAACAGTGACAATATTTGATATACGGCTACTGTAGCTGGGGATACTGGTTAGACAACCATACTTGGTTGCAAACTCTATAAGTGAGAATAAGAGGTACCTCTTAGCAGCATACTTCTAAAGAGCTGCTGCAGCTAACAAGATAATGCGATCCAAACTCTGTCCTGGAATCTTCGAGTTTGAGGTCAGCAGCTGATACTTTTCTGGATGATGAAGGCATATGAATAGAAGTGGCTTGGAACCAACAGTTGGTGATACAAAAGGAGAACAATACACTCTAAAGTTAAGATGCAAGGTGAGGAAGGTGTAGCATTTCAGATAATTTTTGCACCTACTGCTTTAGGTGTTCTAAGTGACCCATAGTCTGATGATTGTTCAAGCAGTTTTGGCTTGTATTGAAGGATTTCTAGAAACTGACACTATGTTTGTGGGTGGTCTATAAAGGCAAAGAAAAATTGAGGTTCTCAATATGAGAATTAACTAAATCCAATGGCTTAGTTCAATGGGCATAGTAACCCACTCAGAGAGGAGCTGCTTTTTGTTCACTTGTGCCCTTCAAAGAAAAGAGTGATCCTGCCCCAAAATACCAGATTATTCTTTCTGAACAGGAGAAACAGCAAACTCTAAATGCATGTTTCAGCTTTTTGGGCTTAGTCAGTGAAATATAGCTGTACTTCCCAAAACACAGTGTGCCCCCTATGACCCTTATGGAGAACAAACCCCATGGATCATTTGCATCCAAAGAAAAAAAACAAAGTCAGAGGCGCTCAATCCAAAAACAAACAAATCCATGTGGGTTAGTTTTATGAGCATGGTAACCCACTTAGTGACTAGCCTCCTTTTGCTCACTTGTGCACATCATAGGCAAGAAATACCCTATAGTATATCAGTCAGATCTTACTCAAATGGCTGATCCTGTCCTGAAATACAAGGCAATTCTTACCTTAACAGGTAAACAGTAAGCCCCAGATGTTCGCTTTGGCCTTAGCAGGCCTTGTCAGTGAGGCCTAGCTATGCTCCTTAAGGTACAGTGAGCACAGAGTCAAACGTCTTGGAGCCCCCTTTGATCATTAGAGAGACCACACCCAAAGGGTACTTACATGCAGGATACAACAGTGTTTACTAATGCATGCAGAAATAGTTTATTACATAAGACATAACATCACATTCTCTGTGGCGGCTTATGTAATCCAAAGTAAATGTAGCAAACAGTATGTGGGAAAAACCACCCGCCAATGACGTAGACGGGTACTCGAACACATTTGCTCAATTGTCAACAGAGATTATGTTCCAGTGGCCCTCCATGTCATTACTGAACATAACACACACACACACAATTACATCCCTACATTCCTACATATCATCCAGTTTTTGTCAGCAGCCATCCCCACTCTGCATCCAATTCCAACACAGCACCCAACTCCTCTAAGCACCAACCTCAAATAGCACCAATACTTATCTACTTTGCTCCCCATCCCCTGTACTTTGTTGTCACTTTGCAGCTTTTGCTCTCTTACCTCTTCCCTGATACACATAACCAGAGTTCTGAAGTGCTCCACTCTGACACCTCTTGGAGCTTTAAAAGAAATGCTCCTTTTTAAACGGGCACAAAACAATTTCTGTCCATGGGTTGTGCGGCAAAGGAGGCCAAGGGGGGCATGGGGGGTATGATCATAATGTTGAGGCTCATGGTAGGTAAGGTAATCAAGGTAACTGGCTAGAAGTTTATTCAAAATGCAGTCAAGGTAGTAGATTGTGGAGGATCTGCTATTCTTAATTTACCAGTACCAAACAAGGAATGGTAAATATCTTTACGGTTATTTTCTGTATCCTTGCCACTGATGGTATGGACATGTGAAGGTGTTAATTAAAGGGACTCAAATACACTAAATCAAGCTTAATTTAACTAGGACTAGGTTTGATTTTTGTATGTTACATTGAAGTTAATATATGAAGAAGATTTAGGTTGATGTCTGGCAAAATATTGATATTTTATTTATGAGAAATTATTAAAACTCTCACTTCTTATTGAAATGTCCTAGGTGCTTGAAATCTAACTCTAGCACTCTTTGTTGTGCCAGTTTATTTGCTCTACTACCGTGACTGATGGTGATAAGTTTTCCATTTTATCTTGTTCATGTAACTTACAATGCTATATGCTAGTCAAACTTCAACAATACTGAGCCATCTAGGGGCGTAGGTGGTACTGGGGGGGTGGGGGGGAGGGGGAACAAATGCCCCCCAGATTTTATCCTCCCAGATTATAGGCACCTACTCTATAGATCTCTCACACACTCTCTCTCTCTCTCTCGCTCTCTGTCTCTCTCTCAAGGTGAGCTGTTTGTGGCCCAAAGGGAATGAGACACAGGAAGGGAAAGAGACACAGGGGAGGGGGGGAGGGAACGAGGGGGAGGGAAGGAGACACAGGGAGGGGGAGGGAGAGGGGGGGAGGGAGAAGGGGGAAGAGACACAGGGGAGAGAGGGGGAAGAGACACAGGGGAGGGTGGGGGGGAAGAGACACAGGGGAGGGAGAGGGGAAGAGACACAGGGGAGGGAGAAGGGGGAAGACACATAGGGGAGGGAGAGGGGGTAAGAGACACAGGGGAGGGAGAGCAGGGCAAAGAGACACAGAAGGAGTACAGGGGGAAAAGACAGGGGAGGGAGAGGGGGGAACAGACACAAGGGAGGGAGAGGAGGGGGAAAATGAGACACAAGGGAGGGAGAGGAGGTGCAAAGGAGACACAAGGAAGGGAGAGGAGGGGGAAAGGAGACACAAGGGAGGCAGAGGAGGGGGGAAAAGAGACACAAGGGAGGGAGATGAGGAGGAAAGGAGACACAAGTGAGGGAGGGGAGGGGAAAAGCAGATATATATGTGAGGGAGAGGAGGGGGGGAGGAGACACAAGTGAGGGAGAGGAGGGGGAAAAGAAGACACAAGTGAGGGAGAGGAGGGGGAAAGGGGACACAAGGGCCCTCATTCAATTGCAATTTGGCCAATTGAATAGGCCTCTATATAAGCACATAGCATATATTTTTTTTAAATAAGTTTTTAGTTAGTAAGAATCTATCCAAAAGCAAGGTTTTAAATAACTAAAAACTTCTTTAAAAAATATATGCTATGTGCTTATTTAGGGCCCTATTCAATTGGCCAAATTGCAATTGAATGAGGGCCAAGGTGATCACATTGGGTGGCAAGCAGCATTGCCAGCATTCATTTTTATTGCAGTAAAGTTGCTAGTTAGTATATATATATAATGTGTGTATATAATCTATCCCCCCCCCCCAGATCTTACTCCCCTGGAGCAATCATAGAATTAAATTAAATGGCCACTGAAGTATTCTTTTTTAAACAACATGACTTAATAATAGGTAAATAAATATATTTTTTAACACATTTCACTTTTAACTAGATTATTTAAATTTATTGGCAAGAGCAGTTGTTCCTAAAAGGATTCTAAATCTGGAAGGAATTGGAGAATTTATAGATTCACAGTTCTGTTGAAAGACTGTTACTTTACATAGCCACACAACAATAGAACTCAACAGAAGAGTAGACTCTAGTGGGATAACAGTGACACTACCAGTACAAGATGGCATACCAATGACCCAATATAGCATTTTCTCTTAAATGTTTTTAAGCTCATTGATGACATAGCTGCTAAAGTTGGTTGTTTTTTTCATACATCACAAGTGAAGTTTTTACAAAATTACAGTGATCTTTTAATATATTTGGTGTTAAAAAAATGTTTATTTATTTTTTATTTGACCCAGTTTAAGCACATTTCTCCGACTGAACAGTCCTGAGACAGATATTGTTAAAAGTGCATTTATTTCAGGAACATTAGGTGATTATGCATTTCTGCTTCAGATGTTTTAGACATGTGATTGAATTTACATTCCATCAAACGTACATTGCTTATGTTTCAAGAGATTATAAAACCTGACTTTTCCGAGCAAAGGAATTTTAGCATCTCAGAAAAAATACTGACTTTAAATGCTTCGTTCTCAGAGGGGAGTCACTTGTTTTCTGATGTTCAGGTACATATTTTTAGCAGCCAATAACACATGAAGCAACCAATGTCTTTCCTGACAAAAGGATTAATTGAAACTAACGCACTCACTAACCCGTCAAAAACACAATTCACGCTGCGAGGAAAACAATAGTGCTGTGCACTTGAATGACACATTTTCTGTCAAGAAACATAATGTCCCAACTGGGGCTGCAGCTGGTGGATGTTTTTGGCTGTCTGCCAATACATCTTATTTTCCTGATTTTTTTTTTGTTTCTTTGGAACTTCAAAGCAAACAAACAAATAGAAGAATGCATGACCAGTACAGCTGTAAAATATGATATCACGTCCAAGAAAGTACTGTAGCTTAACCTTCACATTTTACAGCATGTAATTTCTCTATATCCAGCAATTACACCAATTTAAATCAATTTAAATAAAATAGACCACACATAGATAGAATATATAATAGCAATCATGTTTTAATTGTAAAATGTAGATGTTGAAGATCCGTGATAATTTATTGGTGTTTTGTGGATGGTGTTTAATATATGATTCAAAGGAGCTATGTTTGAAATTGTTTGGATTGAAGAGAAAAAGCCTTTGGGGGCACATTTGCATATCCCTGCCCAGGTTCCCAGAATGCAGTGCAATACCTGTATTTAATGTAATTCTGAGCATGAAATAAGTCTTTTAACTTATTTTAGACATTCACATGTGAACACAAATGCACTTTTTATTTACTGTAATACTGTACGGTGGAGGGCTTTTATCCCTCCTTTGCCCACCATAAATTAAATTATTGTAGTGATAAACTACCTCCCCACAAAATCTACTACACAAGCTAGGAACTGGCCCTGACGCTGATGAGAGACAGTAAACTTGAAACAGCTCAGTGGGTAGGTTTTCTGCCTTGTGCATAATCCATCCTGGGCTTTGCTTAAAGCTGTGTAAGACAGCAGGCATATGCCAAAAAGGAACCATTTTGGAAATGGTATTGGATTAAAGAGCGAAGCCTTTGTGGACACATTGCATGTCCCTGCTTATGTTCCTAGAATGCAGTGCAATAACTGTATTTCTTTGAATTCTGAGTAGGAAATAAGTATTTTATCTTATTTCAGACAATTGTGAACACAAATGTACTATTTATTTACAATTTTTTATATATATATAAAACACATAAAACACATAAAAAGCTCACCCACAGCAAGGGGGGGCACCCAGAACCTCTGAAAGTGAAGTTACACCTCCATTTATGTCAAAATTCCCGAGATCAGACACATGAAAATCCCATAAGCGGGACAAAAAATGGCCGCCGAAAAGACCATAATGGCTGTACCACGCTCACCTAAAAAGAGTCAAAACACAATAAATACCCACAAAAAATATATAAAAAGCTTACCCATAGCCAGGGGGGGCACCCAGGACCTCTGAAATTGAATTTATACCTCCATTTAAGTCCAAATTCCCGAGTTCAGACACACGAAAATCCCCTAAGCGAGAGAAAAAATGTCCGCAGAAAACCCCCAAAAACGAGGCTCAAAGCCCCAGGACTGCCCAGCCACGTACAACTTAGCCAAGAAGGGATCTGAGATAAGCTTGGAAACCCGCATTAACCCCACGGGATCCAAGATAAGCTCGGAGACCTGCATTAACCCCACATTAACCCCCGCTGCAATAAAAAATTCTAAATTCCCGCGCTACGGGTCCTTAAGGGACCGTAAAGGTCCTTAAAGGACCCGTTATAAAAAAACATATATACACTGTCACGCATGGGGCTCTATACAGAGCCCCATCAACCATTAATTAACCCTGTCACTCATGGGGGTCAATATAGACCCCATAAGTTCTTCATTAACCCAGTCACTCATGGGGGTCAATACAGATCCCCATAAACACTTCATTAACCCCCTCACTCATGGGGGTCAATACAGACCCCCATAAACCTCTAATTAACCCTCTCATTCATGGGGGTCAAAATAAACCCCCATAAGCCCTTCATTAACTTTGTCACTCATGGGGTTCAATGCAGAACCCCATAAGCACTTCATTAACCGCCTCACTCATGTGGGTCAATATAGAACCCATAAGCCCTTCATTAACCCCCTCACTTATGGAGGTCAATACAGACCCCCATAAACCCCTAATTAACCCTGTCACTCATGGGGGTCAATATAGACTCCATTAAGCTCTTCATTAACCCTGTCACTCATAAGCACTTAACCCCCTCACTCATGGGGGTCAATACAGACCTCCATAAACCCCTAGTTTATGCTGTCACTCATGGGGGTCAATACAGACCCCCATAATACATATAATTAACACTGTCACTCATGGGGGTCAATAAAGACCAACATAAGCCCATAAATAACCCTGGCAACCTTAATTAACCCCGTCACTCAGGAGGGTCAATACAGCCCCCCATATGCCCTTAATTAACCCTCTTACTCATGGGGGTCAATACAGACCCCCATAAACCACTAATTAACCCTGTCACTCATGGGGGTCCATACAGACCCTCAAAAGCCTCTATTTGACCCCATCAGTCCCATAAGGGTATATTAAGACCATTATGGGCCTGTTACAACCCAACATTAACCACATAAGTGCCATGACGGTCCTCAAGGACCATCATGCCACTAAGTATAAACACTACACTGCACTCTACCCCCCCAATAAAACATTAAATATCAACTAAACACCCTCTACACTAACCTATTAACACCTACACTACCTGCCTACACTACCTACCGCCTAATAACCCCCTCCCCACCACTGTAATTGCAGAAAATAAAAAAACCTAGTCACAAAAAATAAAAAATCTACATTACATAAAATAAAAAAACCTAAGTCACAAAAAATAAAAAAAGGAACATTACAGAAATTAAAAGAAATACATTACAACCCCCCACTACAGAAAATAAAAATAAATTACACACCTGAAAAGGAAATACATATAATACATACAATACAATACATATAATACAAATAAAATGAAATACAATACAAAACACCCCTATCTAATATACAATACATCCTATCTATCTAATATACATCCCCCAATCTATCTAAATAAATACCATAATCTAATATACATCCTATCTATGTAATATACATCACCCAATTTATACAATATACAATAAATACTATCTAATATACATCCTATCAATCTAATATACATCCCCCAATCACATATATAGCTGTGAGCATGCTAGCTGTTGCTAACGCTTGCACAATAAATAAAAACAATGAACACATAAAAAGCTTACTTACAGCAAGGGGGGGGGCATCCAGCTCCTCGAAAAGAGAATTTAAACATCCATTTAAGTCCAAAAAAACGAATTTAAAGTGCCGAAAATCTCCTAAGCGAGAGAAAAAATGGCCGCCGAACAAAACGAAAACGAGGCTACAGACACAACAATTCTACAGTGACTCGCAAAACTGAAACAACGCTACAGTCAACTTTACGAGGTACGTAACACATCCTATGCGGCACGTACCACACTGATATTAACCACCATTTTGACAACTACTACACATAAAATGGCGGATGGAACGCAAATTGTATGCTGGAACGCAAATAGCGCATGCGTATTGCGTTCTAACGGTCTGAGGCACCTCAAAGTTTATTAATACTGCATACTTTCCAGAAAATTCTACATTTCTACTCAGGTGATGAACAGAGTGACTGGATAGTTAACTGCTGCTGTTACTTGAGAAGAGAATTATTTCCTAATTTCCTATTTTACACTGTGCAAATTACAGCTGAGAGGTAAACTATAATATATTACATTTTATTACCTAGAAAGCAAAAAAAAACTATGAAAATGGGATGCATGTATAGTGAGTGACATGTGACACGCACTTTTATGTGTATAGGCCCTACAACAAACTAATGTTAACTCAAACTAATGAA
This sequence comes from Discoglossus pictus, assembly GCA_027410445.1. Taxonomy (NCBI): domain Eukaryota; kingdom Metazoa; phylum Chordata; class Amphibia; order Anura; family Alytidae; genus Discoglossus; species Discoglossus pictus. The sequence continues at coordinate 200,759,737 of CM050166.1, forward strand.
AAAAGTATATTTAAATGACATTCATTTACTACAACTCATAGCAAAAAATAATATGACACTAATACATATGCAACCTGAAGTTGAATCTTTCCCCTTTTTTCCCTATTTAAACAGACTCTGCATCAACAGCATCATTTAAGAATTTGCACCGTGGACTGTCAAAGAGAATTACTTTTAAAGAACAGAAAGAAAGAAATAGAGGTAAGATAGAAAAATACATTACATGCTGAAAAACACCATGCTTTGCAAAATCAAAAAAAAATAATATACAATTAACCATTTTACTTTATTTTTTAAACAGACACTACAGGAAGTGTGGCAGATTAAAATTGGCAGGAGGGGAACTATATATGTTTAATGGACGCCAATTTAAAAATAAAAATAAAAAAATAAAAATTTAATAAAGAACAAAACAACACAGTTCAACAAACTTCACAAAGACCTATACAATTTATAAGGAAAGACAGTTTCAGAGAAAAAAAAAAAAAAGAGGTGGCCACAAAACAGGGTAGCATCCGAAACATTACCAACATAAATAAAACAAAAGTATTCCTCCTCTTTACTGTAAAATAACCTCCAACCATCACCCACAAGCGAAATGCAGCAACCAAAAAGTGGTGAACACAAAACAGGATAAAAATAAAAAGCACAACATGATATAGAAAAGCCAATTAACATTCATTTTTACTGTCCAACATCATTGAATACTCATAAAGAAAATTAATTAAGCAAATAAAGTATGCAAAATATGGTGGACATAAAACAGGATTGTACCAAAAATCACACAAACAGAAAAGTAAATTAATATTCTTCTTTACTGTTTAAGAACCTATAAGCCTTACAAAGAAGCCTAAATAAGCATACCAAAAGTGGTGGACACAAAACAGGATAATGCTAAAAACATTGTGATCATATTCAAAATAGTAAAAACATTAATAATTACAGTAAAAAAGGATAACTGTAATATACAAATGCAATTAAAGTATTTGAAAAGGCTGCACAAAAAACAGCATAGCAGAAAAAATCACTATAACAGATAGAATAGACCAAAACAATTCAATTAAAATAAAATACCATTTTATTTTTTCTTTTACAACAGACACTGCATGAAGAGCATTGGATGAAGACTTACAACAGTGGACCAAGAAAGATTCTGCTTGAAATCACACTTCAAACAATGTACAGTATAACAAGTAAAAAAAGAGAAAATGAAATAAACATGTTTGCTCTGCATCCATGTCAACAGAAAAAAAATAAACACCAACAACAATAAGAACCACTAATTATAACCTTTACCAAAATATTACTGACACATTTGTCATTTACCTGTTATTTGTCTTTGATGGACAACAATGTTTAACAGTAAACCCAAACTTCAATCTAGCCCCCCAAAAAAGCAACATACAACAGCATAGTCCACAAAAGTGTCAAAACACACACGAAATAACATTTTTCATTCTCAATTACCAGCCCTAATGTACAATATTAAGAATAAAACCTAACCACACACATAAAATAGAATACTACAACAAATAGTACTAACACCGAAAAAACAACAATACAAACCTTTTCACAGCCCCAACATATACGTCTTTAAATAAAATATAAAAATACTATTTCAACAATCCCCTATAGGACAAATTACAAAGACTAATTTCTGCCCTGTACTATGCCTTTAAGCCAAAAGTACAACAAGAAATTACCACAAAAAAAAATATATCAATTTCAATTAACACTATACACCTACTACATCTAGAAGAAGCTATATTGTAATTATCTTGAGTGTGCTATGCATATAAGGCAAAAATTACAACCTACGAGAGAAAGTAAAAGCAAAAAAATAAAAAACACTTATTTAACAATACAAATAAAGTACCGCTACAATAAACTACAATCACATAAAAACAAACTGTTGATAATAAAAAATGTAAAAAACAAACTTAACATCTCAAACTCAACTGATTAAACATTATTTTCTTTTACAGATTAACATGGCTGAAAAAGATAGCAAGCAAGAAAAGAGAAGACGTCAAGCTAGAGAACGACAAGAGAGATGGGCCAACCAGCAGACACCAGAGCAGAAGGAAATTCGACGAGAAAAAGAACGCAAAAGTATTGCAAGCAAAAGACTATCACCTGCAAAAATTAGAGATACACCAAACAAAGCTACTAAGAAAACAAAGCATTTAGAACCTGTTCCTGAAACATCAGATGATATTTTACCTCAACAAATAAAAGATATACCAAATAAAGCCACAAAAAAACTGTTCCTGAAACATCCCTAGACATTTCAACTGATGAATTTGAAAATGAAACTGATATATGCTTTGCAAATTGTCCTTTACTTAAGTCTTTAGCAGTAGAGGTTCATAATTGTGGGGACATGAATACTCAATGTCAATTTTGTGAGGCTTATTATTTTAAACAGGAGAGACCCAGAGATGGCCAATTTATTAGTTGCTGTCAAAAAGGCAAAGTCAAACTTCCAGAAAGAAAACAATTCCCAATCTATTTACAAAACATTATGACTGAACCTACTTTTCAAAACTACAAACATTTTAAGACAAACATAAGATCCTACAATAGTGCCATATCCTTTGCATCTATGGGGGCAACATTAGCTGCTAATGTACCAGGACATGGTCCTTACTGTTTTAAAGTCCAAGGCCAAATTTACCATTGGACTTCACATTTACATCCAAATTAAGGAGAGCAAAGAAAATTTGCTCAACTATATGTCCTAGATACAATGGAAGCTGATAACCAACTTGTGCAGCTGCAAGAAAAAAAAAATGCTTACCCAGTGTTTTTATAGAGCTAGATAACATTATGGCCAATAACCCCTACACTAAAGCTTATAAAAAAATGGCAGAAGTAGAAAATGAACAACAACTTCATGCAGAAAGACATCAAACACCAATAACAAAGGGCAATATGGTGCTTAAAAGAGATAGACATGCTGATAAACGTCGTTATAAGTTGCCAACATCAAATGAGGCTGCAAAGGTGTTTCAAAATGATGAAGGAGAACCACCATTTCAAAGAGACATTAGAATATATCCCAGAAATGAGGCGCAACCATTCATTAATATCAGTATCTTAAGTCCAAATTTAGATCCAATGACATATCCCATTTTTTCCCACACGGAGAAGCAGGTTGGCAACCAAAATTAACACTTCCCAGTTACCCAAATGCTAAAGCCAGAATCAGAAATAATGTTTCTATGCTTGAATTTAAAGTAGCTCAAATTGCCATTCAAAATACATTTAATCCAATTTTATGTGGTGGGAAACTAACACAACAATGGATTATTGATTCATATTTGCAAGTTGAGGCCAATAATTTAAACTTTATAAAATATCAACAAGATAAATTATGTGTAGAACAATATTGTGGACTAATGGACTATGTTGCTGAGGTGGCTACAAGCAGAGACATGACAGCTGGCAAAATCATTATTTTACCATCTTCTTTTCAAGGATCTCCTCAAAATATGAGAGAAAGATACATTGATGCTATGGCTATTGTCACCAAATTTGGCAAACCCAATTTATTTAATACATTTACATGTAATCCCCAATGGCCAGAAATTACACAAAATTTACTTCTTGCCCAAAGTCCTTCCCATAGACCAGATTTAGTAGCCAGAGTTTTTAAAATTAAATTAAATTAATTAATATGTGACATCACTATAAGTCACTTATTTGGCAAATGTCTTGCTTATGTATATACCATTGAATTTCAAAAAAGAGGCCTTCCACATGCACATCTTCTAATAATACTTCAAGAAAAAGATAAATTAGATACTGGTGAGAAAGTGGATTTAGTCATTGTTGCTGAACTACCAGATCCAGAACTATATGGTAGACTATATGAGAGTGTTACTCATCGCATGATTCATGGACCCTGTGGCGAGCTTAATCCACAATCACCATGTATGGAAATTAATGAATGTTCCAAAGATTTTCCTAAAGAGTATAGAGACATACTAGATGCCAATTGTGATGGCTATCCACTTTATAAAAGAAGAGAAGGAGATAGTGCCATTATTCGTGGGGAAAAAAGTTGACAATAGATATGTAGTACCCTACAATCCACATTTACTCATGAAGTATAATGCACACATTAATGTAGAAGCCTGCACTTCCATCAAATCCATTAAATATGTGTACAAATATATTTACAAAGGCTATGATGCAGCTACTGGAGTCGTCAAAAGTGCAGACAACCCCGAAAACACTGAGTTAGTATATGATGAACTTGCATCTCATGTAGATGCTCGCTATGTATAAGTGCGCCAGAAGCTATGTGGCGTCTTTTAATATTTGAAATGCATGATAGATCACATGCAGTATATAGATTAGCAGTACATTTGCCACAAAGACATTTAGTGTATTTACATGCTGGAAATGAAAGTAATGCATTGGCCCAAAGTGAGCATCGTCACACTACACTAACTGCATGGTTTGAATTAAATTATACAGATTCAGAAGCAACACAATTCTTATATATTGAAATTCCATATCACTATGTTTTTGTGAATGGATTATGGAGACCTAGAAAAAGCAGAGGAAATAAAATAATCCCAAGAATTTACACAATCAGTCCAAGAGATCTTGAACGTTTCTGCTTACGACTATTACCTTTAAATGTTCCGGGAGCAAAAAGTTTTGAACACTGAAGAACTGTTAAAGACATAGTATATGAATCCTTCCATTTAGCTGCAAGACATAGAAACTTACTAGCTGATGATACAGAATGGGAAAGATGTCTAGAAAAAGCAGCATTTATTTGTATCTTCTCAAATGCTCCAAATGCATTAGCTTTGTGGGACACATTTAAAAGTAATATGACTGAAGACTTTATGCAACGACACAATTAACCTATTGCACACTTAAAAGCGTTAATGGAAATCCAAGAAGTATTTTTAACTCATTGATTAAGTTGTGCAAGTTTTAATTTGCCTGATCCAGGTCTTATAGATGACATACACTTTGAAGACTATAACATTCAATTACAAGTACAAATAACAGAAGAAAGACTTGCAACTTTAAATACGTTACAATTGCAAGCATTTAATGCCATTAAAAATGCAATAGATGATGACATGGTCAAAGAGCGTTATTTCTATCTTGATGGACCTGGTGGATCAGGAAAAAATGTTCTATATAATTTATTAATGAGTTTTGTACGAGCACAAGGTCAAATAGCACTGCCGTTTGCCACTACTTGAATTGCTGCACTTTTGTTAGAAGGTGGAAGAACTGTACATAGGGGCTTTAAACTGCCATGAAATCATTATAAGCAAAAATGTTTAAAAAAAGTAAATTAATTATAATAGATGAGGCCACAATGATGTCATGCTATGCCCTCCAATGTATTGACCGTTTGCTTTGTGAAGTCATGGATAATACTTTTCCATTTGGGGGAAAGGTAATGTTGTTAGGTGGCGATTTTAGACAAACGTTACCTGTCGTTGTACATCGAAATCGAACTGACATTATCGAAACCTGTATGAAGTCAAGCACACTATGGAAACATTTTACCCATCTTCAACTGCAACAAAATATGAGATCAGAAGGCCAAACTGATTTCAATCATTGGCTTATTAAAATTGGAGAAGGCAGAACAGTAAAAATACAAAATTTACCTGAGGACACTGTGCACATCCCACCTCATATGATTTGTCACTAAGATCTTATATCGGCTATATTTGAAGGTAGCATAAATAACCAGGAATATTCAGATCTTGCCAACCAAGTAATCCTAACATGTAAAAATAAGGATGCATTAATACTCAATAATGAAATCTTTAAAAAAATTAATGCACCCCAAATAAATTATCACAGTGCTGATTCTGTACTTGCTGATGACAAAGAAAGTCAGGCAAACTTTTCGACTGAATTCATAAACTCACTAACTCCTTCTGGAATGCCACCACATATTTTGCAGCTACAGAAAGGTGCAATTGTCATGTGTCATGATTAAATTGTTTAAGGACTCATATTGTCAGCAATTTAGGAATATGTCCAAGGGAGCATGACATTGTTACATTGGGATTATGAGTTATTGTGTGGTTATATGTTGCCTGTACATGGTTATTATGTAGCCTAGTTATAATATATTATGAGGGGAAATGTTATATAGAACATATGTGGAATTGGTAGAAATTCTCTGCATAGAAGTTAGCAGCAGATTATTGCACACTCACACATACAGACCTTGGGTCAAGACAATTGCATGTACTTCAAGTAGTCCAAAGCAAACACTTGAGTTTAACATAAAGGTTTGTTCACTAGATATCTGGTGAATTTGATCTCAAGAGCTTTGATAGCCCAAGGTTGCAAGCCAGATGGTCTGACATCACACATACACAAATGTACACAAGGGTGTAGTATTGGAGAGTATAAATATGTTGTTTTGATCATTCAATAAAGGTTGAGAGATAGTTTTCACATAAACAAGGTGTGAGACTATTTCTGTGTGTTGTATCCTGACTTGGGGAGTGGTCTTGCCATGGGCCACTAAGTAAGCTGGATCCAGTAGTCTCTGCCTGTACCTTTTGGGCCTTGCCCTCTTCAGAAACCATCTTTTGTGCCACAGAGAACAGGAACTACATTATTCTGCTGGGGTAGGTTTGAGCTAGGTTCATATCAAGCCCCCTAGAAGAAGCAGATCGTGACATCATGTTACTGCGAAATATGTACCCGAAAAAAGGCCTATGCAATTTTACAGGATTAATTGTTCAACAATTAAAGGATCATTTCATAGATGCTGAAATTTTAACTGGTACCCATAAAGGAGAGAGAGTTTTCATACCAAGAATATATTTAGCACCAAGTGAAATTAGTCTCCCCTTTATACTTTAAAGAAGACAATTTCCCATCATTATGGCATTTGCCATGACCATTAATAAATCCCAAGGACAAAATTTCAAATCTGTGGGTATTTTCTTAGAACAACCAGTATTTGCACATGGCCAATTGTACGTTGCCTTATCATGGTGCAAAAATCCACAGGCTATTAAAGTTTACATTGAAAAGAATGAAAGTCAAGGTGATTTATTAGAGGATGGACGCATTTTTACTAAAAACATTGTCTACTATGAAGTACTGTAACTAAACAATCAAACAAAATAAAGCCATGCAAAACTAATTTAAAAGCAAACTCAAACCACAAAAAAAACACAATATAACAACTAATTTGGTACAAAAAGTACACACAACTGTCTATTTCCTTCAAAAGCTCATTTTTACGCCACAGAAATTACTTTACAACAACAATATTTTACTATTAAACTATATAAAATTGTCAAACACATACAAAAAAGTTATTACACATTGCGGAACAACTTTATGTTCTCGCCTTCTCTTTTTACAGAACCACTTTTCCACAGACAAAACTCTATGTGCCATTTAAAACAATTATTACCCCAACAAACAAAGGTCAACCATTTAAAAATACAAATCAATAAAGAATTCAGTCATAATTGATGTAAGTACTGATTATGCATGATTAGCCTCACAAAACACTTGCTTTGCATTATTTTGACAAATTATGTTCAAATGTTAATTAACTATGTTACTGTTTATAATGTTACAAGCTTAAAAAAAATATTTTCCTTACTTACACGCATAAGAGAGTTCAAGTTTCCAAAAATATACTTTCAAGTTCCTTACTAACACATATTACAAAGTTCATGTTAACAGCACAACCACGTTTTCAGGCGCAATGTAAATATAGAACTAACCTATTAAGGTTGGTTCGTTCTCTAAAGGGCACCTCTGACTGATATATTACAGGATATTTCTCCATGTGAAGGGCACAAGTGAGATAAAAGAGGTTGCTCTCAGAGTGGCTTATCATGGCTATAGAACTAACCTATTAAGGTTGGTTCGTTCTCTGATGAGCACCTCTGACTTTGTTGTTTTGTATATGCAAATTACCTTTAGGGTTTAGTCTCCCTAAGGGTAATAGGGGACTCCAGAAGTGGACCCCTTGCTCACTGTGCCTTAGGGAGTTCAGCTGCACCTCACTGACGAGGCCCATAAAGGCCGAAACGCGTCTGGGGTTTGCTGTTTCTCCTGTTCAGGGTAGAATTGCTTGGTATTTCGGGGCTGGGTCACTCTTTTGAGTGGGACCAGACTGATATATTACAGGATATTTCTCCATGTGAAGGGCACAAATGAGCTAAAAGAGGTTGCTCTCAGAGTGGATTACCATGGCTATAGAACTAACCTATTAAGGTTGGTTCGTTCTCTGATGAGCACCTCTGACTTTGTTGTTTTGTATATGCAAATTACCTTTAGGGTTTAGTCTCCCTAAGGGTGATAGGGGACTCCAGACGTGGACCCCTTGCTCACTGTGCCTTAGGGAGTTCAGCTGCACCTCACTGACGAGGCCCATAAAGGCCGAAACGCATCTGGGATTTGCTGTTTCTCCTGTTCAGGGTAGAATTGCCTGGTATTTTGGGGCTGGGTTACTCTTTTGAGTGGGACCAGACTGATATATTACAAGATATTTCTCCATGTGAAGGGCACAAATGAGCTAAAAGAGGTTTCTCTCAGAGTGGCTTATCATGGCCATAGAACTAACCTATTAAGGTTGGTTCGTTCTCTGATGAGCACCTCTGACTTTGTTGTTTTGCAATGTAAACATTGTCTTTTATGTTAAACATTAATCCAGGGAGTAATCCAATCGCCAGTTAATGCGGTCAGGAAGGAATTATTTTTTTTCCAGCTTTGAGACAATTGGCTACTTTTCAAAGAGGTTTTTTTACTATTTGCCTTGCTCTGGATTCAGTGTATATTTAAGTTAACAATTGTTCACATAGGGCCTCATTCTATTAGCGGCCGCAGCCGTTGCGGGGCCGCAAGGACCGGCCGCAAGCTATTCGGCTATTCTATTCCCTTACGGCCGGGGGCTCCGGCAGGCTTGCGGCCGGTGCCTTGCTATCTCTTGCGGCCGCTCGCGCCAGAGGAAAACCTTTGATCTAAAACGGCCTGAAGAGTTTCGGCCGTAAGAAATTCCTATTTGCAATTCAATTGCTCCGGGAAACCTCTCTGCAAGGCTAAAAGCGAGCCGCAGCTTACTTGCAGGAAAGAGGTCCCGCTAGCACCAATTAAGCACATAAAATAGCTCAAATAAAGCCATCCTGCACTTTGAGAAGACTATAAAGGGATTTTAGGTGTTAGAAAAAATAGCACATAATTATCCTATACTCAAATCCGTAAAATATTTTATTTTTAATATCCGTAAAATATCCATGTAAAAAGTCCAGAGTGCTTGGAGCACCTCAGACACACCCACGCCGCAGCCGGAAAATAAACAGTTAATTTGAACTCAGGTTTGGGCTGATGTGCAAGCTTGAGAGTGGGTTACTTTTAATCCTCATGTCCCCCAATATGATCCCTAGCATTTACAGAGCTGTACAGTGCAGGCTTGAATTTATTTTTGCGTTTTTAGATTTCACAGCTTACGGCCGGTTTCAAGATATGCGGCCGGCCATAAGAGGAGATCCTTGCGGGGCCGTATAATAGAATCGCGAGTTAACAGAACCCCCGCAAGGAATCGCAGCCTTACGGCCGATTTACGGCCGGTAATAGAATGAGGCCCATAGAACTTGCATGTTAAAAAAACATTACCTCAAGTTTACAATGCTGATTAATTAATTTCAAGTTCAACTGTTCTTACATTCAAATGTTAATACTTTTACTCGAAAATGCTTTAACAGTTACTGTTAAACAAAAGAAATGTTACAAAAATAAACAGGGTTAATATAAGAATTATACTTATTTCCTCAGAACTACAAAGTTACAAGTGTCATATACGTATATTACTAACTAAACAACTTTACACACATACACATCTCATTGCTGTCATTTTTTGACGGGCAAGTCGCTAGTCTATCTAAATAAATACCATAATCTAATATACATCCTATCTATCTAATGTACATCCCCCAATATATCTAAATAAATACCACAATCTAATATACAATACATGCTATCTATATAAAACACATACCCCTAGCTAACATACAATAAATGCTATCTATATATAATATAGTCTAATTCTAAGCTAAAATAAAATATTTAAGACCACTTACCTTTGCAGATGTCCCTTCAGATCAGCCACCTAGGGGAAAAAAAAAATTAGTGCAACACATTTACAGTAAATAAATAAACATTCTAAATATTCTAAACATTCTAAATATTCTACTCACCTTTCCAGCATGTCCCCGTCCTTCTTCTCCGGTGCGGCCCCTGTTAAAAAAAAAAACATAACATTAATACACATACATAAGCATAAAAACAAAATAAAATAAACATAATCTACATTGTACTTACCTCCCCACGATGTCTCCGGCCTCCTCCTCTTCTGCCCCACCCTGGAACTGCGCTCTAAGAAAAAAAAAAAAGAACACACATCCGCACTCGCGGAAATCCCAGATGCTAATAAGCTTCCCGGAGACTATTCCGGAAGAAAATAGGCAATGGCGCCTTCTGATTGGTTGAAAACGCTGTCTATCAAATTCACCCAATCAGGAGGCGCCAATGTGTGAGCCAATCAGAAAGGGATACACCCTAAAATCCCACTCTGATTGGATAATGCACCTGTCAATCTTTATTTAAACCAATCACAAGGTGCAGATGCCTTCAGCCAATCACAATGAAATACACCCCCACAGGGTAATTGGCTGAAGGCATCTGCGCATTCTGATTGCTTGCACTGACAATAACCAATCACAATGGAATACACCCCCACGTACTGATTGGTGAAGGCATTTGCGCCTTCTCATTGGCTGTTGTCAATGTCAATCAGTATTACATCCAATGGGAAGGCGCAGATGTCTTCAGCCAATAACCGCATGTGGGTGTATCCCATTGTGATTCGCTGATGGCAATAAAGCCTTCGAATTGGTTCAAATAAAGATTGACAGGTGCGTTATCCAATCAGAGTGGAATTTTGGGTTGTATCCCTTTCTCATTGGCTCACAATTTGCATCTTCTCATTGGCTGAATTTGATAGACAGCATTTTCAGCCAAAAGCCGCCATTGCCAATTTTATTCTGGAACACTCTGTAGGAAGCTCATTAGCGTCGGGGACATCTGCGAGTGCGGATGTGTGTTGTGTTTTTTAACTTTTTTTTTTAGAGCGCGGGTGCTTCCAGGGCCCAGCCGGGGCAGAAGATGAGGAGGCAGGAGACATTGCAGGGAGGTAAGTACAATGTAGATTATGTTTATTTTACTTGGCTTTATGTTTATGTATGTGTACTAATGTTATGTTTTTTATAACAGGCACCGGAGAAGAAGAAAAGAAGAAGGACGTGACATGCTGGAAAGGTGAGTAGAATATTTAGAATGTTTAGAATGTTTATTTATTTTATGTAAACGTGTTGTTGTAATTTTTTTTATCTTTTTTACCCTATGTTGCTGATCTGTAGAAACATCTCAAAGGTAAGTGGTCTTAATTATTTTATTTTATCTTAGAATATCGAGATATCATGTATTGTATATTAGATAGATAGGGGTATGAATAATATTATTATATAGATAGTATTTATTGTGTGTTAGGGGATGTATATTAGATAGATAGTATTGTATATTAGATAGGGGGATGTATATTAGATAGGGGTGTATTGTATTTAATTGTATTGTATTTAATTGTATTGTATTGTATGTATTGTATTGTATGTATTATATGTATTTCCTTTTCAGTTGTGTAATTTATTTTTTTCTGTAGTGGGGGTGTTGTAATGTATTTTTTTATTTTCTGTAATGTTCCTTTTTTTATTTTTTGTCACTTGTTTTTTTTTGTAATGTACATTTTTTATTTTTGTGATTAGTTTTTTTATTTTATGTAATGTAGATTTTTGATGACTTTAGTTTTTTTGATTACTGTAATTACAGTGGTGGGGAGGGGTTTATTAGGGGGTAGGTAGTGTAGTGTAGGTGTTAATAGGTTAGTGTAGAGGGTGTTTAGTTGATATTTAATGTTTTATTGGGGGTGTATAGTGCAGTGTAGTGTTTATACTTAGTGGCATGATGGTCCTTGAGGACCATCATGGCACTTATGTGGTTAATGTTGGGTTGTAACAGGCCCATAATGGTCATAATATACCCTTATGGGACTGATGGGGTTAAATAGAGGTTTATGAGGGTCTGGATAGACCCCCATAAGTGACCAGGTTATAATGGTGTAGTGCTTACACTTTGGGTTATGAGGGTCCTGGATGACCCTAATGGCACTTATAGTGTTATTACATGCGTTCATTAGTGTGTTAGAGGGGTCTATATAGTTGAGGCACACAGTACACTCACATTGTGTGACAAACAGCATTTCAACATTTCAATCGGAAAACCATTGCGGGCTTGGGGGAAATGATCAACTTCCCAAGCCAGTAAATAGTTTCAAACCCGGAAATTCCAACAGGAGCATAGATGAGGCACAGGGGGAAGAAAGACACAGGGGAAAGGGGGTAGAGGCTGGAAAGAGACACAGGGAAGGGAGTGGGGGGGAGAGGCACAGGGGTAAGAGAGGGGGGAACAAGACACAGGGGAGGGAGATAAGTAAAAAAAAATAAGGGAGGGAGAGGGAGGAAAGAGACACAGGGGTGAAAGAGTGTGGAGAGGCTCACAATGAAGGCACTAATTGTGATGCCAGAAATTTGCTGGTTGGTCGATGTCTGCAACAAGGCACGTAAAGTAGAGGGGGAAAGCCCCATGATGAGCGGCAAAGGCGCTCATTGCGGGGACACGAAAGTTGTGGGTCGCCAACACCTGTCATGAGAGCTGAAGGCACTCATCACAAGGCCCATTAAGTAGAGGGGGGTGACGGGCAAGTCGCTAGTAATAATAATAATATCATAAGATATAATATAATAATGTACATAATATATAAGAAAGGCTTAATACAATTGAGAGGTCCAACTGGTGATGCTGTGGAGTATCAACATTCCCATGAAGGCCTGATGGGAATATGACAGTTGATAGTGTGAGTCCATTGATAGCAAAACACTTAATGGGAGGTCACCATATGATAATGGGTATACATCTTGGCACATGGCCACCAGACTTGGGACTTTCCAGGATGGACGCAGCAGAGATTGTCCCTGATGGAGGTGGGTTGGCTATCGCCTCTGCACAGCCTCCATGAGTTTTTGCAGCCCCTCGTGATGGGTTAGAGTAGATTATTGTTGTGTATATTCCCCTTGTGGATTGCTAAGTGGTGGTGGTGAAAGGTTCTGTGTACCTGAATGAAGATGTGAGCTATGCCATGTAGGGACAGTGTAGGAGGGCAGGTGATAGCGGAGAGGTCCAAAAAATCACAGACCACTAGAGAAGGAAATGGCAATCCACTCCAGTATTTTTGGCATGCAAACCTTGTGGAACAGCACAGACAGAGACCTAGCTAAATGTGATGCGCTGCAGTTCATAGGGTCACAGAGAGTCAGACACGAATGAAAGACTGAACACCAAATACTTGATATATGTAATGTGGCGGTGAAATATGGCCACTATTTGTTTTCCCAAATGCAGATGTGATGAGCGAGATTTATATGCAATTGTATTTATATTTTATGATCCACAATAGAGCCTCTGTAAGTGAGAAAGGGTTAATATGGCATGATTTTCATGTTTTTGTGTTGCAATTTAATGAGGTAGTGTGTCTTTAATTGATTTCTGCATGTTGCAGCATTACTTTTGATATTGGCATGCGAATGACCATTCCAACATATGATTAAAAAAAATTAAAAATGAAATGCCTATTTTCTGTTTGGGGATTATTGTGTAAGTAATTGTAATGCCTTTCCATGCTTTCCCCATATTTTAAAGTCCACTGATGTGTTTATATTGCCTTTTACAGTGTTGTCTGTAAACCCTTTGTGAGTCCTATTTGGAGCCCGTAAAGTTTTCACCTTCATTTACGGGTTATGGGCTTGAACGCCAGGGCGTCTTTGGAAATGTGTTGCAATATAATAACAAGACTGGAACGTAGCAGTTACGGGCTTGAGAGAACAAAGGATTTGCAGGCGCGCAGGTCAAATTTCCTCACCCCGTAGGCTGTTTTAGCACTCAACCCGCAGTTCGTGAGCGGCTTGCTTTACAGAGCCATTTAATAGCCGTAAGTCTTGAGCCCTGTGTTACAGGCTACGGTTTTACACGCTCAGGGAATTTAATGGGGCTGTAAGTAATGTCTTGTCTCTAGAGAATGGTCCCTAGATTAAATTGGACATCATCTTTGACCATCGGTATTCTTCAACTAAGAAAACAACACACTGCACTAGTTGCATTTTAAACATCACTAGGTGACCTCAAAACCTCTCTCAATGGAACTCCAGAATTTAGGGATATCAATGTAATAGTTGATATTAAACAGATTTTGGTGCCTCTGATTAAATAGTCCTTTCACACAGATGCTGTTATATTCTGACAATCTATATATACATAAAATAAATGTACAAATATATTTGTATTAATAAATATGCAACTAATCAATAGGTACTGTTCATTGTCTGCATGTTCCCCCTATCTTTTATAATTGTAGAGGCACATACATGGATGATTGAGACTGTTCTTCTTGAAAGCATCAGGGGCTCAAAAATGATTGAACAGCTCAATTGTATTAAAGATTCATTCTGAATTTCACAAATAAACACAGATGCATCCCAGGTAGAAAGCATTACAAATTTTGCATGTCTTAAAATTAAAACCCTGCCTTCTTCATTATATATAGGTTTTACCATGTAAGCCAGAATAATTTATCACTTTGTTCCTGGGGCTTTCTAGAATACATAATCACTATGATTATCCAGAATATCTTAAATAGTTGGTACTGCACTTGCTAGGTTAATTATTAAATTACAACCCATATTTAAAACATCTTACAATTTGCATATTATAAAATGAATAATATATATACATGAATAAAAACAAATTAACATATTTAAAAATTATACAATATTTAAAAACATTACAAACATTACAAAAGAATAAAAAATAGCTATTTCCTAATAAATGTATTTTTGCTAATACACAAGCTATTTCCCATTGACAATAGAAGATTAAGGAGGTGTGTAAAGTTTTTGTTTCGTAAAATTGGTGAATTCATATCTGTTTCTATATTTATATTATATGGTAGCAGTGTGTTAGATATAATGTGATGTGGTTCCTCTTACTTGTTGGTTGTTTAAAATACAATTGGAATGTGAGCCCTTTTATGCTATAACATAATATTTAATACCTCTAGGAATCTATAATTTTCTGTGACCTTTTTAAGTAAAATGCTTTTTTAAACTACTCTGGCTGTTGATGATGCTTGTTTACAAGTGCCATTTTGAAAAGTGCTGTCTTTTATTGAATCTAAATTTAGGTTTGATGTTTCCTAAGAAGTCTTCATGACAATTCTCTCTATCTTTCTAAAATAGTCATCTAGAATCTTTCTCTGTTCTCTAATTTTGTCACAGAGGGTTTATTTTCTTCCCTAGATTAAAGTATCCTTCACATCTAATAAAAATACCAAAATGTTTTGGCTTAAAACTATAGTCACGATTCAATAGATCAATATATAAAAATACATTCATTTCTGTCTGTACACCCAATATACTTATTTTTATTATTGCTGAAGCTAAACCCCCCTTTTCAAGCCTCACTTTATACTGTAGCAGTAAATATGTTTGACTCAAGGTGAAATATTTCATGAGGAACAAAACATTTTATCTTATAAGGCATTATTTTCATTAAGGATCAATGTGGATTGGTTTGAAGCCTACCTATACTATGTGATTTATGGGGAAATTGGAGACAGATACTTTGTTTGATCACTGTGGTGTGTATCTGGTCGTCTGACATAGATATATAGATATGTACATAGATATATAAAGTGAGTTGGCTATGCAACAGCAATTCCTTGTATCCAAATACACTGATAACTTCCATCTTACTTTTATTTAAACATATGTATATACAGTGGTACCTCTGTCCTCATCCTTAATCTGTTCCGGACAGCAGGGTGAGTTCTAAACAGATTGAGTTCCAAACAGGTTGAGTTCCTAACACGCATTTCCCATAGGAATCAATGTAAATTTAACTAATACATTCCGGACCAAAGTTTTTACACTTTTTATTTTGAACTGATGGTCTTGTTTTTGGATACAACATCTTAAAACTAAACAGACATAAAAAAAAAAAAACAATAATTACATCAGATAACAGAGAATTTAACTTCACTTTAAGTGTACTGAGAGGACTTGAGGGCTCAATGGGATGGTGATGATGTAGAGGTGAAGGAGGAGAAAGGTTATTGCTTGGAACTTTGGTTCTTATAGGCACAGGCTACACTTTGATTTTGTAAGCACAGGGTGCACATTGGCTCTTACACGCACAGGCTACATATTTGCTCTTACAGACATAGGCTGCACATTGGCTCTTACAGGCACAGACAGGCTGCACTTGGCTCTTACAGACACATGATGCGTGATTGTGTCACTAAACTTGACAAGGTAGAGAATTATGGGTTCAGGTTTTCAAGGTGAATATTAAGAGTACTGCTTTTAAGAAGATATTAGAAGTCAACTTTAAGGCAATGGAAAGTCAAGAGCCATAAACTAGTAAGTGATATTGGATGTAAACAGAAAAAGATATGGCTCCAGACAGACAACTAAGAAACAACACTGCTGGAGAAAGACCCACTGACAATTGAGTGTGAGATAAGTCAATAGCATAAAGGTAACATAGTTGGAATGCAGTATTGGCCTTGGTCTTTTCTCCAACAACAGGGAAACTAATTGTGGTTAACGATGTCCAATCCAAGATAACTAAAATTTAGAAGGTTTAGTTGTTTTGTGTAATATATTTATTAGTGATATTACTGGTGGGCTTCAAGGGAAAGTTTGGCTTTTCATAGATGACACAAATGTATTTAACAATGTAGACATTTCAGGAGACACGTAAAATGCATAATATTTTAAAAAGTTAGATCAACAGTCAAATATGTTGGATCTAAAGTTCAGCACTGATAAATGCAACATTATACACTTACACTCAATACTTGAAGTTTTAGTTAATGATAAAATGTTGATGGCATTTGATGAGGAAAGAGTTTTAGGAGTTATTGTATTAGATGATTTAATAGTTGTGAGCAATACAACAAAGCCACAGTAAAAGCAAGTAGCATGATTGAACAGAACTTACATTAATTACCAGCAGAAAAGTAAAGGTAATTATGCCACTCTATGGATCCCTAGTTAGATAGCAAATCCTTTGTTCTCTCAAGCCCGTAACAGCTACATTTCCAATTTAGCTATTAAATTGCATCAAAATCATTGGTGTTCAAAATCCTCCCTTACTGTAAATGCAAATATGCACACACTACTGTAAATAAAATAACAGGGAAAGTGATGTTAGGTAGTGATGTTCCGAACAGTTCGCCGGAGAACTATTTGCGGCGATTTGCGCATGTTCGCGTCCGCCACGAACGGCGAACACATGCGCTTTTCGGTTCGCCCCCTATACTTTATCATTGAGGAAACTTTGAACATCATTTATTTTATTTTATAATTTTTTGTGTGTAATCTATGCCTGCCTGCCAGCGTGTGTGTGTGACAGGCTAACACCTAACAGCTTATATTGTGCTTATTTTCACTACTCATACCTGGTGGTGTAACATACATTGAAAACAACAATTTTTTTCCTGTAATCTAATTTCAGTTGCCTGCCTGTGTCAAGCTCACAGCTTATATTGTGCTCAGTGACATAAAACAACACTTTTTTGACTGTAATAGATTGAATAGCAATTCCCTGCCTACAGGCGTGTGTGTGAAGCCTATTGCATCTACTCTGCCAACTTTTGCTTGTGCACAGTGACACTCATATCTGGTGCAACCTAGTGTACAGTGACATAAAAGAACCCTTTTTTGACTGTAATCGATTGAATAGCAATTCCCTGCCTACAGGCGTGTGTGTGAAGCCTATTGCATCTACTCTGCCAACTTTTGCGGGTGCACAGTGACACTCATATCTGGTGGCACCTTAGATTGCACACGCAATGCCCCAAATTTGAAGAGGGAGGACCGACAAAGCATCTTTTTCCATCTCCCTCTTCCAAAAATCCATGCCATATACACGTCCCCTGATAGTGTTTGTAACAGGGATTAAACCGATAGGAATAGTACTGCTTAACAGTACACACCTTATAATAACGCAGAGGCAACGCATATAATCTTCCATGCTGTGCAGTGGAAGCCCCCAGACTCTGACCTGTGTATAATATTCCATGCTGGGCAGTGGAAGCCCCCAGACTCTGACCTGTGTATAATCTTCCATGCTGGGCAGTGGAAGCCCCCAGACTCTGACCTGTGTATAATCTTCCATACTGGGCAGTGGAAGCCCCCAGACTCTGACCTGTGTATAATCTTCCATGCTGGGCAGTGGAAGCCCCCAGACTCTGACCTGTGTATAATCTTCCATGCTGGGCACTGGAAGCCCCCAGACTCTGGGAGTCTGAAGAAGAGAAGTCAGAGGAGGAAGGTTGCTTTGAGGAGGTGGAAGACCAAACACAGCAGGCTTCCCAGGGGTCTTGTTGTCACCTTTCGGGGACCCTTGGTGGCTGGGTGGAGAAAGAGACCTTCAATGACATCAGTGAGGACAAGGAACGGGACATGGCTAGCTTGGTATCCAACCTTGTGCAAATGGGGAGTTTGCGGTTGTGCAAAGGGACTGTTTGCGGTATTTTGCGGTGCATTAAACAGGGAGATTGGTCTGTTACTGTGAAGCGGGTGTAACCCTTACACTACCTGATCGATACAACATCATACCTGATGTTTTAAAGCATGTTATTCCAAACAATTTAGGAATGTTAGGTGATTTATGCCCTTTATGGCTTAAAACCAGACTCTGCATCAACTATGTAATTTTCCGTGGGAGTTTTGCCATGGATCCCCCTCCGGCATGCCACAGTCCAGGTGTTAGTCCCCTTGAAACAACTTTCCCATCACTATTGTGGCCAGAAAGAGTCCCTGTGGGTTTTGAAATTCGCCTGCCCATTGAAGTCTACGGCTTTTCGCCGGGTTCGCCCATTCGCGAACATTTGATTGAAGTTTGTGTCTGATGTTTGCGAACCGAAAATTTGATGTTCGCGACATCACTAATGTTAGGTCTTAGAATTAATAGAAAAACATTCTCAAGCTTTCAAATCAGCCAAATAAAATACTTTTTTTCATATTTATTTTCCGTGTTATACTGATCCCGGCAATCAATGTGTTAATACATATACTGGAACTCGCGTGTAATAGAATATCATATTTACAGCTTTATTAATATTGCATTACATCTGGAATGTGGGTCCGAACTCGTAATTGAACCCCGTAAGACGTAATTCTGACAATCTTTGTTTCCATTGGCTCCATCCCAACTTGCAACTAGGAGTTAGACTATTTGATCATGTTCATGTCAGCACATGCGATGAGCGAAAAATAGTTTACGGGTTTGCCTCGCAGCATGTTCTAATTTAAGACCACCGTAAATCCGAAACTTTTAAAGCTTGCAGCTTTTGCGGGTCTCACGTTGCACATACAAGCTTCAAATTTAATGTGGCTGATAGTTTTTATTTTGTTTGCTTTCTTGGTATGGGTAGAATTTTAGTTTGAAGGTTTTTTTTGGGGGGGGGAGAGCACATAAAACTCAAGAGGCACTGAAAGGGGTTAGGAACAGACACACACACAAACAATAAGGAGGCAATTTGAAAAGAAAGAGAGAAAATCAGTGTGAAAAAGGGAAAACAGTGATACAGAGAACAAAGAACAAAGATGTTTTTTCTCTTCTCTAGATTAAAGTATCCTTTATATCTAATAAAAATACCAAAATGTTATGGCTTAAAACTATAATCACTCTACCTGTACCATGGATCGATATCTAAATAAATGCATTCCTTTCTTTCCCACTATACTTGGCTCTTACAGACACAGGATGCACTTGACCTCTTACACAGGATGCTCATTTGCTCTGACACAGGCTACAAATTTGCTCTTACAGACACAGACTGCTGTACCTATGAATGCATAGGGGCACAGTAAACATGCAAGGTTCCTTTGTGGTTTCATATAACGAATGCTGTAAAATATTTTATAGCAGAGATGATGTGCCCTACTCCTATGCAAGGAGAATGGGAATACTGCCAGGAGCTGTCCTAAGGTATTACATAAACATTATTTAATGCAGCACCTAGCACCTTTAGTAGTACAGCATCCATATCTGCTAAGCCTGACACAATGGGGACTTCAGAGGTCCCAGTCTCCCCCACAGGCAAGTGGGTCATTCTTTTTTTCCAGCAGCACAAACTCCAAACCCCTGCTTTTCCATCAAGGTCACTTTTAACTACAGCAAT
Source organism: Discoglossus pictus (assembly GCA_027410445.1). Taxonomy (NCBI): domain Eukaryota; kingdom Metazoa; phylum Chordata; class Amphibia; order Anura; family Alytidae; genus Discoglossus; species Discoglossus pictus. The sequence goes on from CM050166.1 coordinate 200,780,123, forward strand.
TCCAGAAGGCTGTAGGAGCGGAAAAGAAAGGAAGTATATCAGCTGTATCCCCAAAATAAATATATTTCTTATTGTTATCTTTTATTTGCAATGTGCCAAAATTTTCCATAGTGCTATACAAGGATTAAGTACAACAAGAGTTTTCTTCCATCCTGTCCCCAGTGTTGCAGCGGTATCCTCCAAGTCCTATCCTGTCCCCAGGTATAATTTCTCTACATGGTGTACGGGAGCAAGGTAAGCAAGGGGTTGGAACGGTTCCTCTTTCCAAGGAAGAGGACACATAAAACCTGCAGGGAAGTGCCTGAGGAATGGGAGATGCTCAACATTGGAGAACACCTCCAAATTCTGAAGTTTCTTACCATGTGTGCGTACATCAGCTTGCAGAAGGCTGAGGAACACACAATTCCTATTCACCATAATTGTTTTACACATCAACATACCAAGGCCATGATGCAAATGGGGTGGAGAGGCATGGTCTCTTTCAGCAACTTAAAATTGATGTTGTATGGAGTGGTGACCCTATTCTCAGAGTATTTTAAGTCACAGCTCTCAGCCTGTCCACTCTACCTTTGACAAGAGCAGAGGTGTAATATTAATTTAGTTAATATACAGTGTTGAGTGACATTATTATCACCACTTTCTGTTTTAGAAGTCAGCAGCACATAGCCAATGAAATAAAACACGTGTTGTGAGCTGGCTTGGTTAGTATATAAGGTGACATATAGGCATTCTTCAATCATATCAACTGTCATGGGTAAAACGTGCAATTTATCTGACTTTGAAAAGGGGATGGTCATTGGCTTTTGGGTATGACTGAAACAGCTCAGTTTGTGAGGTGAAAATGTGCTGCTGTAACTAAAGTGTACCGAGACCAGATAAAAGGAACAATTGCGAATAAACATTGTGGAAACTGAGGAGCACGACATACCATTGATATCAGAGGTAAACATTGGATGTGAAGGTTTGTGAGGGCAAACTGATACTCTACAGTTTTGCAACTCATCATCCAAATAAACCAGGACGCTACCAGTGGTGTCTCTAAAATGACAGTATAGCCAACCTGTTGTGTATGAGGCTCCAAAATAAAAGGCTGGTCACTGCATCCATGCCTTCAATGTGTACAACAATTCCAAAATTGGACCTCTTCTGATTGGCAAAGGATTGCCTTCTCTGATGAGTCACCTTTTCTGCTCCATCGACTGGATGCACAGTGGCGTTTTACAGGGGAAAAATCAATGAACAAACACTCTACAATAGTGATGTCGCGAACATCAAATTTTCGGTTTGCCAACAGCGCACGCGAATTTCCATCAAATGTTCACGAACGGGCGAACCCGGCAAACCGCCATAGACTTCAATGGGCAGGCGAATTTCAAAACCCACAGGGACTCTTTCTGGCCACAATAGTGATGGGAAAGTTGTTTCAAGGGGACTAACACCTGGACTGTGGCATGCCGGAGGGGGATCCATGGCAAAACTCCCACGGAAAATTACATAGTTGATGCAGAGTCTGGTTTTAAGCCATTATGGGCATAATTCACCTAACATTCCTAAATTGTTTGGAATAACATGCTTTAAAACATCAGGTATGATGTTGTATCGATCAGGTAGTGTAAGGGTTACACCCGCTTCACAGTAACAGACCAATCTCCTGTTTAATGCACCGCAAACAACCGCAAACAGTCCCTTTGCACAACCGCAAACTCCCCATTTGCATAAGGTTGGATACCAAGCTAGCCATGTCCCGTTCCTTGTCCTCACTGATGTCATTGAAGGTATCTTCCTCCACCCAGCCACCAAGGGTCCCCGAAAGGTGACAACAAGCCCCCTGGGATGCCTGCTGTGTTTGGTCTTCCATCTCCTCAAAGCCACCTTCCTCCTCTGACTCCTCTTCTTCAGACTCCTCTCTGTTAAGTAGTACTATTCCTATCGGTTTAATCCCTGTTATGTCCACTATTAGGGGACGTGTATATGGCATTGATTTTTGGAACAGGGAGATGGAAAAAGATGCTTGGTCGGACCTCCTACTTCAAATTTGGGGCACTGCGCGTGCAATCTAAGGTGCCACCAGATATGAGTGTCACTGTGCACTGGCAAAAGTTGTCAGAGTAGGTGCTGTAGACCTCACACACACGCTAGTAGGCAGGCAATTGCTATTCAATCTATTACAGTCAAAAAAGTGTTGTTTTATGTCACTGTACACTACGGTTGCACCAGATATGACGTATCACTGTGCACTGGCAAAAGTTGGCAGAGTAGATGCAATAGGCTTCACACACACGCCTGTAGGCAGGCAATTGCTATTCAATCTATTACAGTCAAAAAAGTGTTGTTTTATTTCACTGAGCACAATATAAGCTGTGAGCCTGACACAGGCAGGCAACTAATATTAGATTAAAGAAAAAAAAGTTTATTTTTTTTTTCAATGTATGGTACACCAACTATGACTGTGAAACAAATTAGAATAATAGCCTGTCCTTCAGATGGAAGGCTCTGGAAGGGAGTGTATGCTGCTGATTGGCTGGAATATGTCTCCTGACTGTGAGGTGCAGGGTCAAAGTTTCCTCAATGATAAAGTATAGGGGGCAAACCGAAAAGCGCATGTGTTCGCCGTCCGCTGCGAACATGAACATGCCAAAATCGCCGCGAATAATTCGCGGGCGAACAGTTCGCGACATCTCTACTCTACAACCATTGTTGGAAGAACACAAGCTGATGGCGGCTGTGTTATGGTCTGGGAAATGAGATCTTGGTATTATTTGGGTCCACTCATCCCGCTGGAAGACACTTTTAACCGATTGGGCTATTATCCTTTATTTGTAACACAACAACATATTCAGTAGAGCTATAGAGGGGTTAGGTACAAGTATAAACACTTTTCCCACAATGAAAATAATGAAAGACACTGTTATTGAGCTCTCAATCAGATATACACAATGCTGTCCCTAAAGTACCTGACAAGATTGAAAACTCGCAAACTTACATTCTAAAAGGTGTGGGATATCTATCCATCCTTGCAGATCAAGTACACCCATAAATGTTGACTGTCTTCTCTGGAGCGGATGGGATCTTCAAGCAGGATAATGCAACATGTCATACAGCCAACATTTGATGAAGCACAATAAAGACTTCCAAGTACTTCCCTGGCCACGAAATTCCCCAGACTTGAACCATACTGAGCACCTGTGGGATCACCTGTCAATCTCAATGTTCACCGTATGAATCCTCCAACACTCATTCTTCAGCAGCTGTTGGATGCAGTATTCATGGCTTCAGATACCTTCACCAACCTTCTAGCATCTTATTAACTCAGTACCACGCCATCTAGCTGTCTGTGTTCCACACAGAGGTTATTCAGAATATTAGCTGATGGTCAAAATAATGTGACTCCACTGTGTTTATGCTAATGCAGTGGGGCCCAAGAGAGTGAGCTTCTTAGCCAGACTGCCACTCTCTCTGCTGGTAGTCTTGAACAGACACTGTCTACTTATAGGGACCAATCCCTGCACACCAGTTATGTAGAGTGAATAAGAGTCCTCTGTGACCTGGAACAGCACCAGGCCAAAGGGTCATATGTATGTAATTGCTTGCCTTTCTTAAAACATATGGGCAGTGTATTGCTCTTCTTCTACACACTGGAGAAAGAGGGGGAAACTTTACGTATCACGTAAATAAAGGTGGTGACTTTTTAACAGATATGGAGGGAATCTTGAACAGGGACAATAATTTATATCAAAGCTTTTACTTTCTGGATCCTGTTTCTTCAGATATCCGCAGAGTGCTATGAGATGCACACAGAAAGGAGGTAAAGGTGGCTTGGTGATCTAGTAAGATTCTAAAAGCTCTCTGAAGTCCCCCATATAATGTCCTGTAAGAAATCTCCAGGCCTATATGAGGTGTATAGTTCTTCCAGTTCTTCTGGGTGAAGAACTGGTGACTGCCTTGACTGATTAGGCATAGAAAATAAGATTGAAGCCAAAGCCATCTCCCTGAGGTTCCTGTTTGTGCTGGCAAAGATGGTCCACCTTGACCAGTATTATGCTAACCCAGACCAGACTATAATCAATAGCATCTGTCTTATCCAGCATCTGCTATAGTCACCTGTTGAACTGGTCTGACACTAACCTTCCTCTCCCTGGTTCAAGAGAAAACATTTGACAAGGTGTAAAATCGCTATCTTATATTGTCTCTGCAGGATGTAGCCCAAAGTTTGTTGGCTATATGAAAACAATGTACCCATTTTCATGGGTGTTGACTTTAAATCAGTAAGTTCCTAACAGCAACATTGTTTTTTGGATGCCACTTGTCTGGGCAACTGTATGCATTAGTAATAGAGCCTTTTCTCTTTTTATTGAGGCAAAGGCTCACAAACCTGGTTCTGAAGGAGACAGACATGTGAATTGCCTTCTCAGCTTATGCCAATGTGCTCTTCGTGGTTTAGACCCTGGTTGATCTTGGTTGACCTGGAAAAATAGAGTGAAAAGGTTTATTCAGATGCTTCCTCTGCTCAGATCAATTGCTTTTAGTGCACATGCCTTCTAGAGGGTTCTCTTCATGTGGACTCCTTACCTCCCGTGGACTCCTTAGCTACCTCTTCGTAGTTTAGACCCTGGTTGATCTTGGTTGACCTGGAAAAATAGAGTGAAAGGGTTTATTTAGATGCTTCTTCTGCTACTGCTTTTAGTGCACATGCCTTCTAGAGGGTTCTCTTCATGTGGACTCCTTACCTACCGCATTCGTTACCATATTGTGGTAGGCAAATATATTGAAATATTTTGGATTCTACCTGTCTGCTGGAGACTCTTCCATCCCAGACAACTGGGAGAGAAAAGTTTCCTGACTTGTCTGTCCCCCAAGTTTGTCAAAAGTATCCAGAGGAGACTTCTGGATTACCTCTTAATTGGAAGGCATTGGGTCTCTGTGGTTATAGTGAGTCTTTCACTAGAAGAAGGCTGACATAGAGGGGTGTGTGCTCCCAGTTACATACCTTCCACCTTCAGTACCCGCAGAGATATCTGTAAACAAATTCCTCTGTACAGTGGTGCACACTGGCAGCTAGTTTCTATTGAGTGTTGAGCTGCATGGGGAATGCCAAGCAATTATTTCTCATCAAGCCTGAGTGGTATGGAAGAGACCTCCATACAGTGAACTTCCTTGCCCTGTTGAACCCCTCCTGATACCATCTGGAGATTGGTCATGCTAGCTGATGAGGGCAATAAGCCACTGTGAAGGGAACTGTATTCTGCTTTGTTTCCACCTCCTACCAGGGACCATAATTGGAAAGTTTGTGATGGTGCACTGAGCACAAGATTACCTGCCTAATTTCTTGGCTCCTCAGCCACCCTTCCACTTTGTGGTAATGGAGAGTCTATACATCATATTTAATTTTCTTTCAGTAGGCTGCAGTCCTTTTCATCGCTCTGGAGATGTCTCCTCCTCCAGCTTTGGCTGTATTTTTAATAGCTTTGAATGCCCAAACTGAAAGTCCATTCCTGTGTGGCACAGAGAAGCTGCCATCAAGCAGTGTGATCCCAGTAGAAGCACCAAAACTAGCTGCAGCTGCTACTCTACTCATTGAGCTCTTGAGAGCATTTCCTGGATCCAATAGATCTGTTTGTCATCAGCATATCACTGATTATTTAAACCATGTCTTCTCATGATGCTAGCCCATAGTGGAGCTATACCAGGTTACAGCTGTGAAAGAAACTGGTTGACAGACAGGTTTCATGTACAGAGACAGAAAGTTAGTGGGCAATGTTTAGACAAAAAACTTGAAATACTGTGGACTTCTTATAAGTATAGTTTCAAAGACTGTTTAAATGAATGTAAAACTGTATAAGAAAGCTTAAAATGTTAAATTGACATACATATTAGGTTTAAATAAAAATAGAACAATGCCTTTAGCTATACCAATGTACTTTAACAATAGATATTTCAAAAAAATGAGGAACCTGTTGTGAAAAATGTTCTGTCATTGCAGTATATAACTGTTTTCATGTCTTTCAATTTTTTACATCCATATTCCACCTATGCTGACAGGAAATTAATTTGTAGTTACAGTATATTTCATTGGTTCCATATCTGCTTTTAATCCCTGTCTCACCCTGTCAATATTAGAATTCTTTTTTGTTCTTGTACATCTCAGCTACTCGTTATCGTGCATTGTGTCATTCAATGTCTTATATTAATGCTATCTTATCTGAACAAGCATTACAATTTCATGGAAATATATAGATTTCTCAGTTTTGTGTTTTCATCTCAGGTTTCATATTAAGGATTATTTTTACTTTGGATACTAACCACGCATGCCAATATCAATAAAGTTACTGATGACTCACCACATTGCTCAAGAACTATAGTTTATTTTTAAGATCTCTATGAGTGGTGATTAAAATGCTAGGTATATATTTTTAAAAGAGATGTCAACATTTGTCTAAATTTCAATGGCAACCAAAGTCTGGTTTTCTTAAACCACCATAGATTGAAACATTGCTGTTACTGATCATAAAATATTAAATAAGTGAACCATTATAGTGGCCCTTTAAAAGTATCTCTGCTTGAGCCCAGATGACTCAAGCAGTATGACTATTGATGACTAACTTTCCAATTCAGTCTTTTCAAAATACTGTGAGAGCTTTTTGAAATTTGTTACCATGATTTAAATTTTTTTAAAAAGATTCTACTTTTTTTTTTCTTTATTATATTTATTTTTGTGATATTATAATGTTGCCACAGTAATCATATTTAAACAACTTGAATATAGTTGAAAGGACCATTCTGGTCAATTAAAACTTGTTTTGGGCCAACAATTTTTTCAGAAAATACATAAATAAAAAAATACATGAATAAATAAAATTTTTACCTTCTGCTGCTTTTTATGCATTTCAATCTAACTACTAAACTTGTTTTGGGCCAAAATGTTTTTTTCAGAAATTACATGAAAAAAAAAATACATAAATAAACACAATTTTTACCTTCTGCAGCTTTTTATGCATTTCAATCTATTTTGTTTTCTTGCTTGAAGCAGTTTGTTTCTTTTGCAGGAGGGTGTGTTCTTCTAAATGATTAATCTTCCATTTAGTCTTACTGAGATCACTGGCAGTTGTAGATGTCACATTCTCATTGTGTAGACAGGAACATCTTCTCTCATTCAAAGTTTCCTCCCAGTGCAAGACTTTAATTCACTGAAATCAGAATAGTAGATTCCAAAGCTAATTGCACTTAAAAAATAAGAAACTAGAGGCAATATTATTTTTTTTACATTCTAAAAACATGTTGCATATATTTAAAAGAGTAAATTTTAAAAATATATCCACAGTGGTTCTTTAACCAGGAGAAATCAAAAATACTCTTGACAATGAAAATTAATATTATGATTAGCAGAACAATAGCATGATTTACAGATATTCAGAAAATATTAACATGTACAGTATGTCCATATTTGATGTGTTATAACTGGTTACAGAATCCAAGTCCATTTCCTAAATGGGTGATGTGAAAGAATATAAATTATATTTTCACACAGTGTGGACCAGTTAAACATATTGCATCTCATTAGATGAATAATGTAAACATCTTTTCATGTCTAAAAAATAAAATGCTTGTTTACAAATGAGCATCAGCCAAGTTCATATGACAAACTGACACTCATTAGGTAGAGATAACAGGGTAAAATTAAGCGCAAGTAACATAACTGCTACTATAATTATGCAGAAAAGGTTAAAGGATAGCTGTACTTTATGTCTGTATACTTTAAACTAATTGCATTCCCAATGAAATTCTGAAATATTTTCAATTGCAGGGTAAGGTCAACATGCCTATTTGATGTCTTAAACTATGTGATTTAGAACAAATTATTGGTCATACATTACCATGGGACATTTTAGCTCAAAATACTATTCCAGTATTAAAATTGAGTTTTTATTAATTTTGGGTCAGGGTACAGTGGAACAAAGAGGTTATTAGAGCATAGCATTGCCTCCCTTGCCATACACTGAAAGGTTTAATTTAAGGCTTTCATTTAAAAATGCTGTCATAGAGGAAATTTGACAAGAAAGTAGACTTAAATGTCAGAAACACTAATAACACAGGAAAACTAGATGCCTTTGAGAAGTAGACAAGTGAATTTCCTTAAATAATTAATCAAAACCAAGTGCAATATATTTTATGCACCTACAGTAAAACAATGTGAAGTCCTTTTAATCTACATTATTTATATCCTTCACGTTCTTTACACGATTGTATTTCTTATTTGTTCACAACCTGCTGCTAACCATTTTATTTAGCATTCTTTTCTCTTTTTATTCTCTCTAGACAACATGAATAGCACATGCAGTTTCATTTTTAAAGCGAAGATATAATGGAGTAGAATAGTTCAGTTACAATCCATAGATTTCACTGGCTAGGACCACATACTGCCTTATTGTAATAAAATGAAACCCAGTTATGTTATACATCATGTTGGTATGGTTAATTCATAAAGGAATACTTTATATAGCCTTTTATCCTTTAACTTTTAGTGCTACAGCTATAATGGATTATGCAGACCTAAATTCCCTGTTCATAATGGATTAATGATATAAAGTAATACGTGTAAAATATTCATAATTTTATATGTTTTTATAAAATTGTAACCTGAGATGAAAGAAAACCTTGATATTTTTTGTGTTTTATAAATTATCCATTTTAGAATGTACATTTGTATGTAATATTGAGCGGCTAACAAATATTATTAATATTAACTTAAATAGAGAAAGAGTGTAAAATTACTGGTGCAATCTTTAACAGTCCTTATTATAGTAGTAATTAGTTCTGAATTAACTAAGGACCTAAATGGCAGTAATGCACATTATACACTGTTTGTTTGTAGGTTGCTCAAACCTCTTTAGGATGTGGGAAGAGCCACGTGTTTTACTTGGTCATTCGTACCACTTCTTTACTGACATATAGATTTCTTTAGTATAGCTCTTTTGTACTGTAGTTAATCTACTGTATATTTTATAGGTTTTCATGTACATACACCTTTAAAAATATTCCCCACACATTTAATTATTTGCAGTCATCTCTCTTTTATTTGCTTAATGTCAACCCACTCACTTCCTTGTCTCATCTCTTGGTCCTTCTGCTATTTTTTCTCTCTTTTGCTTGATTTTTCCTTGCTCTTTGTATTTACCTCATATCTGGATAAGAGAAAAGAGTGTAGACGGATGAGAAAAAGAGAGGAGAGAAGAGAACAGACAAATTAATATATAGAGGTATAAGAGGAGAGGCCTTAAAGTAAGGTGTATGCATTGAAAAAAGAGAGAGAAAGGAAAAGGAGAAAATTGATGAGAGGAGGCTGGACAGAATGGAGTGATTAAAAGAGATTGATAGGAAGGGAATGGTAAGGAGGTGAGAAACACATAAGAGGACTGAGTAGAATAAACTTTGTGATAGAAAGAGTGAGATGGAGGGATGAAGTCGAGAGGCTTGGGGAAGAGAAATATATAGCAAGAGGAATCAGGAGGTAAAGTGAGAGTCAAAGAGATAGAAAATAGCAGATTCATAAGGAGAATAAAGCAGAAAAGGAGGATAAATAATAAGGAGGATATATTAGGAGGAGACTTGTTGGAGGAGACTGTTGAGGGAAGTCTAAAGAGAGATGAGGAGGACAGAAAATGGTAGGAGAGAAGGAGGTAAAGAAAATAGAGAAAGATTGGGGGAGAAAGAGATAGTAAGAAATGGGGAGAGAAAATGGGGATGTTAATAAACAGAGAAGAGAATGAAGATGAATGTAAAGAAAGAGATGATTGGATTTTTTAGGAGGAATATTGAGAAAGAATTGAGAATATGGGAAAGACAGAGATACAAATATACAAAGGAGATACAAGATAACATGTCAGAAAGAGAATAAGGAATGGGAGATGGTAGAATGGGAGAGAGAGAATGGAGGATGTGGGACTGGTGCTAGATATGACAACACTAAAGACTCATATGCAAAGTATGTAACAAACAAACAACATTAGCCATCATGCAAGTCATGGACATAATTTTTTTTGAAAATATCAGAATTTTTGAAGATGCACTGTTTTATGAGTAAAGAAATCAATATTGTGTTTGTTATATTGCTTCCTGAGAGCTAGATGTGATTTTTTTTCATGGGCAGGAGGGAGCAGGGAGAAATCAGAAGTATTTGTTAGATAAATGTATCAGACTGAAATTGACTCCACACCTCTTCCATCTCACAGAAGCAGGAATTGTGCATCAAAAGATGAAACCACAGCTCTCCAGAAATGTAAGTGCCCCTCTCACACATATAGCTTCTACCAAAATATCATGCTTGTGCCCTGGATCCAGAAAAGGTTTCAAAGTATATATATATATATTTATTTTTTTCAATTAAAATCTGGGTTAATGACTTTCTAGTTAGACTAGATTTTTAAAACTGATTTTTGGTTTAGAGGGCCAAAATAGTTTGGCCCTCTAAACCCACTGCACCCTCTATTACACTCCTTCACCAATCCCCTCATTTCATGTCCCTCTCCACTTGGATACAACATACTTTTTCCTCTGTCCAGTTAACACCCTTTTACTTAATCTGTTCCACTATTACATTAATATTAATTAACAACATTGTATTAAATTAACAATCTCCATCCTACATAAAAAAATATCCATTAATGGCCAATGGCCATCTCAGTTCATTACAAATAGATGGGGAAGAAGTGGAGGCAGTGAAAGATTTTATGGCAAACTTGGACAAGCTAGTAAAAAGTAAAGATATTACACTATCAACAAAGGTCTGCAAAGTTAGAACTATGGTATTCCCAGTAGTAACATACGGATGTGATAGCTGGACCATAAAGAAGTCTGCGCACCATAGAATTGAAGCCTTTGAATTGAGGTGTTGTAGAAAACTGCTTAGAGCCGCTTGGACTGCAAGAAGATCCATTAAATCAGTACTACAGGAAGTCAAGACAAACGGTTCATTAGACGGAATGATCATGAAGCTGAAATTCAAATAGTTTGCTCATATCAGGGAAAGGATTCCCTAGAAAAGACTGCTGGGAAAAGTTGGGGAAAGCACACGAAGAAGGGGACAACAGAGGCGGAGATCCATAGTTGAGGTCATTAAAGCAATGAACATGAGCTTGATGGAGCTCAGAGGGGCAGCGACTGACAGATGTACCTGACATGATGTGATCCATAGGATCATGGAGAGTCGAACACAACTGAACAACTAAACAACAAAAATGCCATAATAATGCTATAATATAATAATATAATAATGCTATAATAATTTCAAAACATGTTATATGTGTAATGTGGAACTACATTTCTTAATGTTAATAAAGAGTACGTTAAAAAAGTAGTGTACAAGCCAGCAACAATGAGTGCAAATGCGTTCTTCTGGTTTTTAAAGTTTGCCTGCAGGTCAGCTATAGCATTTCATAAGGACAGCTGTGGCTGGAATGTACATTAACAAATTTACAGTGTAGATTTGCCTTGCCTTTCAGAACTGGCCATTTTTCGATATAGTGAGTGGGCCGTGTACGGGAAATATATACTGTTTACAGCACAAGTAAGCAAAACAAGGTTTAAGACTGCACATCAATGCTGTGCTCATTTGAGCTTTGTTAATTCTCAGATGCATGACTCCTATGTAACTGAGTCTTTATATGTGTGACTACAACTATTTATAGACAGAAAAAAAATATACTATCATCAGCACTTCTTCTAAACCTAGGAACTGTAAAAAAGAACATATAATCTAACAGTCTTTTATCTATTGCTGTGAACTACTGAACTGTTAACTCAAAATTCAAAATGAAAAAGGAATGCAGTATAAGTAAACATTCCATATAAAATGAAGTGGGGTGAACATGTAGGTCACAGTATTAGTACATAAAGGAGCTGGTAAAGACAGAAAAAAGAAAACGAAACAATAAAAAAAGAACAGAAATCTGAGTGTAAGAGGTATTATATTCTTAGTGATGCTAAACAATATCTATGTAGAAGGAAAATGATGATTCTACAGCATATCTGTTTGATTTCAAAATATTTCAAGAATGCATTAAGGGTCAAACTATTTCCTTCCTCTCTTTAATAATTTATGGTATTCCAAGCAATAATTCCTGAGATTGGCATGCCTGGCCCCATTGCAGAAGGAACACAAAATCATTAGACATTACTGGAAAACTGTGAAGAAGATGCAGAAATGGATTATAATGAAAAAAATCACCAATGGGTCAGTCCAGTAAGCAAAATAAAACATTGCTTGTTTATAACACACGTATAGTTATACTGTAGATACTGATAATTATTGTACTATTGCACAAATAATTTTGTGAGTACTTAGGTTTCCTCTTCTAACGATTCCAAATAGTCTTTAAAACAAGAGCAAAAGAGTTCTCATCTTGAAAACAGAGAGAGAAATAACCAGCATATCTAAACTGAAAGATACACTGAAACTATGATAAGCTTGACCCAGGGAGAACCTAGTGTTGACTATAAACCTGAAACGAAACCATTATTTGAGCAATACCTAATTCTAATATAAATAATAAAACTCTGGACAGGGGTTCAAACAGGCCACAGCTTGTATATTTATTGAATACATTTTAAAAATGGATAACACATAACAACTAGGACGAGGAGCCGGACCAGACGTGGTGACCTCACACCCTGAGCACACGCTCAGGGCCCTACCCCTTTTCCTTGACCACGCCCTTGGGGCAAGGGGGGGTTAAAGGACCCCCTACTTCATAATCTGGCCCAGGCAACGCCCCCACCGGCCGCTGTGACAACAACAAAGAAATTAACAATACCTTGCAATACAGACACTCACTTAACATTTCTCCTTTCTTTTAATTTTTTTTTTTTTTTTTAAACTTCCAGCTCTTTTTTTTTTTTTTTTTTTTTACAGCATGTATACATAGCACCAATAAAACCAATATTATAACCAAAAAAGGGGGATGGGTGGGAGGGGGATGTCATGCTTGCCAGCCATGGAGTCATCCTAAAATGGCGCCCACGCGACATGCTGCTGCTTGACACACCTCAGCCAGCCACGTGACCCAGACCTCCAATGAGGCGGCTCCCAGGCTCTCCTCAGTCAAAATGCACTCCGCGCAAGCCCCTAGTGCCGCGTCCATGCACCCAAAATGTGTATATACCATGTCAAGTTGTGTAATAACACTTATATAAGGTACTATTAGGACTAATAAATGGTAATGTAATTAAATTACCAGAATAAAACTTCAAAGTACTTTCTACACTGTAAGATAAGTAACAAAGAAATGGCCTATATCATATAGAGCATGCTTAAATACATGCAATGTACAAGCTTATTGTAGTATACATTTCCTTGAACATTTATCTTTAAACAGTGCTCAACACCAATACTGGATTCCCATATACCGTATTTATCGGCATATAACACGCACCGTCGTATAACACGCACCTCATTTTAAGAAGGGAATTTCAGGAGAAAAAAAATTCAAACAAAGAACTTTGAAGCAAAATCCTCAACCTCAACCTCCCTCCTCATCCTCAACCCTCTCCTCAACCTCCCTCCTCAACCTCCCTCCTCAACCTCCCTCCTCAACCACCCACCTCAACCACCCACCTCAACCACCCACCTCAACCACCCACCTCAACCACCCACCTCAACCTCCCACCTCAACCCCCTCCTCAACCCCCCATCCTCAACCCCCCATCCTCAACCCGCCCTCCTCAACCTCCCTCCTCAACCTTCCTACTAAACCTCAACCCCCCTCCTCTACCTCAACCCCCCTCCTCTACCTCAACCCCCCTCCTCAACCTCAACCCCCCTCCTCAACCTCAACCCCCCTCCTCAACCTCAACCCCCCTCCTCAACCTCCCTCCTCACTCTAAACCCCCTCCGCATTCTAATCCCCCCTCCTCCTCAACCTAAACACCCCTCCTCCTCAACCTAAACCCCCCTCCTCCTCAACCTAAACCCCCCTTAATACCTCCCCCTCACTTACCTGCTTCTGCTCCGGCTTCCGCTCCGCTCCTTGACCCGGTGAAGTCACATGCGCGCCAGCGCACCACATCATTAGCATATACCGGGTACCAGGTCAAGGAGCGGAGCGGAGGCCGGAGCAGAAGCAGGTAAGTGAGGGGGAGGTATTAAGGGGGGTTTAGGTTGAGGAGGAGGGGGGTGGTTGAGGATGAGGAGGGGGGAGGGAATATCAGCGTATAACACGCACCTATCATTTGCCCCCTATTTTCAGGGAGAAAAAGTGCGTGTTATACACCGATAAATACGGTACATATAATTTGATGAATGTATGCAATAAACTACTTACACTTCTTCCAGAAGTAGGCCTAAGGGACTCACTAGCATTTATATTTATACACTTTTTGCTTAAAATCAAAAAAAAAAATGAATACAGGAGGGAATATAGGACTTTCAGATGTACTGATTTACATAGTAAATCATGATGATATCTACCAGAAAAAATACAGGAGGCATTATTATACCTTGCATTAAACTTATTATGTCTACTCATAGGCATGATAAGGATGCAATTCCATTAGGGATATAGGAAGGCCATTGAGTATGTATATCACTATATCTTCCAGATTAAATTCAATAATATCTCAATTCTGGTCGATTTGACAGTTTTTGGGACCTTTTATACTTTTTTTTTTTGTTTTAGAAAAGGAAGCAATCTGTGAACAAGGTTAGTGAAGGTGAATGTTGGTCCAGGGAAGATTCAGAGACAGAGGTGTCTAGGTACACCAATCTGGAGAATATGAGTCAGTTATAATCCTTAATAAGGTAGAAACTATTTTACTCATGGGTGTAGGTACTGGGGTGATGGGGAAGCAAACCCCCCAGATTTTTCAAAGTGTGTGTTTATGTGTAGAGAAGCTGTTGTATGGTATTGTTATACTATATGCGGTATCCCCCCTCCAGATTTTTTTTGGCTCCTACACCCATGATTTTAAGAATGGATTCTTTACATGTGACTCAAGCAATGTGATTTACATTATTAAAGTACCTTGTGATCTTTCATGAAAAGGATATCACAACTTAAAACTAGATATCTGGGGACACAATCATTATTTGAATCCCTTGAGATTTCAGCTGATTTAACAGATACAGATACCTGGAAGGTTTTGTTAAAGAGAGAAGCCTTCTAGCTTAAGCAGACTAAAAAATTAATAATTTAGTTTTTTTACAGTTTGGGTATCTCATAATGTGGCCTAGTAAGGGGTTAAGTTCCTTTGATTGAGAAGCAATAGGGTGTTTTGTGTTTATATGCTTTTCTTTTATTCATTCTTACACAGGGAAAGTAGATAGGGATGTGAATGTATATTTGAAATGTTTACAATTTGGGCTGTGTTAACATGGTTGCCATGGTGTTTGTTGATGACATTACTGTTCAATGATAGGTTTAATGCTTGAACACATCCCCCATAAATCCGTTAAACATTTTTAGGAGTGGTTATAGATTGTAAAAGTTTGAAAAAGGAACGACCAGGCTGAAATGTTGCACATGTTTTATGCCACATGGCTGAAATAAAGAGGACTGTAATCAATTTTTTGACATGAGTGCTGAAATATTTTTTTTGTGGATTGTGGGTGAAAAGAGGACCCTATTTCCTGTGCCTGACACCGTTCATTGGTTTGAAGTAGGCAGTATAGGTGAAAGAGCAGTTCAAGGTGCTAAACTGGGCTATGTGCAGAGTTCAATCAAAGTTGATAAATCATTCATTTCATCTAACTGACTATTTAGTGGCCCTCCCTTGAGTAACATCACTAGGGTAATACAAGTTTGATGGCAGGTTTCTGCAGCCCCTCATTTCTTCAGTCAGATTGTAAGCTCAACTATGTTGCACCCAATTGTTTGTTTCCTTATTGTATTGTCTTTATATTTCTCCATTCCATATATCTTCTTGTATATTAAAATTGCACTTTGTAGCAGCTTCAAGTCCAAAGGGTCCGGAGCAGCAGATTCCTATCAACAAGTTATGTGCTTTAGATTTTTCCATCCTTGGTGTTAAGCTACAGTATCTTACCAAGGGTTTGGTACTTGTGTAAAAAGCTCTTTGCCAGCTATCCACTTTGTAGCCCTTTATAATCATGGTTTTTGGGAATCTAAATTGTTTCCCTAAAATATTACCACGAGAAAATGTGGTTATATGATGTGCACATCTATAATTTATTTGCAGAAGTTTTGTAACACATTTAAAAAAAATTATGTTTTTATTTGACATCTTCGCCTACTTTATAAAATAGCTTTCAGATGATCTTCCATGATAAAACCTAAAAATGTTTTGGCTCACTTGATCCTATCTTCAATATCTTTCTTGTAAGTGAAGTACTCAGAACTCTTCAGCATACAATTCTTTCTTGCTTCTGCCATTTCATTGTATGCTCTGCTGCATAATTTCCTTTTTTTCTATTTAATAAATGCATTTTCTCATACCTGTGCATTTCATTCCCATTAGCATGCTTCAAAAAGCATTCATTTGGCCTCTATAAAAGCTCTTAGTGCTTTGTCCAATGATTATGACACCACTGTTATGTTGAGTAATTCAGTCTAATTTACACTTTATTCCCTATACATATTGTCAACTTTAAATTGCAAGATTTTCTTTGATAATGTCTCCTTAAATGAAAGATTCCTGCATTTGTCATTCAAGTTATAACTGACTTAATATTCTATCCTTTGAATGATTTTGCATAGGTAAAATCTACCAGTGTAATATGAAATAATAAGGCATGGCTTCTTAATTTTTTATATCTGAAATATTCTTCATTTCCATTTGAATTAGTGTGACTTTAAGCCACACACTTTTTTATTAGTTATAGCAATGTCTCACTTGTTACTGACTTTATATCAAAAAAGAAAATGAAATGACTACTTGGGAAGAGATTATGTTTTTTTTCTGAAATTATATTTTTGTCCTTTTCTCAGATGATTAGACAAAAAAGTCAAGGAACCATCACTTACAAGACAAATTACGGTACCTTAAGCAGAACAGACATGCACAACTTGTTACAAATCTACCTATTTATAAATGTAATGGTAGCGTGTTTCTATAACATAACCTTTGGGCAGCGTTCAACATGGTAGTATGCACCTGCCACGTAACACCAACACTCCATGCCCTATATTGGATCCATGTGAATTACTGCAAATATCAGCATCATCTACTGAAATAGAAACTCTGCATGATGAAGGACCCAATACCTGAAGCAGCTCCTACTCCAATATGTTTCAACGGCCCATAACTTGAACATTTTCTAAAAGGTTAATTATGAATAACTTGTGGATTACCTCCCTAAAATATCATGCTAGATGTGACCAGTCATCATAGCTGTCTTCCCAGAAACTCTGTTGCTATTACTGTGTTTTGGCTAATGAAGTACCATTTTCAAAACAATAATACAAATGTAAAATCACTCACGGTTGTCTGAAGCAAAAAAATAAAAATAAACAAAGAATAAAAAAGAGAAATATTTTAAAATACATACATTATAAAAATCTGTGTCCAAAACGTTGTGTACACTATGGCCCCTATTCCATTGCAAGCCCGTAATTACCTTCATACAGGCCAAATGTCTGCGGGTCAGATATTTGTTACATATTTGTTACAATTACAGATGTATTTAATTGACTCAAGCCCGCAATTCCAGGGCTAAAGCCTAAAACTGTAAACCATGAACCTGTAAGTAGCAATTCCGGGCATGATCATGATCAATTAAGCAAGCCCGTAAGTTACAATTTAGACAAAATCAACAGTAAATGAGACCATCATTATGACGTCAGTAAAACAGGGAGTTTAAACGATAATCACTGTTTAGAAGTGTGATATGTGATCGTACTTGCAACCCAGAAATGTAGAAATAAATAAATCAACTGTTTTAGTCCATGTGGGTGGTCTGATATGTGTTAACTCCTTGATTCCTCAGATCAATATAACATGGAAATAAAAGGTAAAAAAAAGTATTTTTTGCAGATTGGCGAGCTTGAGACTGTTGTGCCATTAATTCTAATGACTTTCACTGCTTTCCCATATTTTAAAGTACAGCAGTCTGTTTATATTTGCTTTTACAGTGTTACGAACAGGTGTTTAACCCACTTGCGAGTTGTATCTAGCACTCATAGACATTTTTGATACATTTGCCATTTACGGGTTTGAAGGAAATTGTGGGCTTGTTCAATTGTTGTAACTGAATATGGATTAGCACTGGTAACATTTGCAGGCTTGAAATATCAAAAAGAGTAGATAGAACGGAGTTATGTTTTTTATAACCAGAGTGATTTTGTGCCTGTATTAAGTGTAGCCAATTGAATATCATTAACTTTTACAGGCTATATTACGCGTCCCAGTAATTACAATTTAGCCAACTGAATGGCAGCCTATACAGTATGAGCCTCTTACAATTAGTACTGTTTAGAGATCCGGGCTCGCAAGTGGAGATCGCAGGTTACTTAGCTATTTAAATGCCTTCCGTTTGCAGGCTCCGATCGGGCTACTTGCTGCGAGCTGTGATCCATTGTGATTCAAAAAAATCGCAAATTACTTCCCTCCAAGCCTTTGATCTTTGAAGTCCAAAAGAGTTGCGGCTGCTAAAATCACAAATCGCTATTCAATTGCTCCTATTTCACCTCCATCATGCCCACAAATGGCAAAAATCGACCCACAGGTTACTGAGACCTACTAGGTCTCGCAAAGAGCTTATTGACAAAACGGAGCACTTTAAAAGCATATGTAAAATCAATCCAGCACTGTAAATGATGGGGAACACAATGGGTGACATTATAATTAAAAGCACAACATTCTCAAGCTTGCACATCTCTAAAATAAAATACTTTATTTCATGTTTATTTTCCATCCAAAGTCCTACGGGCTTCAACCTCCAAGCCCGTAAGTCTTTGGAATCCAACCTCCATATTTCATTGAAGTCCTTTGGGCTTGAATATTGGGTTATGGGCTTGGAGGTCATTCAAGCCGGTAGGACTTTGGATGGAAATTAAACATGAAATTAAGTATTATATACTGGTGATGTGCAAGCTTGAGAATGTTGTGCTTTTAATTCTAATGTCACCCATTGTGTTCCCCATCATTTACAGTGCTAGATTGATTTTATATTTGCTTTTAAAGTGCTTGTGGCTGGAGAGTAGAGAGGGACAACCCTTGTGTTCACACTTAACACATATTACCATATCTTGGCGTGGAGGGGGACAGGGTTCGGTGGTCATGATGGGGGCCTGGAACCTGGAAAGTAGACCCTCTATTTCTAGAGGAGAAACCACTCTGACAGGGTTGGAAATTTCATTACTATTTTGAATGATTTGTATATAAATGTGAACAAAATTGTTAATATTTGTTTTGTTTAAAGATGTTTAGTTTTATTTAGGGAAACCTAACGGGTTATGCAATCAATACAAACAAGATAACATAGTCATACAAATTCAGTTTACTTTAATGGAAATTAACAAATAAGAAAAATACAGTAAGATATGCTTAGATAATGTTGATATTACAAATAATCACTGTTTAACCCTCAGATAGGAAAAAGAAAAGATGGAGAGTAAGACAGATAACTGTAAATGTTAGATCATAATATATCACACTGTGTATTGTATCTCTGTTCATTTGTTGCCTTAAATATCTGTGATGTTTATATACCTGACTATCAGTCTAATAAAAATGTATTGAAATAAAAAAAGTGCTCAGATTTTTCGAGCTTGAACCTCGAGTTACAGGCTTGCTTCCGCAATCATGTTCAAGCCCACAAATTCTAATGCCGAGAGCATAGTTTGCGATTCTCGCGACCGGCGCCTAACTTGCGGGCCCGGCCAATTAAATAGCAGAGTAAAAGTAGACCTACTGGAGCCTGCAACTCGATCGCAGGAAATTGACTACTTGTGATCGAGCTAAAGCCCTGAATTGAATGAGGCTGTGCGCATATATATATATATATATATATATCATCAGTTGTTCAGGAAGTAACTCAGAGAAAACTTTTTGACCTTGAAAAAAAAGATGATCAACAATGAAGAAATTATTTGCACACCAATTTAATGCAAGATTTAATGCTTTTAAGTTTGAAATTAAATATATACAATGTTATGCTGGATAATGATAATATGTGATTGTGATTTATCAAGATAAACTGAGGAAACAGGTAATCTGGTAGCTACAACCTGGTTAAGTTATATTTAGGTGTGCATAAAATATATACTCTAAAAGCATGTATAAGCAGATTACTTCTTTCATGTAAAGATTACCCCTTTCTCTCCCTTGCTTCCAAGTGCCATTTTCGCTTTGTGATAGATAGAGGCAGAAGAATATGGAGCAAAATTAAGATCAAAGTACCAATTAGGCTCACAAAACATTAGCAGTGCTACTTAATAATGTTGAGTGTGCAACCTTAATGCAATCTAGTAATTGCTGTACTTATATCATATATTTTCTAAAATGGGTTTGGTAAATTACACAGTTGAAGAATATCTTGTATATTCAATCAATGATTGTTATACATGTAACAGAAAAGAAAAAGGAAAAATACTTATAATAAAGAGACAAACCTCAAATTATAACATGGAATATTTTGTTATTGTATACAAATGTAAATTGCTTCCATAAGTATGTCCATAATATAATCAAAATCCATGTATGCTAAATATTTAGAGGAAAGATGGTGACGAGTGTAAATAAATCATATTATTAAACAAAAGAGAAATAAAAGACATCCATTTTTAGTCACCATGAAATGTCTCAAAAGAAGTGTGGACAAACTGGAATCAGACCATAATTAAAATGTAACTTTTATTCTAAAACTCTAAAACATGAATTAATTTAAAACATAATTACGATAAGGTAGAAAATCTGAGATAAGATCCACGGCCGCTATATTAATAAAAAAATAAAAGTAATCACAGAAGCTGTCAATAAACAAGAGGATATCTATATCAATATAATGCAATAATATATATTGAATAATAAATATAGAAATTGCACATTTTACAAGTTAAGGTGCATATTATAAAGTGTCTTGTGTGAATAAAATAATATCAACAATTATCTACCAAAGAATGGCAAAGAAAAACCCTATATAATTAACCCTACAAAGACTATTGTGGCAGTACTGGGGCCCGCCACATGCACCCTGGGGAAAGAACTACTCTAACTAGCTGCCTATGAGAAAAAAACTATATCCTATAAATGTGTGGAGAATGGGGATTAGCCACTTACCCCTTAATGAAAAAAATGGGTGAAAATAAAACAAAACAAACAATGACAATATCTTATATAAAAAAAGAAAGAGCACTTTATTTGTTATTTTGTGCAATCTAATTATGACACAATATAATTCAATAAAGTTAAAGTAAGTAAATCGCAATATATAAATAAATCACAATATTATAACAAAAATATAATTGTATTAATATCACAAGTATGTTTATAATATATAGAAAAACAGACTTAAGTGTTTAGACAGTATATTGCACTAATCCATACGATAACATACTCATTTAGAACTGAATAATTCTGCCATATGGTGATAAATGATGGGGTTATCTATTATACGGATAGAACTATAAGGATATATCTGCATAATCACATTAAGTAACTGTGTGAATACACATTCAATTTGATGTATACCATAAATCTGCCATAAATAAATTATCATATATCAATGAAAGTATCACTCGTATAACCTCCCTGTATTGTAGATCAGAAATCATCCAGCTGGTTCGTCTAGCATGTCTCAATGGTGTCTGACGTCATTGTGCTGCAATGGCGGGGATCAGCTGACTTGACGGGCACGTTTCGCATCACTAACGCTTCCTCTTAAGTCAGTAATCGGAAGTGGAGATTCAAGCTCTTATAGTGTAAGGTCTTAAGGGTGAATTTAACACTTACTAATCCAGTAAGTATTGTGTGAAGAATATTTCTCCGGGAGAGAGTTATCAAACTATACATACAATCTTCACAATATACTATAAATAAGTCAAAACAGGATATATGAGTTATAACAATCAATTTATACTCTGCACTTAAACATTATCTATATTAATTGTGGTCTTATGTAGTCCATCAAGAAAGAGTCCCAGATAATGTAATAATTTCAGGTCCCTTTTCAAAGGGTGTCTTTTCAAATGGGTGCCTTTTCTTTCTCTTTTGTTTAATTATACATGTCACAGGAAATAATTTATTTCAATAACCTATCAGTGCATGATATTTGTTGATGGCAAATTTAAGTTCAGAGACTACAATTTGTAAACATTGAGCTTTTAGGGAAGAAATTAATATATAATCTATAATAAATAGATTTAATTTATATTTCCTTTTTTAAATCTAAATATTTGAAGTCTCTGGTTATGGGTAGAGGAATTGATTTTGTTTTTGTTACATAATGTCCTGAGAGCTGAATTATGAGGTTGTGTTTCCTTATCTAGCAATGGAGGGAGGTGCGGAAAATGAGAGAACAGGGAATGGTCAAGGGGCTTTGTTAGGTTATGATATGATTAAAATTGTCAACACACCTCTTCCCCATAAGACCAAGCAGCAAGATGCTTTCTTCAAAAAATAAGAGCTTTGCTCTCTAGAAATGTAAGCTTCCTTCTCACAGTATGTAACATGGATGCCTCCAGGTCCAGCAAACATAATATTGTTCTCATTTAAAAAACAATTTTATAACTTTTTCCTTACTTAAAATTATGCTCTTAGACTCAAAGTTTTCAAACATATTTCCTGTTCTGTGGTCCTTCAATGAATTTTATCACTTTGTTTTGACTGCTAGTCTATATCTGTCTGTATAGACTGGTGGTTAACATATTTTTATTTCCCTAGGAACCCATGCATCACAACATAAAACAAATGCAAATTCTTCTTGCTGATATTTTTAATAATCTATAGTCCACATAACAATATAACAATACAATTGTGGCTTAATGTACTTTTTAAAGGAAAACGACAGATATGATATCAAATACTATGGTATAATGTTAATTATCTGCATTAAATAAATTAGTAATCTGCTTTTTGAAATTCGCAAGTTCATACCATCAGTCAGATTGGCTGCAATATGATCCTCAAAAACCTCTTTCAAATTAGGAAAACATACGTCCAACTACTCCACATTTTCTCTATATGTTATTTTGAGAAAGGTAAGTAAATTTTTAGGGCAGTAACCAGAACATTTTTCAAGTATCTCTTGACTGGCACTGACTATGTTCTAGATATGAGTGTAGAATAAAAAAGGTGTGAATGTGTATTTAAAATTACAAATATTATTCTCCATTACAAAGACCTGAAATGTTATAATTGGAGTGCATTCAACATATGCACAAGACTCAATAGCTCATAGCAGGGTGTATGCGCTGCACCTTGGCTTAGAGTGGCATTCGTCTTCCCCTCAGGTTATTATTATTATTAAGTACATGGCAAAAAAAATAACACCTTATAAAAAATGGCGGGCCCTGTTTTTGAGCTTTAAATCAAATGTACATAGAGCTTGTTTCCAGCACACTGACACAAGATTAAAAACTTGCAAACCTAATCTAACGGGTTTAGGTGTGATACAAGAGGGTGACAAATGCAAGATGTCAGTGTGAAAGCAATTTGTTTAGTCAAGTTGAGGTATCTGTGTGTTGTACTGTAGATTGTGGTTGCAAGTGTTTTTAAGCTGTGGAATGGGCAATTGTGCATATTAAGGCTGAAGGTGATAAGCTTTTTTAGGTGTGTTTTTAGTGATATTTTAAAGGTTTTGAGGCAGGAAGATAGTCTAATGGAGCAGGGCAAGAAGATCCAGGTAGAAAAGTCTTGAAGGAGGGACTGAGAGGAGGTAATAAGAGAGGAGGAAAGTAGAAGGCCATTAGCAGAACGAACAGGGAGGTTGGGACAGTATTTTTAAACAAGAGCAGAGATATAAGGGGGTTCACTATTGTTGAGGGCTTTATATGTTAGGGTCATGA
Source organism: Discoglossus pictus (assembly GCA_027410445.1). Lineage (NCBI taxonomy): Eukaryota > Metazoa > Chordata > Amphibia > Anura > Alytidae > Discoglossus > Discoglossus pictus. The sequence goes on from CM050166.1 coordinate 200,804,074, forward strand.
TTTTAAATTTTATTCTGGAGGCTATGGGAAGCCAGTGGAGTGATTGACAGAGAGGAGCTGCAGACACTGAGCGTTTAGTATGGAAGATAAGTCTAGCAGAGGCGTTCATTATGGACTGGAGTGGATACTAACGAGAGATGGGGAGGCCAGGAAGGAGTGAATTGCAGTATTTAAGTTGAGATATGACGAGAGAGTGTATTAAAATTTTAGCTGTGCCTTCTGTAAGACAGCAAAAAATTTTGGAGATTTTTTTGTAGGTGAAACTGACAAGATTTTGTCATCAATTTTATGTGAGGAATAAAAGAGAGAGCAGGATCCAGTAGAACCCCTAGACAATGGGCCTGTGAGGTGGGAGTGATGATGACATTGTCAACAGTCGGAGATATTTGAGAAGTGAAAGCTGTAGTAGAGAGTGGAAGGATAAGGAATTCAATATTTGACAAGTTGAGTTTGATTTCACGGACAGATATCCAGGAGGATATGCTAGAGAGGCAGTTGGGAACTTGAGCTAAAAGAGAGGGGGATAGATCTGGTGCAGAGAGATAGATCTGAGTGTCATATGCAAAGAGATGATACTGAAATCTAAAGGATTTATTATGGTACCAAGGGAGGATGTGTAGATGGAGAAGAGGATGGGGCCTAGGACTGAACCTTGGTGTACACCAACAGACAGAGGGAAAGGGGAAGAAGAGGTGCCAGAGAAGGAGACACAAAATGTAATATTTTCTAGGCAGGAAGTGAACCATGAGAGAGCTGTGTCCTGGATACCAAAAGAGCAAAAAGTTTGTATTAGAAGAGGGTGGTACCCTGTATCGAAGCCAAAGAGAGATCCAGGAGAATTAGAAAGAAGAAGTGACCCTTTGATTAGGAGTTTGGCAAGTAATTGGGGACTTGTGAGGGCTGTTTCTGTAGAAATTTGGGCACGGAAGACAGATTGGAAGGGGTCAAGAAGAGAATTGGAGGAAATAAATTGAGAGAGGCAATTTTACAAGCCGCTCAAGCAGCTTTGAAGCCAGGGGAAGTAGAGAGATAGGGCAATAGTTGGAGGCAAAAGCTGGGTCAGATGACGGCATCTCAAGAATGGGTGTAAAGAGCATGGAAAATGGCCAGTGTTTAGGGAGAGGTTGCATAGATGTGTGAGAGCTGGGATAAGTGTGGTAGAGAAGAGAGGGATTAGCTGTGATGGAATAGGATCATGTGAACAAATTGTAAGGTGAGAGGTTGATAGTAAAGTATTGTATTTTTCCAGAGATGTTGAAGTTCAAATTAGGGGGTCATCTTATACACTGAATATGCCATGCACAGCCAGCAGCAAAACTGCAAACACAGTAAAATACTCACCACCCACATCCAAAGACCCCCACAGCCTGACCCAGGAGCCCCCCATCCAGAGCCAGGAGGAACCTTGTGTCTGGAGACCCCAGCAGCCCCCATCTTGAGCCAGGAGGGACCTTGTGCGTTATGAATCCAGTTACCGGTATGTTCCCCTCATGGAGTGACGTCTGCAAAGCAAGAGCACCATCTAGCAGGCACTTGCAGTTTTGCTGCTTCTGTGGCTTTACAATTGTGGTAAATACCCGGGGGGCGTCTTATACACGGAAAAATACGGTAGATACTGTGTTCTTGGTTAAAGGGTCAAAGGAGTTCATAGTAGAGGAGAGAAAGGGGAAGGGTAAGGGTTGGTTGTTCTCAGTTTGTTGAGCGGATGATGAGTTAAAAAATAAGATTAGTTTGAGTGTGGGTAAAATGATCCAGAGGGCGGAAGAGGTAGTAAAAATAGAAAACCATGCTACTTCTCATCAACATAGAAATGTGTAAAGCACGAACATTTGTGTCGCATCTGGCCAGTACACAGACTAAATCTCACATAGGAGAATATACCATCAAACCAATGCATTGCAAAAATAGATTATAGATAATGCAGAGCACCTACATATTTGTTTGTTTTTTCTTTTCAGTACACCGGATTCACTGCCACATAGGAGGAATGAATCACATTAAACTACTCACTGATATCTAGAATTGTATTATGAGACACGTTTACATATTTGTGGTCTGAAAACAAAAGGAAAACAGTGAATAATTATAGGAGAGTTTAAGAAACGAAAAAAAAACAACAACTATTTTCTCATATTTACATAAAACAATAGGATGCATGTATATATTTTCTTAAGGATGTGAAGTCGATTTTTTCTAAACATAATTACCAAGCTATGCTACCAATACTGTATTATTTGTCAAACCATTAAGTAACATCAATGCAATGAATGTTGCTTATGTATGCTCTGTGATCTCACATGGAACAACTCACATGGATGCAATTGGCCAACACTCTTAAGAAGAACATTTGCAGCAATTAATTTTTTTCGATCATTAGCCACTATCTCAATGGTCACTGTGAATTTTATTGTTAATTGCTAATAGAGATAAAAAAAAGTTCCAGCAATAGAATATGGCTATATGTACTTTATGTTGCCCATCAGCCTCGTAAATATCAGTGGATTCAGATATTTCTCAATAATTCAGATAAATGTCAAATATGTGAAGTCCTATATTTTATTTACGCTTAAATAATAGATAATTTGCACTATGTAATAGCATCCATATCATGACTTTCTGTCTTGTCATTTGAAGGGAGTTGCATGATAGTTGTCAATAAACGTGATATGGCTACATCAAGCAGGGAACCTCCCATGTATATGCTGTGACCAAAATTGCAGTTTATCAAAGAATGTATGCCATTTGTGTTCATACATTTTCAACTGATTTTTAAATTGGTAATGTCATCCACTGTTTGTTATGCACTTGTATGTTGTGTGCACTGTATATGGTTAACTTATAGAAAGCACAGCTTGGAGACCAACACCCTTCTTGCCTCTTACCAGGGGCTCTCACACCCTTGCCACCTGGAGGAATACAACATAACTGGAAGCTGGGTTTTCATCCTGGTTTTTGCTGCTGGAGGTGGACAGGCAGGAGGAGAGATAGTACAGGAGGAGCAGTGGGTCACTACATTGGGAGGATCTCTATTCTAGTTTGCTGAACCCAAGTGAAGCAGCATATTGTCTTTGCATGTTCTCCAGCCGTGCTATAGAAAGGTCTCCCAGACAAGTCAGGTTTATATTGATTTTTGACTGCTGAGGCTCAGCAGACCAGGGGACCTTTTCTATCTGCTCTCTCTGATTGCCATCAACCACCAATAGATGACTGCCTTTCTGATCCTCCATCTGCTTAATGTGTCTGGATATAATTTGACACATGGTATGTGGGAGAAGGTGGCTGATCCGGGGTAGTGGGCACTGGTCCGGGGCTCTATGGTTGTGCTGCAGGTACTTCTTCTGCAGTTGCTAGTTTTAGTTGTGGGGAAGAGGGCTAAGATGTGGTGACAGGTGGATCAGGAAATCAGTGTTATTGAAGTGTACTAGAGGGATGTTAAAAGTGTCAAGCAAATGTGTTACAACTGCAGGTTGGCAGTGAGGAAGATCATAGCCAGTAAATCTGGCAAGCCTGAGCCACGTGTTCAGACCCTCATGAGGCAGTGGAGTGTAATGAGTGAGAGTCTCTCCTCACAGGATATATGTCCATGACCTCCCTGGTTGGCAATCTAAGTCTACCAGACACAGACTGGCCTGATACATGTCTACTCACTCCTTGAGGACTGGTCTCAGGCCGCTGCTCTTGGGGACCAACATTAGTGCCTCTAACCTATTTTTGCCCTTAAACCATGGATTCATCAACCCTTCTCCTACGATTAACCACAGCAGCCTCACCCACTTGAACTGCATCTCATTGATTAATGGTATCCAGACCAGCTAATTCTTTTGTACCATATGTAAAGCAGTACAGATCTTTTGGCTATCTTTTATCAAATTATATGTGGATTACAATACTGCATTTGTGCTGTGCACATACATAGTTCTATTGTGATATTTTTACCCTGCTTAGTTACTATTGGCATTGTACCATATGTAATGTAGTACAGATTTTTAGGATATCTATTGTCATATCATATGTGGATTACAATACTGTATTTGTGCTGTACACATACATAGTTCAATTTCAATATTTTCACCCTGTTTAGTTACTATTGTCATTGTACCATATGTAAAGTAGTACAGATTTTCAGGATATCTATTATCATATTAATTGTGGATTACAATGCTGTATTTGTGCACGTATATTGTGAAATTTTCACCCTGCATAGTTACAGATTGCACTGTACCATATGTAAAGTAGCACATATTTTCTGGATATCTATTATATGCAGACAACAATCTGCACTATATATTCATAGGCAGGTCACATTGTGATTATTATTATTATTATTATTATTATTATTATTATTACTATATTTTTCATTATTTGTTCCTTGTTATTTTTTTTACTATATCCTATGCATTTTCCTATCTTGTTTCTAGGATAGTAGAGGTTGCCTAGGGCTGTTCCTATTTTGATCTAGGGTAAGCTATGATATATATTCCATGATGTAACAGCAGGCAAATTATTTTTGAGTGATATCATTATATAGTGGGTAATTGTGTCCATGATATATTGTATGATTTCCAGGTACACTCTCTGATATGTTCATAGGGGGTCAATATTGTTATTCCTCCACTGTGGGACCAGCCAGTTTACATCTATCTTTGCTTCATTTTACATATTTTAGCTTAGATCTTTTTTTTCTGTTGTGATTTACTTTTTATATTATTGTGTTTTTTTTACACTAATAAAGATTATTTTGTTTTAATATTTGTGATTTTGTATATATATATATATATATATATATATATATATATATATAATATATAGATATATAGTGACGGTTTGGCCCTTAGATGATATGACAATCAAGTGGAGTATGGAGTTCTTGACAGGAGTGACGGAGTTAAAACTTCTGAAGAACTCCAAATTAGTGCAACTTCCCTTTAAAAGCCTGGAAAGCAGACATGGAAGGGGGTGTGGCTGGCTAGGCTCTGGGGAGTCTGTGTGCTGCCGTCAGAGTGAAGCTGAAAGGTGATCCAATGTGGAGATTACAGTGGAAGCTTTGGAGCAAGCCTGTAAGAGATCACCTGATTTACTGTGGCTGGTAGTACTGGGACCACAGCAAGAAGTGTGGGCTGTTTGCAGTCGCAGGACGTTGTGAGCTGGAAGAGGGAATACAGCCTCAGGACGCCAAGTAAGTGAAGGGATTAGTGAGAATCCCCAGGCAGAGTTGCCTTAAAGGCCTAAGCGTGTGTGAAGCTGACAGAGGCCTCAGAAGAAGGGTACCAAGACTTATTATGCCCCAGGGAAGAGGCTGAGTTTTGAAGAGTAAAGTGACTACAAGTTGGTGTTGTTATATATTCAAGGGTCCCTGGGGTGAAGCATACGGGAGAGACGGGCGGGCCCTATGCTTCATCCGCGACTATGTAATGAGTACCGTGGTAATATCAGAAGAGTTTACGGGAATCCTGGCCACAAGGTGGCACTCTCACAAGTCTAAGAGACTATTTGTATCCTGGCCATAAGGTGTCACTCTCACAAGTCTAAGAGACTATTTGTATCCTGGCCACAAGGTGGTACTCTCACAAGTCTAAGAGACTATTCATATCCTGGCCACAAGGTGGCACTCTCACAAGTCTAAGAGACTATTTGAATCCTGGCCCCAAGGTGGCACTCTCCCACCTCGCAGAGACTGTTAAACTTGTAAAATAATTTATCCGGCGCAGAGAAGCTGCCCGGGTATAGTCAGGGTGTTCCTGCATGTTAGTCAGCATGTTTACGTAGATGTTTTTTTCCATTATTTTAAGCAGAGCCACTGCTTCAGTTGTTACTTGCATTTTGTCAATAAATCAGTTTGCTGCATTTCAAGCAAGTATCAGTTTCTTCTTCAAGTAACCACCGATTTACACAACCATCCTTGTCACGATATGTATATATATAGGGTGGATCAGTACATGTTTTTTTCTACTTTTCTCAAGTCGTTTATATCTGTGTTAAGAACACATACTGAATCTTGCCCTTTATTGGTGGGTATATTCATAGGATCATACATTCTTGTGTTCGACACCCTGAACTAGAACCAATCTGGATAAGGATAGCCAACAAGAGCTAGACTGGATCAGGCAGGTAACTGTTTACAAACAGGTTGGACATAAAGGATATAGGTTTGCCATCCAGAGCTAGACTGGATAAGGCAGGTAAATTGACAGATATGAACACACTAACAGAACACCAAGAACTAGGAGAAGCTACACTGAATACACTCAAGTGTTCCATGAGTGGGTCTAGAATTTAGGACCTAAGTGCCTAACTATGCTTCTGGTGGCAATACCTCTGCATGTCATAGGACCAGTTGGAGGTGTTGTTATCCACACAGCAGTCTACCCAGGAACTTCAGCTTCTCTGGATTCAATAGGATTATCTGCTGTGGGTCTGGCTGCAGTACCTGGAAGATCAAACCCAGACTGTCTGGTTTAGGTACAGGTCTTTTGTGAGAACTGAAAGGCAAATCACTAGCAGATTCTTGATCAACCATTTGTACTGACAACATTGCATGGGTTGAACCAATGATCATAGAAATAATACCCTAAACATCTCCTTCAAGGTGGAGTGTTCTGCCAAGCAGTCTAAAAAAAAGTACTTATACAGGAAAAGAACAATGTGCTTGGCATAAGATATTTATTTTTGTACAGTTTGAATATTATGAATATGTAATGTGTCCTTCATTTTCTATGATATTTTGACCATTCTATGCATATCACATATCACATAATTTCAGCTTACTGGTTATGGTTTTAAAAATAAAATCTACACGTCCATAGTTTTCATACATCTGAGATCATTTTTAAACCATCTAATATAACAAATTATTAATGACTGGATTTTGTTCAATTAACTACAGTATATGTCAGCACCTAATACAAAATATGTGTTTGTTTAGATGTAATAGTATTTAAATGAAACCTGCATCTTTGAATGCTGTAGGTGTGTGACTTTGTAGCAGTTTGAAATATGCTAGACCATAAAGTATTTTCTTTATATAAATGTATTTGTAGTGGTGGTTATGATTTGGTTGCTGGGAGTGGAGTACAGTGTGCAAACTGTCCAGTTTTTGTGGCAGGTGCAGGGGGAGTTGTGCGCATCAGAATCCTAAGTAATACAGCTGTGGATCCATTATGTCTGGTCGCCCCCGCACATGCCTGTGGTGTTGTGCTGGGGGGGCTTGTTCTATTACAGAGCCCTGCCGGCTCAATGGTTAATTTCATTAGACTCTAATGCTTGGGGCTGCAGGTTTAAGCCCCATGCATGGCAGACCAGTTTCATCATCTAAGTGTCACTATCAATCTCAATAGCTTGCTGTAGCATGGTCTCTTTATTTGTGGTAATTGGGTTTATTTACATATATGGAGTAGTGCTGAGGGTGTTCAGGGTAAGCCTGTGTGGGCAATTTTGCACCCCCTTCCTGCTCTCTCTTATGGCAGTAACGCCATGATGTCTCGCTGCTGCTGTGAAGGTGAATGGATCAGCATGGTGCTGTCCATAAGGTCACAGAGAGTCGGACACGACAGAGTGACGCGTGTACGTTGTTGGTGCCATTTGTGGCGGGCTGTGACTCATGGTGATGTCACCAGCCCCTTACTGCTCTCTCATGCTGCAGTAATCCCAGGCTGTCTGGGGAGCTCCAGTTATGGTAGACAACACATAGTGGCACTGTATAGTAGAATTTTCTTGGTGAATATGTTATTCAGGGTTAGGCGCTATTCCTCATGATGTTTTCTAAAAAACTGGTGCTACTCTCATTGGTGTATGGAAACCAGTGATATGGTTTGCACCTTTCCTTGTTTTGGATTAGTTCTCTATGAGTATGATTCTACAACGTTGGAGATTTCAAGCAACGTTTGGCCATATTCCGCATTGTAACTTTGTGCCCACTTGCTTGGTGCTAAAGCAGCCACCGTAACAGCCCTACAGGCTTTTGTAGAAGATAGTTTGGAGAATTGTAAGGTAGTGTGTGGTGATGCCACAGGCTATTAGTAAATCAGACCATGTAGGCGCATTGCCTCAGTTGTCAATCTTAGGCCAGAGCTGGGCATGGCCCCAGTTCAGATGGATCATGAGCAGATATGGAGCTCGGAGTGTGCAAGGGGGCTCATGTAGTAAAGGAAGGAGTCTAACCAACATTTTTGGGGTATGGGCCCAAAAGCTTATTTAGCTGACTTTACTAAGAAGTGGTATAGGGGGAGTACAGATAGTTTTGATCTCTCAGGCATAGGTTCAAGTCTTGTCTTTCTAAGGAGATGAGGGTGTTTGAACGGCTATAGTTTTTTTCTATCAAAGTAATCCTTTACTTTTGGGCACATCTCCTAGAGGAGGGAGGCAGGCCTGTTATGGAGGATAGCAGGGAAATGTGTCACAGGAGAAGGGCTAGAATAACAAGCAACATTTTTTTTCACACAAGGTGTATGAGTTGATCATATCAAAATCGTGGGTAGGATGCTCGTACTCAGAGAAATAATAGCGAGGGTAGGGAGGCTTTTAGTATCAAGGAGGTATTAGTTAATTCTGAGGTTGGGCTAGTATAGCCTAAGAATAAGACGGCAGATAAAGTATTTATTATTAGGATGTTGGCGTATTCTGCTAGAAAAACAGGGCAAATGGTCCTGCAGCGTACTCTACATTGAAGCCCGAAACTCATTCTGATTCCCCCTCAGTTAAATGAAATGGGGCCTGGTTAATTTCTGCTATTCCTCATAATGTTTTCTGAAAAATTGATGTGGCTCTCATTGGTGTGTGGAAACCAGTGATATGGTTTGCACCTTTCCTTGTTTTGGATTTGTTCTCTATGAGTATGATCCTACGACGTTGGAGATTGCAAGCAGCATTCCGCACTGGAACTTGGTGCCCACTCGCTTGGTGCTGAAGCAGCCACCGTAACAGCCCTACAGTCTTTTGGAGAAGATGGTTTTGGAGAATTGGAAGGTAGTGTGTGGTGATGTCATGGGCTATCAGTAAATCACACCATGTAGGCGCATCACCTCAGTTGTCAATCTTAGCCCAGAGCTGGGCGTGGCCCTGGTTCAGAGGGATCATGAGCAGATATGGAGCTTGGTGGGGGAGTCGAAACCGCAAAAGGTATTCTGCTGTCTTCTCTGTGGCGGGTGGCGAGGGGAGTCGCTGGACAGTGGGTAATTGGGTGAGATCCTACTGAACGTGGTACGGATGTTCCATCATGGTAGGCCCTGGATGAAGCTTCAGGGTGTAGGGTGTATTGTCTCTGTCCAGACTCCTCCCCTCATGGTTATGTTGATTTATTTATAGTTATGGTTATTACATAATGTTGTGTTTATGAAAAGATAATATTAGATAAAGAGAAGTCATCTGAGAAAAAGTATGTCACACAGAGAAACCCTTAGAAAATAGTTTTTGACATTTGCTAGATGTCAAATAGAAAATCATTTCCCTGTGTGCTTTGGCTTCTTTTGCCTATTTTCAATACTGTAGCTTTAAACATTTAAAAGTTTAAGCATCAGGCAGCTCCCATGACATGCTTTTATTGTGGTGACTCAGTAAACATTTCAGGCTTTATCTGAAACTCAATTAATGTTCTTATCACAGAAATAAAACTGCACTGAAGGTTTGAAATTTCTGACAAAAAAAGCAAGGATGGATAATGTTATATTGGGTCATTGAACAAACTTTCCAAGTATCAGAGGCAACATTTTAGTGATCAGTGGCTTTTAGCATTTGCTGTTACAACCTTGGAGGTTTTGTGAAAGGTTCACAGATCTTCCTGGGCTGTACTGGCCTCTTTTTACTGCAAAAAACTTTGGCAAGGACTTTTGGCATGAGCCAGGTTAGTTTAAACACCCATTCACACATATTTTTTCTTATCTCACAGTGCAAACAACTAAACTATTACCTATTGCCACCTTTAAGTCCACTTCAAAGATACTGCTAATTTACTCTGAAAACCAACTAGAATAATCCTCTGGGTTAAAGATTTGGGACTCAGTCCTTGAGTGATGACAACTAAGTATGTCTCTGAAAGTCCCAGATCTAGGAACTAATGAATTCCTAACATGGGCCTTACATTCAGTGCTAAATAAGGGTGCTCTGCATAGCATAAATAATGTGAGTTGCTTATTCAGAAGAGTTATATTGTTACTGGTTTTCAATTTGTGTAAAATATTTATTACAATGTTGCAAGATAACTCAATTTCTCTTGTTCTTGAAATAAAACAGAAATTTTATGAGAACAATGTTTAAGAAGATGCAGCCTGTCAGAGGCCATGAAAGAACTGTTTATACAGCTGGCATGAAGCAGGAGACACATACACAGGAGTGTATGTTTTTTGTAGCTGGAAAGAGAGAAACACAAAGAGGTGTTTACTGAAGCTTCTACAAGACACCCAGAGAGAAATGTCCATACTGGTGTCTAAAGCTTGAGATAGAACCAGACAGAGATACAGAATCTTGAAGCTGAGTTTAATTTTAAAGAAGAATGGAAATTTAGGTTTCTAAAGGGAACAGGTCAGTAACTGTGAATTAACTATTGAACTGTTTGTGTTTTGTTTTTGCTACACCCAGATATAGCTAGATGAGAGCAGATAGTTAGGGTTTCAGTAAAGGTAGTGCCCTGGCGGTAGCTAGGCATGTTGTTGTCTTTGATTTGTTTTGGTGTACTATTTTTTTATACTGGCAAATATATTTTAACTAGCAGCGAATTGCCCGTCAAAAATGACAGTCATAAAATTGTAAGGCAGGTAATGTTGTTCGTTACACTTTGTAAGCATTTTGGTCCTCTGAGTACCTTTGGCGCTCATTGCAAGCCTGGCACTGAGCGCCTTCGGCACTCTTCACGTGGCTCGCAATGATTGCCAAAGGCTCTCATTGAGAGCTACTCCCCTCATGTACTTTTGCTCCTCTGAGCACCCTCAGCGCTAATTGTGAGTCCCGCACTGAGTGCCTTCGGCGCTAAACGCGTGTCTCTCAGTGAGCCTCTCCCCTACCTTTACATACAGTATATATATATATATATATATATATATATATATATTTATTTAAATAATTAATTAAATAATAAATTAATATACTTTACCTATTTAGATCTAATTAATCTATTTAATCTAATTAATATATACAGCAAACAATATTCATATTTTTCTTTTTCTCAGTCCCACTTTTCTTTTTGCAAAGTGTTACGGGCTGTAATTTTTCCACTGGATTTTTTCAAAATGTATGGGTCTCGCATTGTGACTTGTCTAATTGACATTTTTGTTGATCTGCAGTCCCACGGGTCGTAGGGATGAGCGCCTATGCCCCAGCGCAGTGAGCCTCTTTGGTGTTCACTGCCTAAATAGTACGGGTCGTAGGGATGAGCACCGTAGGCGCTCCTCTACACAAGCGCAATGAGCACCTTTGGCGCTCACTGCCTAAGTCGCATGGGATTGTAGGGAGGTGTGCCTTTGGTGCTCATCTACACCAGCGCAAGGATTGCCTTTGGTGCTCCTTGCCAGCAACTGCGGCCCTTGCTTTGCGAGAGCCGCAGTTGCAGCGGGTTCGCTGCGCGAGCCCCCAAGCGTTAGCAACAACCCGCAATGATCACAACTATATATGTGATAACGTTTGGAAAAGCATTGAAGCCTCATATAATTTTGTTCATACATCAAAAGTGCCAGAAACAAGGACACAAAACCAATGGAGACTGATAAATTGTTACATGTTAGAAGTGGGTTTAAGATGGAAGAACTCATGAAAGCCCTGATACAAGCCATTGCATTCCAGCAAAAGAACACACAGCAATGTCTGAGACAAGCCGCAGAGAACAGAGCCCAAGCTGTAGAAGACAGACAACTTAAGCAGGAAATAAATTAATTTCTTTTGGCCCAACTGCATCACCTGAGGCCTAGTACTTCAAAGTTCAGTTGAAGCATTTAAAGCTAATATCTTTCTACATAAAATGACTATGTATGGATGATGTGGAAACATATCTCCATGAACTTGAAAAATTGCCCTTGGCAAGCTTGGCTTCAAAGTCACTGGGCCACAGTCCTTGCATCTTACGTATGTGGTGAGTCTCAGAAAGCCTACATTGTTATAGATGGTTTATGGTCTCCTGAGAAGTAGCATGCTTTCATATTAGGACAGAAAGAGCCAGTTCATCTGTCCACACAAACCATGGGCTCAAGGCCGTGTGCAGGGCTATGAAGTAGACAGTAATGAAAAGTGGGAAGAAAAAACCCAGGAAGTTGCTCTCAGATAGTGAAGTTCATGATGATGAAGATGATGGTTGAGATGATGGTTAACTTAAAGAGGAAGAGCTGTACAACCTATAGAAAAAAAAAATGAGGAAGAGAGCCCACCAGCTAAAAGTGTCACAGAGTTTGACCAAGAGTTATACATATTGGCAGTAGAGTCAGCTACTTTCAGTCACCAACCCGTATCTGGCTATGTTGAAGGAGCAACTGGATGATGTTGAAGTGTTGGCAAGTGATAAAAAAGCCACACCTCATAAGATGGAAAGCAGTGTGAGGCAGGAGCTGGCAGATTTGAAGGTACAGAGTGAGAGCAGAGATGCAAAAGAACAATTCACGGTGCAGAAACATTACAGTGCCCTAGTGAATCAGGATGCCACAATCACTATATAACACAAGAGTTGCAGAAGAAACCCTCTCACCATAATGACCTAGCCAAAGCTTCACAGAAAGTCCCACAGAGATCAGTGCCTGTGACTCCCAAAATAATCAGGGAGTGGAGGCTAATTCCTTAATTGAAAATGGACATTTGGTATAGTTACAGGAGAGCTATAGGATTATTGCTCTGTCTTAGCACAGTACTGACAAAAATACTCAGCAGCATCTGGCATACAAAAAAGCTGAATCTACAAGATGCCATCCAGTCAATATCAATATCAATATCATATTGAAGAAGATGGATGAGCAGAATACTGGAAAGGACTGTGGGAGTGTTCCAAGGTTACTGGAAAGTGAATGGCAGTATCTGCACCTGGAACAGAAGTCACATCTGCTCTACCATGTTTTTAGAGACCAGGGCTGCCTTCTGAAAAGAATGGAGAAGGTAGTAAAACAGCTGGAAGAGCAGAATCTTCAGAAGCTGCAAGAAAGTCTGACCAATGCAGAGCAGAAAGGAAGAATTTACAGACATGGCAGTTAACATGGTACAGCAGTTGTGTTGTCCAGCATATACAGTCTCACTGAGTTGGTCACTGAACCCCCTATTGTTGAGCTGTGGAGGGGGATGTGTGACTACATAATACAGGGGATTTGTATGACTTTACAAAGCTCCCTTTCCCTAGGACATCTGTATGAGTTAACTTACCAAGGCAGTTTGATTAGTTCCACCTGACCAGACCTGACAAAAAAGACTAAAGCTGGGAATTGGCTGTGGCTGTTTTAGATTGCAATAGCAGTCACAGAAACTGTTTTTGGAGACTTGCATGCTGTGTTTGGGGCATGAAGCCTGGGGTTGGAGACTGTGAAAAAACTGTGTGTACAGTTTGCATGAAGCAGAAGACAGACATACAGGAGTGTATGCTGTTTATTGGGGCTAGGAAAAGAGGTGTTTTTCTGAAGCTGAGAGAAGGCAAAGAAGTGTGTACACCTTCTACATAATATCCAATTACTCATGGCACATATAAAATTATCTTTATTGCAGAATGGACAAGTCAAAAGCAAAGTAATATTTTAGGCATAGCCCTTTCTCAATCTCCATGTCAAATAAAAAAAACATTATAAGCACATCTGCTGCTATTAGCAACAAAAATAACTTATTCAACTCCTTCTGAATTTTAATTCCTATAGAGATTAATTATATAAAAATATACCATTACATACATACAAACAAATATATATAAAATGTAAACCGTCCAACACACTTTACAAGGACCATAATGATTACATCATAAAAATGGAAGAAAGAGCTAGATGACATTAAAATAAATAAAACATTGAAAAATTAAGAGGAATAAATCAAACTCCTTATTCATACAACATGGTGCAATACAATATACTTTTCTTACCCAAACTTCCTCCTTTCTTAATAAAGTTTTCTTGGTTTTAGTTTTTATATATTGTGTGTTTTCCATATATTTTTATGTAACTATATTTTTGTATAGATGACTTTCTATAGGAGTGAAATCATGGAAGGGGTTAAAGAAGCACTTTTTGTTGAAAAATAGGAATCATACAATTTAATCTTTAAGCGTGTTTGCTCTAAAATATGCTTATTGTCAGGAACCGGGTACTTAGAATAGAAATTGGGACACATCAGGGGTTTGGTTACTTAAATAATTTATTAATTAATAACAAATAAGAAAGGCAACACTTGATATATGTAGCTTTAAATAATAAGGCCTCCATTCAATTGAGCAAATTTTAGTTACTGGAGCCAGTATTATAGCCCGCAAACTAATTTGCTATTCAATTGGCATCTTATCACTAGCAACAAACAATCTACCGGTTGCCGGCTTAAAATGCCTGAGATTGTTAAAATCGTAACTTCTACCCAGCTAAGCCCGTAAATGTTACAATCGCAAATCACTATACCATTCCTCAAGTCCGCAATTGTTTTCACACCCGTAAATGGCAAATGTAGAAGAAAATTCTAAGAGTACCAGGTAGAACTTGCAAGGGGGTTAATCACCTGTTCGTAGCACTGTAAATGCAAATAAAAAATCAATAGTGCACTTTAAAAGACGGGGAAAGCGATGTAACACATCAGAATAAATTGTAAAACAGTCTCAAGGTTGCAAATCTGCAATCAAAAATTAATTAGTTTACGTTGAATTTCTGTGTTATATCAATCTCGGTAATCTAAGAGTCAATACGTATCGGCCACCCACATGGACTAGAACAATATCATCATTCATTTTTATTATTTTGTACATTGCCAGATTGCGAATCCGACTTCTAAATACTAATTTATTGACTTTTAACCTCCATGTTTTACTGACGTCATGATGATGGTCTTATTTACTATTGGCTGTTTCTAAATCGGTAGTTACGGCCTTGCTTAATTGATCATGATCATGCTCTGAAATGCTACTTACGATTGCATGGTTTATTGTTTAGGCTTTCAGCCAGGTAACTATGGCCTTGATCAATTGAATCGCTCTGTAACTGTAAATTTCAAGCCTGCAGACTTACGGCAGGTATGAAGGCACTCTGAATAGAGGGCCCTTAACTTTCAGCCTTATTAAATCTGCGATTACAGTAATTTAAAAGGGCCCTATTTAATGCACCATAGCATACTTTTTCCCCAGAGTTTTTAGTTAGTGAACTACTCCAAAAGCCAATGGTCTTCACTAACTAAAACTTCTGTAAATAAATATGCTGTGTGCATTAAATAGAGCCCTTTTAATTTACACGAATCGCAATTTAAATAAGGCTATATTATATCATAAACAGTACCAAATCTAAGCACTGGGAGCTAATTAAATGGAGGCCTAACCAAGTACTAGAGTCATACATGGCTAAAGCAAATAGCAGAAGAACAAAACAGGTACTATAGCAGACAGCTATATGGCAGACAGTTTTAAAATCAGATTGTCGATGCAGCAACCATCTCCTACACCCACTGCAGCAATAGACACTTGAGGCAACTCCTCTGAAGCAGACAGGGAACAAGACACAAGTAGATGTGAATAGTGGAGCTAGAGCAGAGTAATTAGTGCAGGTATAGCTTGTCAGAAAGGAACAGCAGTTAATAGCAGAGAAGGACACAGTAACTGCAGCAATGAAACCAAGAGAACACAGAAGGACTGCACAAGTTAATAAAGTTCAGAAGGGAAGGATCTTAATGATCTTAAAGAAAGTGACAGATGCAAGAATAAAACTTATGCTTTCAATTGAGAAAGTCTGAGATTTTGGAACTATGTGGAAAAACACAATTTTACAGAAAGAGTTGTAGATAAACTAAACAGATCTCTAGCAAAAGAAGGCCAAATACAGAAATGGAATTTATACATGTCTAGTACAAGCATAAAGTCATTCTGAGTATAACGTTAAGCTTTGCTAGTTAAGTAACTATATTGGGCAGACTAGACTGGAATTTTGATTCTCATCTGTCAATGAAGCTTTGAGCTAAACCATGTAGGGTCACCCAAGATGGGCAGGTCATAGCAGAGAGGTCAGACGAATCGTGGTCCCCCGGAGATGGAACTGGCAACCCACTCCAGTATATTTGCCAAGAAATTCAAATTGGAGTACAAGTAGAAATACAGACAGATGTGCCTGGTGTGCTGTATCCATATGGTCACTGAGAGTCGGACACGACTGAAGGACTGAACAACAACAATAACAAGCACAAGCAAATTCTGATATATCATATTTAATCAAATACAATCTATCTGAATCATGCATACTCAAAATTGATACTTGAACCAATTAAATGTAATATTCAGATAACCTCTATAATATTATAGAGGTACAAATAATGCCATCACTTTAAATGCAGTTTTTCAGTCCCTGTCATTAACATGATTTTTGTGTGGCTGGCTATATAAAGGATTATTTTATTTCCTTCATTATTTTGGTGAAATCCACTCAGTTGTACTTACATTTACTTTGTGAAGTAGAAGAAATGGAAATAGACAGCACTGCAAATAAGTCACTTTACCAGATGAAAACCTAAAACCACATACTTAATAATGTCAAGAGCTATACAATTGACAGTCATTTTTTCCATATAATTAATGGCACAAAAATTACAAATACAATTTAAAATCAAATAATAGCTGCATACTCGTCATAAATTTTGTAGAAATATAATGCATAGCACTCAAATATGTGCATCCTGCTGAGCCAAGCAAAAACTGAATGCTAATGAAGATGATTATTACTTTCAAACAGACAGGTTCATTTTTATTTTCACCCAGCAAAAAATGTAGGCTTACAAATTATAATGAAAGTAGACTTTGAAAGGTATGTCTTAAAGATACGGGATTAGCTGCAACTTTAAAAAGTTATGTATCTTTATTAATCTCATGTCTGAATGTCCTCTGAATGCATATTATAGATAGATGAACTCTCTTAAGAGAGCCCTAAGGGTGCCATAATACTACTATATCTGGGGAAAGACTACATGAGCATTTCTGATTTAAGTATCAATATTTCATTTCATAATGGTAAGATGTTTAATGACCCTCTTTAATTTTGTTTCTTATATATGATAATATGTCATTCCATAATCTGTCTGTAATCTCAGAAGGACCCATTAACCTCACGGAAGGATATAAAATAACTATGGTAGGTCAAATTGGGTTACAGCATATTTCTTTCTCTTTCAATAATATTTTTAGTGTCATTTAAAGCTGTAGACTAGTGCAGAATGATTTAAGCATAAAATAAACATATAGTAAGGTGAAAATGCAAATGAACTCCCTTAAACTATTCACTAATTTATGCATTTTTCAGTTTCATTTATTTTTATTAGGTTTTCAAAAAGATTGAACATAGTTACATATACAAGAGCTTATTACTAATGTCATATTCATGCAGTGATCCCAGTTGTACATCAATACAAAGCGTACATCACAGGTGTCATTAACTCACAGCATTTATTTACGTTACAGTACAATTCAGTTTTTTTTTCTATTAATATTGTCTTTCTGGACTTCTGTTATCCAAGTACCAGAACTGATAGAATACTTTACTTCCTGTGAAGATAGTGTGAAAGTACATACATGTTTGAAAGTTATTAGAAAAAAGTTGTCCACAAGTGACAGATTGCAAGCATCAAATCAAGAATATTATTTTTACAATTTTACCTTTTGTTTAAACTTTTAGCAGGAGATATATTTTGTATTAACAAGTTGTATAAGCCAATTTACATGGTGGTTAAATACTCATATTATGATTCGATTCCCTAGATAAACATAAGTAGGTAGATAGATAGATAGATAGATAGAAAGAGAAACATAAAGATACAAAGAAGGGCATTATACCTATATTATGCTAAAAGTATCAAGTATATGTATTATGCAACCAAAAAAAAGTATACATTGATATTTTGTCACTTTTCATCTAACTACTGCTATCTATGGGCCCTATGTAAATCAGGTGGTTTAAACTGTGGTATAGCTGTAAATTGATTGCACCTTAATGTTAATCTTTTGCTCCCTTACATTTCCGCACTCAGCCTGCATCTGTAAATCCAGCCGTTGCCACAAGATATTTTAGTGTAGGGAGTGCCCAAACCAAGATTTGTGCATGAGAAATGGCTCTAGGAACCAATAGAAAATGAGATCGTCTGGGTTATTATAATTAGTAAAGACAAGTGTCGTAACTGCGGCGAGGAATCGTATTCAGTCCCCTTGGCATTTTTCGTGTTTTGTTGCCTTACAGCCTGGAAATAACATGGATTGTTTGAGGATTTGCATCATTTAATTTAGAGAACATGCCCACAACTTTTTTTTTTATTTTTTATTATTGTGAAGCAAACAACAAATAGGACAAAATAACAGAAAAAGTCAATGTGCAGAACTATTCACCCTCCTAAAGTCAATATACTGTAGAGCTACCTTTTGCGGCAATGACAGCTCCAAGTCGCTTGAGGATAAGTCTCTATGAGCTTGCCACATCTTACCACTGGGATTTTTGCCCATTCCTCCTTGAAAACTGCTCCAGCTCCTTCAAGTTGGATGGTTTGCGCTTGTGAACAGCAATCTTTAAGTCTGACCACAGATTTTTTATTGGATTGAGGTCTGGGCTTTGACTAGGCCATTCCAACACATTTACATGTTTCCCCTTAAACCACTCAAGTGTTGATTTAGCAGTGTGTTTGGGATCATTGTCCTGCAGGAAGGTGAACCTCCGTCCTAGCCTCAAATCACGCACAGAGTGGTATAGGTTTTGCTCAAGAATATCCCTGAATTTAGCACCATCCATCTTTCCCTTAACTATGACCAGTTTCCTCCATACATTTTGGTAGTCTCCCACATGTCTTTTCGCAAACTCAAAACGTGCCATTTTGTTTTTTGCTGAAAATAATGGCTTGCTTCTGGCCACTTTGCCATAAAGCCCAACTCTATGTAGTGTATGGCTTATTGCTATCCTATGTACAGAAACCCCAGTCTCTGCTGTGGAACTCTGCAGCTCCTCCAGGGTTACCTTAGGTCTCTGCGCTGCCTTTCTGATTAATGCCCTCCTTGCCCAGTCCTTGAGTTTTGGTCGATGGCCGTTTCTTGGCAGATTTATTGTTGTGCCATGTTCTTTCCATTTGGTTATGATAGATTTGATGGTGCTCCTGGCGATCATCAAAGATTTGGATATTTTTTTATAACCTAACCCTGATTTGTACTTCTCAACAACATTGTCCCTTACTTGTTTGGAGAGTTCCTTGGTCTTCATGGCAGTGTTTGGTTAGTGGTGCCTCTTGCTTAGGTGTTGCAACCTCTGGGACCTTTAAAAAAAGGTGTGTATATTGCACACAGGTGGACTTCATTTCATTTATTATGTGTCTTCTGAAGGTAATTGGTTGCACCAGAGCTTTTCATGGGCTTCATAACAAAGGGTGTGAATACATATGTAAATGCCAATTTTCAGTTTTCTCTTTCTAAAAAATTGTTTTATGTATATATTTTTCTCATTTCACTTCACCAACTTGGACTATTGTGTGCTGATCCATCACATAAATTTCAGATTAACAAAACATTGAACTTAAGGCTGTAATGTAACAAAATAGGTAAAAAGTCAAGGGAGGTGAAAACCTTTGCAAAGCACTGTATATATATATATATATATATATATATATATAAATACATTTTAATTATTTTTATTTTATGACATTTGATATATGTAACAATTGTATTTATAGCTTGAATATATACGAGTGTAATTTGCGTTAATGATTTTTTAAATAAATATATATATATATATCACATATATAGTTGTGAGCGTACGAGTTGTTGCTAACGCTGCGGGCTCGCGTAGCGAGCCCGCGGCCCTAGCGAAGCGAGGGCACTGTGCCAGGTTCTCAGTTGCTGGCATGGAGCGCCGAAGCGAGGTCTTCAGTTGCAGCAACTGCGACCCTTGCAAAATTTCTGAGGACCTCGCAAAGCGAGGTCTTCAGTTGCAGCAACTGCGACCCTTGCAAAATTTCAAAAAAAGTTTACGTCGCAACACATTACGACACTCGCAAACAACATACGACACACGTTCACACACATTACGGCCTCACAACACTCGGCTGCAACTCGCGAACATTACAAAATTAAAAACACAATACATACACACAGCACATACATAAAAACCTTACCTACACAAACAGGAAGCACCCAGGACCTCAAAAATGCAACTTACAACTTAATTGCACTCAAAATAAAAGAGTTTAGACACTAAATAGTTTGTTAAGCGACACAAAAAATGGCCGACGAATAAAACGAAAGCGAGGCTACACACGCAAACACCATACGAGACACGTTACCACACATTACGACTTCGCAAACATCGGACGCAACACGCCGACATACAAACATTTAAAACTTAAGAAAGACACACAACAAACACATAAAAAGCTTACCTACAGCAAGAGGAACCAGCCAGCACCTCAAAAAAACAAGTTACACCTCCATTTAAATCAAAATAAAACACTTTAGACACTAATACCATCGCTAAGCGACAGAAAAATGGCCGACGAACAAAACGAAAACGAGGCTTCAGACGTAACTACACTACACTTACTCGCAATAATGAAACACATACTATGCGGAACGTATCACAATCATATTAAACACCAGTAATACGCAGAAAATGGCGGATGGAACGCAAATTGTAAGCTGGAACGCAAATAGCGCTTGCGTATTGCGTTCTAACGGTCTCACTTTCCAGAACTTTCTACAAGTTTATAAATACTGCCTATTTCAAACAAAAAAATACATTTTTAAATATGAGTCATGTATACTGATATGTCACACGTACACAAAATAATTACATTAAACTATGGAATGTGCTTCATGTATGTGACATATGTGTGTAGCCCCCCCAAAAAAATAAGGTCAATTGAAAAAAATTACACAACTATATTTAAATGACATTCATTTACTTCAATTCAATAGATCATATAAAGCTGAATCTTTTTATTTCTTTGAATATTCAAACAGACTCTGCATCAATAGCGTCTCTCAACAATTTGCACCGTGCACTGTGAAGCACAATCCCTTTTAAAGAACACCAACAAAGAAGAAGAGGTAAGATACAACAAGACATTACATGCTCAAAAGGCCATGCTTTGCTAGATGAAAAATTATAAATATACAAATAACTATTTCACTTTCTTTTTCAAACAGACACTACAAGAAGACCGGCGCATTAAGATTGGCAGGAGGGGACCGTCTGTCATTCAAAACTTCAATCAAGGTAAAGTATTAAGTATAAACAAGAAAGAACCATGAGCCTTATTCAATTGCGACTTCCTCAATTGAATAGGGCTCTATATAAGCACATAACATATTTTTTATACAGAACTTTTTAGTTACTGAATTTCTAACCACAATCAAGGTTTTCAATAACTAAAAACTTTGCTCAATAAATATGTTATGTGATTATATAGAGCCCTCTTCAATTGGCAAAATTGCAATTCAATGAGGACCTATATATCTTTAATGGCCAAGGGCCTCACTCAAATGTGATTTGCCCATTTCAATAGGGCTCTATATAAGCACAGAGCATATTTTTTAAAGGAACTTTTTATTTTGTGAACACGTTGCTTTTGGATACAAGTTCACTAAATACAAAATTCCGTAAACAAATATGCTCTGTGCTGATATTGAGCTCTATTCCATTGGCCAAAACACAATTGAATGAGGAGCTCACAATATAACAAATGCAGTAACCAAAGGCCCTCATTCAATTGCTATTTTGGACAATTAAATATGGCTATAAATAAGCACTTTTAGGCCCTTATTCTATTTTAACAAATATATGTGATGTGCTTATTTACAACCCTATTCAATTTTCAACATTGCAATTCAATGACGGCCTTAGAGTACTATTACATTGTAAAAAATGCAATTGAATGAGGGGCAAACTATGCAACATATGGTACAACACAAAGGCCCTCATTCAATTGCAATTTGCCCAATTGAATAGGGCTCTAAATAACAACATAACAATTTTTTTAAAAGAAGTTTTTAGTTACTAAGGGCCTCATTCAATTGTGATTTGGCCAATTGAATAGGGCTCTAAATAAGCACATAGCATATTTTTTTTAAAGAAGTTTTTAGTTAGTGAAAACCTTGCTTTTGGATAGATGTTTACTAACTAAAAACTTATTTAAAAAATATATGTTATGTGCTTATTTAGAGCCCTATTCAATTGGCAAAACTGCAATTGAATGAGGGCCTATAAATATATCCAAAATAAAGTTTTTAAATGACTAAAAACTTATTTAAAAAAATATGCTATGTGCTTATTTAGGGCACGATTCAATTAGCCAAATCGCAATTGAATGAGACACAAACTGCTACACACAAAACAGAATTTCTTATTCAATGTTTAACAACCTATAAGCCTTACAAAGAAGCAAAAATAAGAATAACAAAAGTGTTGCGCACCTAATAGCATTGTACAAAAAATCACACAAACTCATAGGAAACTACATTAACATTCTTCTTTAATGTTTAACAACCTATAAACAGTACAATCAAGAATAAATAACTTTTGCACAAGTGGTGCGCACCAAACAGGATTGTCAAAAACTAACACAAACACATAGCAAACTACATTAATTATATTATTTCATGTTTCACTAACTATAAGCATCCCAATAAAGGTTAAATAAGTATACCACAAGTGGTGTGCACAAAACAGGATTGTACAAAAAATAACATAAACACATAGCAAAATAAATTTATATTCTTATTTAATATATCACAACCCACAAGCCTTACTAAGAACCTTAAATAAGAATAACAAAAGTTGTGGGATTGTACAGAAAGTAAAAAAAAAAAAAGATAGAAAAAAATAACCATAACTGATACAATACAGCCAAATTCATACATTTTTAAATTATTTAAAAGACATTTCACTCAAACAACATTTTCTATTTTATATTACAACAGATACTGCGTGAAGACAATCGGACGAGGACTTTCTCCACAGGACCGGACCATCGGACGAGGACTCGGACCAGACCAGCAGACGAGGAATTTCAACACAGGACCAGACCAGCAGACGAGGAATTTCAACACAGGACCAGACCATCGGACGAGGACTTTCACCAAAGGACCACAACATCGGACAAGGGCTATCGCCACAGGACCACAACATCGGACGAGGGCTATCGCCACAGGACCACACCATCGGACGAGGACTTCCAACAGAGGACCACACCATTGGACAACGATTTTGAACCGAGGACCAACAAACATTCGGATTTAAATCACACTTCAACCAAGGTAAAGTATAATAAGTACTAAAGTATAAAACTAAAGAAACTGCTTTCAGTTGCATCTGTGTCAACAGAAAAATAAAATAATTAATTTACTATCTCCCTTATTTTATTTAAATTGCTACTATGCAATACATAGCTCAATAACCACATCACTTTTTTTTTTAGCAAAGAAGTTTTGCAGTGGTAAATATCTATCCACAAACAACGTTTTTAATAAATAAAACCATTATTTAAAAAAAATATGTTACATGCTTATTTACAGCAGTATTCCATTGGCCAAATTCTTAGCCAGTGAGGACAGGAATTATAAATTTAACTAAATATAAATGATACATTCTAAATATAAATGATACATTAATGATTTGCCTTTTATTTCACCAATTGTGCACAAGAATCTTTAACAGGAATTACAAATTTAAATATACACAATTACATTTATTTTTTTTCCTTTACAGATTAATATGGCTGATAACGAGACCAAAGAAGAGAAGAAAAGACGTCAAACTAGAGAAAGACAAGAGAGATGGGCCGCCCAGCAGACACCGGAGGAGAAAGAAATTCGACGAGAAAAAGAACGCAAAAGACTTGCAAATAAAAGAATATCAGCTGCAAAAATGAGAGATACAACCAAAAAAAAAAAAAAATAATAAAGCATTTACAAACTGTTCCTAAAACATCAGATGACATTTTACAAGATACCAGTCAAGACAGACCAAAAAAAGCAACTACAAAAACAAAGCATTTACAAACTCTTACTAAAAACTTACAGGACATTTCAACCAAACAAGTACAACATATACCAAGAAAATCTACGAAAAAAACTAAACATTTAGAACCTGTTGTTGAAACATTTCATGACTTTTCACCTGATGAATATGAAAGTCAACATCCGATATGCTTTGCAAATTGTCCTCTACTCAAGTCTTTAGCAGTAGAGGTTCATAGTTGTGGGGACATGAGTACTCAATGTCAATTTTGTGAGGATTATTATTTTAAACAGGAGAGACCCAGAGATGGACAATTTATTAGTTGTTGTCAAAAAGGCAAGTTCAAACTTCCAGAAAGGAAACAATTTCCAAGCTATTTACAAAATATTATGACTGAACCTACTTTTCCAAATTACAAAAATTTTAAGACAAACATAAGATCCTACAATAGTGCCATATCATTTGCATCTATGGGGGCAACATTGGCTGCTAATGTACCAGGACATGGTCCTTACTGTTTTAAAGTCCAAGGACAAATTTATCATCGGACTTCACATTTACATCCAGAGCAAGGAGAGCAAAGAAAATTTGCTCAACTATATGTCCTAGATACAATGGAAGCTGTTGACCAACGTATGCAGATGGAAGAAAATAAAAAATGCTTACCCAGTGTTTTTATAGAGCTAAATAACATTATGGACAACAATCCCTACAGTAAAGCTTACAAAAAATTGGCAGAAGTAGAAAATGAACAACTACTTCATGCACAAAGACATCAATTACCCATGCCAAAGGTTAATATGGTGCTTAAAAGAGACAGACATACTGATAAACGTCGTTATAACTTGCCAACATCAAATGAGGTTGCAATGGTCTTTCAGAATGATGAAGGAGAACCACCATTTTAAAGAGACATTAGAGTATATCCCAGAAATGAGGAGCAACCATTTATTAATATTAATATCTTAAGTCCAAATTTAGATCCAATGACATATCCCATCTTTTTCCCACACGGAGAAGCAGGTTGGCAACCAAAATTAACCCTTCCCAGTTACCCAAATGCTAAAGCCAGAATCCGAAATAATGTTTCTATGCTTGAATTTAAAGTTGCTCAAATTGCCATTAGAGATGAATTTAATCCAATTTTATGTGGTGGGAAACTAACACAACAATGGATTATTGATTCATATTTGCAAGTTGAGGCAAATAATTTAAACTTTATAAAATATCAACAAGATAAACTACGTGTAGAACAATATTGTGGACTCATGGACTATGTTGCTGACGTGGCTACAAGCAGAGACATGACAGCTGGCAAAGCCATAATTTTACCATCTTCCTTTCAAGGATCTCCTCGAAATATGAGAGAAAGATACAATGATGCTATGGCTATTGTGACAAAATTTGGAAAACCAGATTTATTTGTGACATTTACATGTAATCCACAATGGCCAGAAATTAATCAAAATCTACTTCTTGGACAAAGTGCTTCAGATCGACCAGATTTAGTAGCCAAAGTTTTTAAGATCAAATTAAATGAATTAATACGTGACTTCACTATAAATCAGTTATTTGGCAAATGTCTTGCTTATGTATATACCATTGAATTTCAAAAAAGAGGCCTTCCACATGCACATCTTCTCATAATACTTCAAGAGAAAGATAAATTAGATACTTCGGACAAAGTGGATGCAGTCATAGTTGCTGAACTACCAGATCCAGAACTATATGGTAGACTATATGAGATTGTTACTCATCGCATGATTCATGGACCCTGTGGAGACCTTAATCCACAATCACCATGTATGGAAAATAATCAATGTTCAAAAGATTTTTCAAAAGACTATAGAGACAAAACATATGCAAATTGTGATGGATATCCACTTTATAAAAGAAGAGAAGGAGATAGTGCCATTATTCGTTGAAAAAAAGTGGACAATAGATATGTAGTACCCTACAATCCACATTTACTCATGAAGTACAACGCCCACATCAACGTAGAAGCCTGCACTTCCATCAAATCCATTAAATATGTCTACAAATATATTTACAAAGGTTACGATGCAGCTACTGTAGTCGTCAAAAGTGCAGACAACCCTGAAAGTAGTGAGTTAGTACATGATGAACTTGCATCTCATGTAGATGCTCGCTATGTCAGTGCACCAGAAGCTATGTGGCGGCTTTTAAAATTTGAAATGCATGATAGATCACATGCAGTATATAGGTTAGCAGTACATTTGCCACAACGACATTTAGTCTATTTCCATGCTGGAAATGAAATGAATGCATTGGCCCAAAGTGAAGATCGTCACACTACACTAACTGCATGGTTTGCATTAAATTCCACTGATGCTGAAGCAACAGAATACTTATATATTGAAATTCCATATCACTATGTTTTTGTGAATGGATTATGGAGACCAAGAAAAACCAGAGGCAATAAAATAATTCCACGAATTTACACAGTCAGTCCAAGAGATGTTGAACGTTTTTGCTTACGGATATTACTTTTAAATGTTCCAGGAGCACAAAGTTTTGAACAATTAAGAACTGTTAATGACATTGTATATGAATCCTTCCATTTAGCTGCAAGACATAGAAACTTACTCGCTGATGATACAGAGTGGGAAAGATGTTTAGAAGAAGCAGCACAATGTCAAATGCCACGACAAATGAGAGAACAATTTGCTTTTATTTGTATCTTCTCAAATGCTCCAAATGCATTAGCTTTGTGGGAGACTTTTAAAAGTAATATGGCTGAAGACTTTATGCGACGATACAATGAACCCATTGCACACTTAAAAGCGTTAATGGAAATTCAAGAAGTCTTTTTAACTCATGGATTAAGTTGTGCAAGTTTTAATTTGCCTGATCCAGGTCTAATAGATGACATTAACTTTGAAGACTATGACATTCAACTACAAGCAGAAACAGAAGAAAGACTTGCAACTTTAAATACACTACAATTGCAAGCATTTCATGCCATTAAAAATGCTATAGATGATGACATGGTGACAGAGCGTTATTTCTATCTTGATGGACCTGGCGGATCAGGGAAAACATATTTGTACAATTTATTAATGAGTTCAGTACGAGCACAAGGAAAAATAGCAATGGCGTTTGCCACTATTGGAATTGCTGCACTTTTATTAGAAGGTGGAAGAACTGTTCATAGTGGATTTAAACTGCCAGTGCCTATTTTGGAAAATTCTGTGTCAGATATTCGCATGACATCCTTACAAGCAAAGAAATTGAAGAAATGTAAATTAATTATAATAGATGAGGCCACAATGATGTCATGCTATGCCCTCCAATGTATTGACCGTTTGCTTCGTGAAGTCATGGATAATATTTTTCCATTTGGTGGAAAGGTAATGTTGTTGGGTGGCGATTTTAGACAAACATTACCTGTCGTTGTACATGGAAATCGAACAGACATTATTGAAACATGTATAAAGTCAAGTACAGTATGGAAACATTTTACCCATCTTCAACTGCAACAAAATATGAGATCAGAAGGCCAAACTGATTTCAATGATTGGCTTATTAAAATTGGAGAAGGCAGAACAGAAAAAATACTACATTTACCTGACGACACTGTAGAGATCCCACCTCATATGATTTGTCAACAAGATATTATATCGGCTATATTTGAAGGGAGCATAAATAACGAAGAATATTCCGAGCTTGCCAACCAAGTTATACTGACGTGTAAAAATAAAGATGCATTAATCCTCAATAATGAAATCTTAAAAAAAAATTTATGCACCACAGAGAAATTATCACAGTGCTGATTCTGTACTTGCTGATGACAATGAAAGTCAGGAAAACTTTTCAACTGAATTCATTAACTCTTTAACTCCTTCTGGAATGCCACCACATATTTTACAGCTAAAGAAAGGTGCAATTATCATGTTACTGCGAAATATGAACCCCAAAAAAGGCCTATGCAATGGCACAAGATTAATTGTTCAACAATTAAAGGACCATTTTATAGATGCTGAAATTTTAACTGGGACCCATAAAGGAGAGAGAGTTTTCATACCAAGAATAGATTTAGCACCAAGTGAAAGTAGTCTCCCTTTTATACTTCAAAGAAGACAATTTCCCATTATTATGGCATTTGCCATGACCATTAATAAATCACAAGGTCACACTTTCAAATCTGTGGGTATTTACTTGGAAGAACCAGTTTTTGCACATGGTCAATTGTACGTTGCGTTGTCACTCTGCAAAAATCCATAGGCTATTAAAGTTTACATTGAAAACAATGAAAGTCAAGGTGATTTATTAGAAGATGGACGTATTTTTACTAAAAACATTGTCTACTATGAAGTACTATAACTTTGCAGGATACAAACTAAAGCCATGCAAACATTTTGGAAAAACATTCAAAAATACAAAACAATTGGTTGTTTAATTCAGTCATAATTAATGGAAGTCATGTTTATGGATAATTCGCCTCACAAAATACTTGCCTTGCATTTCTATGAAAAATTATGTTAAAATGTTAAGTCACTATGTTAATGTTTCTAATATTACAAGTTTAAAAACAATATTTTCAAGTTATTTCATTCAACATATTACAAAGTTCATGTTAAGAGCTCAAGCACCTTTTAAGTCACAATGTAAATATTCTATGTTATCTTAAGATTACTACCTACATTAATGTTTATCGCCAGTTTAAGTGCTCAGTAATGAATTACTTTAATAACGTACGGTTTAAGGAGAGTTTTTAATGTATGCCTTCCTCTACATTCAATCACATATATAGTTGTGAGCGTACGAGTCGTTGCTCACGCTTGCGAAGCGAGGGCCCGCATTTGCGGTTGTGGAGGCTCAACGTCGGCTGTGTTAACACACACATACACACACACGACTTTTTTAACAGAATAAACCCAACCGCCCAGCCAACAAAAACCCAACAACGTCCCCGCAAATGCGGATCCTCGCGAAGCGAGGGTCCGCATTTGCGGTGGTGGGAGCATCCCAACATCGGCTGTGTTAACACACACATACACACACACACAACTTCATAACAAAAAAAACCTCAAAGTCGCCTCACACCCGCTTACACCCAGACACACAGACGTAAGACTTAACAAAAAAACAGTAAAAAAGGCCCTTCACACGCTCTTAACACACATACGCACGACTTAGAAACAAATACACTGCGTCGTACACGTAAAAGCTAACTGCGTATATCGCAAAAAAATACGGCAACATCGCAACAAAATACGGCCGCATCGGAAAAAAATACGGCCGCGAAAGACCCATTCCAACCGCCGCGCATCAAAACATCACAAACACAAGAAATAAACACAACAAACACATAAAAAGCTTACTTACAGCACGGGGGGGCATCCGGCACCTCCAAAAGTTCATTTACACGTCCATTTAAGTCAAAACAAAGAGTTTAAAAGACCGAAAATCGGCTAAGCGAGAGAAAAAATGGCCGCCGAACAAAACGAAAACGAGGCTCCAGACGTAACTACACTACACTTACTCGCAATAATGAAACACATACTATACAGAACGGATCACACTCATATTAAACACCATTTTAACCACTACTACGCACAAAATGGCGGATGGAACGCAAATTGTAAGCTGGAACGCAAATAGCGCATGCGTATTACGTTCTAACGGTCTAACTTTCCAGAATGTTCTACAAGTTGATAAATACTGTCTATTTGACAGAGAAAAATACATTTCTCCTCAGGTGATGAACAGAGTGACTTCGGAGATAACTGCTGCTAAAACTTGAGAAGATAATTCTTTCCTAATTTACTACTTTACATTGTGCAAATTACAACTGAGAGGTAAGCTATAATATATTACTTATTTTCAAGACAGGACATCAAAAAAAAAAAATTAAAGAAGACAAAGAGGTTTATGTATACTGACAAGTGACACGCACATATATGCGTATAATGTATACTGACATGTGACACGCACATATATGCGTATAATGTATACTGACAAGTGACACGCACATTTATGCGTATAATGTATAGTGACATGTCACATGCACATTTATGTGTATTGCCCCTGCAACAAACTAATTAAACAACTACATTTAAATTACATTAGAAAAAAATAAGTTGGGACTATTAAAATACTATTAAAATATGAGTCATGTATACTGATATGTGACACGCACATATATGTGTATCATCTATAGTCACATGTCACACACACATTTATGTATGTTGGCCAAAAATAAAAATAAGGTTAATTTAACAATTAAAATATGATTCATGTATAGTGATATGTCACACGCACACAAAAAAATTACTTTCAACTATGGAAATGTGCTTCATGTATGTGACATATGTGTGTAGACCCCCACCAAAAAATAATGTTAATTCAAATTAATTACAGAAGTATATTTCAATGAAATTAATTTACTGCAATTTAATAGATCACCTAAAACTCAATCTTTCGACTTTTTTTAATATTCAAACAGACTCTGCATCAACAGCGTCTCTCAACAATTTGCACTGTGCACTGTGAAGCACAATCCCTTTTAAAGAACACCAACAAAGAAGAAGAGGTAAGATACAAAAATACTTTAAATGCTGAAAAGGCCATGGTTTGTTAAATACAAATAAAAAATTCTATAATTCACTATTTCACTTTATTTTTCAAACAGACACTACAAGAAGACCGGCGGATTAAGATTGGCAGGAGGGGACCCTCTGTCATTCCACACTTCAATCAAGGTAAAGTATTAAGTATAAAAAAGAACCGAACCATGAGCCTTATTCAATTGTGAGTTGGCTAATTGAATAGGGCTTTATATAAGCACATAATAGGTCTTCACTAACTAAAAACTTCTGTCAAAAAATATTTTATGTGCTTATGTAGAGCCCTATTCAATTGGTCAAAACGCAATTGATTCAGGACCTAAATATGTTTAATGGCCGAGGGCCTCATTCAAATGTGATTTGACCATTTCAATAGGGCTCTATATAAGCACATTTGGCTCAATTTAACTAAAAACTTCTGTTCAAAAATATGCTCTGTGCTTATATAGAGCCCTATTGAAAAACCAAATTCAATGAGGCCCTCACAATATAACAAATCCAGCAAACAAAGGCCCTCATTCAATTGATATTTTGGACAATTCAATAGGGCTCCAAATAAGCACATTTAGAACCCTATTAAATTGGCCAAACTGCAATTGAATGAGGGCCAAAGTATGCAACATATGGTACACACAAACTGGTACACACAAAACAGGATTGTAACAAACACATAGCAAACTAAATTTATATTCTTTTTGTTTAACAACCTATAACCATTAGAAAAAACACTAAATAAGTATAACAAAAGTGGTGCCCATCAAACAGGATTGTAGGAAAACTCACACAAACACATAGCAAACTACATTTAGATTCTTATTTAATGTTTAACAACCTATAAGCCTTAGAAAGAAGCCTAAATAAGCATACCAACATTGGTGCCCACCAAACAGGATTGTACGAAAACTCACACAAACACATAACAAACTACATTTAGATTCTTATTTTATGTTTAACAACCTATTAGCATTACAAAACTACATTAATAAGCATACCAACAGTGGTGCCCATCAAACAGGATTGTATGAAAACTCACACAAACACATAGCAAACTACATTTAGATTCTTATTTAATGTTTAACAACCTATAAGCCTTAGAAAGAAGCCTAAATAAGCATACCAACAGTGGTGCGCACCAAACAGGATTGTATGAAAACTCACACAAACACATAGCAAACTACATTTACATTCTTATTTTATGTTTAACAACCTATTAGCATTACAAAACAACACTAATAAGCATACCATCAGCGGTGCGCATCAAACAGGATTGTATGAAAACTCACACAAACACATAGCAAACTACATTTACATTCTTATTTTATGTTTAACAACCTATAAGCATTACAAAACAACATTAATAAGCATACCAACAGTGGTGCGCACCAAACAGGATTGTATGAAAACTCACACAAACACATAGCAAACTACATTTACATTCTTATTTTATGTTTAACAACCTATAAGCCTTAGAAAGAAGCCTAAATAAGCATACCAACAGTGGTGCGCACCAAACAGGATTGTATGAAAACTCACACAACCACATACCAAAGTACATTTAGATACTTATTTTATGTTGAACAATCTATAAGCCTTAGAAAAAGGCCTAAATAAGCATACCAAAAGTGGTGGACACCAAACGGGATTGTAGAAAAACAAAGAAATAATGTCATTTTTTAGTTCATACAAATACATTAAAATAATATTACATTTTCATTTTTATTTTATATCAGATACTGCGTCAAGAACATCGGAACAGGAGTTTCAACTGAGGACCACACCAGCGGACGAGGACTTTCAACAGAGGACCAGACCATTGGACGAGGACTTTCAACAGAGGACTACACCATCGGACGAGGACTTTCAACAGAGGACCAGACGATTGGACGAGGACTTTCAACACAGGACCAGACCATCAGA
This sequence comes from Discoglossus pictus, assembly GCA_027410445.1. NCBI lineage: Eukaryota > Metazoa > Chordata > Amphibia > Anura > Alytidae > Discoglossus > Discoglossus pictus. Next base: position 200,836,679 of record CM050166.1, read on the forward strand.
CGAAGGCTTTCAACACAGGACCAACAAAGATTCTGCTTCAAATCAAACTTCAACCAAGGTACAGTATAACAAGTAAAAAAAGAGAAAAATTAATTAATATTCTTCTTTAATGTTTAACCACCTATAAGCCTTAGAAAATAGCCTACAGAAGCATACCAAAATTGTGGCGCACCAAAAAGGATTGTAGAAAAACACAGAAATAATGCCATTTTTTCATTAATACAAAGACATTCAAATAACATAACATTTTCATTTTTATTTTATAACAGATACTGCATCAAGAACATCGGAACAGGAGTTGGAACTGAGGACCACACCAGAGGACGAGGACTTTCAACAGAGGACTACACCATCGGACGAGGACTTTCAACACAGGACCAGACCATCGGACGAAGGCTTTCAACACAGGACCAACAAAGAATTTTGCTTGAAATCAAACTTCAACCAAGGTACAGTATAAAAAGTAATATCTATCATCTATCTCTTATTTGTCTTTTAGGGCCAATAATCTTTAACAATAAATACAAACTTCAATGTAAACTTAAAAAATAAATTGGCATAGTCCAAAAAAGTCTAAAAACACAGAATCTATACAATTTGTCATTGTAACATTCCAGTCCTAAACCCTAATTTAATTGCCATTTGACAAATTGAATAGTGCTGTAAATAAGGACATAACATCTTTTTTAAAATACCTTTTTAGTTACTGAAACACTTGCTTTTGGATACATGTTTAATAAATAAAAATTTCTTTAAATAATTATCTCATGCCCTTATTTAGACTTTTATTCAATTGACCGCATTGAAATTGATTAACTATAAAATGTTAACACACTATTGATAACTATTTGTCATGAAAAACAACTTAACATCTCAAAATAAACTAATGGTACATTATTTTATTTTTACAGATTAACATGGCTGATAATGAGAGTAAACAAGAAAAGAAAAGACGCCAAGCTAGAGAACGACGACAGAGAGCAGACAGCCAGCAGACACCGGAGAAGAAGGAAATTCGACGAGAAAAAGAACGCAAAAGAATTGCAAGCAAAAGACTGTCACTTGCAGAAATTAAAGATATGTCAAAAAAAACAACAAAGAAAATAAAGCATTTACAACCTGTTGCTCAAACATCAGATGACATTTTACCAGAAAAAAGACAAGAGATACCAAAAAAAGCAACAAAGAAAACAAAGCATTTAGAACCGTTTCATGAAACATTACATGACATTTTACCTCAAACAATACAACATATACCAAGAAAAGCAACGAAAAAAACCAAACATTTAGAACCTGTTGTTGAAACATTATATGACATTTCACCTGATGAATATGAAAGTCAAAATCCTATATGCTTTGCAAATTGTCCTCTACTCAAGTCTTTAGCAGTAGAGGTTCATAGTTGTGGGGACATGACTACTCAATGTCAGTTTTGTGAGGCTTATTATTTTAAACAGGAGAGACCCAGAGATGGACAATTTATTAGTTGTTGTCAAAAAGGCAAGTTCAAACTTCCAGAAAGGAAAGAATTTCCAATTTATTTACAAAATATTATGACTGAACCTACTTTTCCAAACTACAAAAATTTTAAGACAAACATAAGATCCTACAATAGTGCCATATCCTTTGCATCCATGGGGGCAACATTAGCTGCTAATGTACCAGGACATGGTCCTTACTGTTTTAAAGTCCAAGGACAAATTTATCATCGCACTTCCCATTTACATCCAGAGGAAGGAAATAAAAGAAAATTCGCTCAACTATATGTCCTAGATACAATGGAAGCTGTTGACCAATGTATGCAGATGGAAGAAAATAAAAAAATGCTTACCCACTGTTTTCATAGAGCTAAATAACATTATGGACAACAATCCCTACAGTAAAGCTTATAAAAAATTGGCAGAAGTAGAAAATGAACAACTACTTCATTCACAAACACATCAATTACCAATGCCGAAGGTTAATATGGTGCTTAAAAGAGACAGACATACTGATAAACGTCGTTATAACTTGCCAACAACAAATGAGGTTGCAATGGTGTTTCAGAATGATGAAGGAGAACCACCATTTCAAAGAGACATTCGAATATATCCTAGAAATGAGGACCAACCGTTTATTAATATGAGTATCTTAAGTCCAAATTTAGATCCAATGACATATCCCATCTTTTTCCCACACGGAGAAGCAGGTTGGCAACCAAAATTAACTCTTCCCAGTTACCCAAATGCTAAAGCCAGAATCCGAAATAATGTTTCTATGCTTGAATTTAAAGTAGCTCAAATTGCAATTCGCAATGTATTTAATCCAATTTTATGTGGTGGGAAACTAACACAACAATGGATTATTGATTCATATTTGCAAGTTGAGGCAAATAATTTAAACTTTATCAAATATCAACAAGATAAACTCCGTGTAGAACAATATTCTGGACTCATGGACTATGTTGCTGACGTGGCTACAAGCAGAGACATGACAGCTGGCAAAGCCATCATTTTACCATCTTCCTTTCAAGGATCTCCTCGGAATATGAGAGAAAGATACAATGATGCTATGGCTATTGTGACAAAATTTGGCAAACCCGATCTATTTGTGACATTTACATGTAATCCACAATGGCCAGAAATTACATTAAATCTACTTCTTGGACAAACTGCTTCAGATCGACCAGATTTAGTAGCCAGAGTTTTTAAGATTAAATTAAATGAATTAATACGTGACTTCACTATAAATCAGTTATTTGGCAAATGTCTTGCTTATGTATATACCATTGAATTTCAAAAAAGAGGCCTTCCACATGCACATCTTCTAATAATACTTCAAGAAAAAGATAAATTAGATACTTCGGACAAAGTGGATGCAGTCATTGTTGCTGAACTACCAGATCCAGAACTATATGGTAGACTATATGAGATTGTTACTCATTGCATGATTCATGGACCCTGTGGTGACCTTAATCCACAATCACCATGTATGGAAAATAATAAATGTTCCAAAGAATTTCCAAAAGATTATAGAGACAAAACCTATGCCAATTGTGATGGATATCCACTTTATAAAAGAAGAGAAGGAGATAGTGCCATTATTCGTGGAAAAAAAGTGGACAATAGATATGTAGTACCCTACAATCCACATTTACTCATGAAGTACAACGCCCACATCAACGTAGAAGCCTGCACTTCCATCAAATCCATTAAATATGTCTACAAATATATTTACAAAGGTTACGATGCAGCTACTGTAGTCGTCAAAAGTGCAGACAACCCTGAAAGTAGTGAGTTAGTACATGATGAACTTGCATCTCATGTAGATGCTCGCTATGTCAGTGCGCCAGAAGCTATGTGGCGGCTTTTAAAATTTGAAATGCATGATAGATCACATGCAGTATATAGGTTAGCAGTACATTTGCCACAATGACATTTAGTCTATTTCCATGCTGGAAATGAAATGAATGCATTGGCCCAAAGTGAAGATCGTCACACTACACTAACTGCATGGTTTGCATTAAATTCCACTGATGCTGAAGCAACACAATACTTATATATTGAAATTCCATATCACTATGTTTTTGTGAATGGATTATGGAGACCAAGAAAAACCAGAGGCAATAAAATTATTCCAAGAATTTACACAGTCAGTCCAAGAGATGTTGAACGTTTTTGCTTACGGATATTACTTTTAAATGTTCCTGGAGCACAAAGTTTTGAACACTTAAGAACTGTTAATGACATTGTATATGAATCCTTCCATTTAGCTGCAAGACATAGAAACTTACTCGCTGATGATACAGAGTGGGAAAGATGTTTAGAAGAAGCAGCACAATGTCAAATGCCACGACAGATGAGAGAACAATTTGCTTTTATTTGTATCTTCTCAAATGCTCCAAATGCATTAGCTTTGTGGGAGACTTTTAAAAGTAATATGGCTGAAGACTTTATGCGACGATACAATGAACCCATTGCACACTTAAAAGCGTTAATGGAAATCCAAGAAGTCTTTTTAACTCATGGATTAAGTTGTGCAAGTTTTAATTTGCCTGATCCAGGTCTTATAGATGACATTAACTTTGAAGACTATGACATTCAACTACAAGCAGAAAGAACAGAAGAAAGACTTGCAACTTTAAATACACTACAATTGCAAGCATTTCATGCCATTAAAAATGCTATAGATGATGACATGGTGACAGAGCGTTATTTCTATCTTGATGGACCTGGCGGATCAGGAAAAACATATTTGTACAATTTATTAATGAGTTCAGTACGAGCCCAAGGAAAAATAGCAATGGCGTTTGCCACTACTGGAATTGCTGCACTTTTATTAGAAGGTGGAAGAACTGTTCATAGTGGATTTAAACTGCCAGTGCCTATTTTAGAAAATTTTGTGTCAGATATTCGCATGACATCCTTACAAGCAAAGAAATTGAAGAAATGTAAATTAATTATAATAGATGAGGCCACAATGATGTCATGCTATGCCCTCCAATGTATTGACCGTTTGCTTCGTGAAGTCATGGAAAATACTTTTCCATTTGGTGGAAAGGTAATGTTGTTGGGTGGCGATTTCAGACAAACATTACCTGTCGTTGTACATGGAAATCGAACTGACATTATCGAAACATGTATAAAGTCAAGTATAGTATGGAAACATTTTACCCATCTTCAACTGCAACAAAATATGAGATCAGAAGGCCAAACTGATTTCAATGATTGGCTTATTAAAATTGGAGAAGGCAGAACAGAAAAAATACTACATTTACCTGATGACACTGTAGAGATCCCACCTCATATGATTTGTCAACAAGATATTATATCGGCTATATTTGAAGGGAGCATAAATAACGAAGAATATTCCGAGCTTGCCAACCAAGTCATACTGACGTGTAAAAATAAAGATGCATTAATCCTCAATAATGAAATCTTAAAAAAAATGTATGCACCACAAAGAAATTATCACAGTGCTGATTCTGTACTTGCTGATGACAATGAAAGTCAGGCTAACTTTTCGACTGAATTCATAAACTCTTTAACTCCTTCTGGAATGCCACCACATATTTTGCAGCTAAAGAAAGGTGCAATTATCATGTTACTGCGAAATATGAACCCCAAAAAAGGCCTATGCAATGGCACAAGATTAATTGTTCAACAATTAAAGGACCATTTTATAGATGCTGAAATTTTAACTGGGACCCATAAAGGAGAGAGAGTTTTCATACCAAGAATAGATTTAGCACCAAGTGAAAGTAGTCTCCCTTTTATACTTCAAAGAAGACAATTTCCCATTATTATGGCATTTGCCATGACCATTAATAAATCACAAGGTCAAACTTTCAAATCTGTGGGTATTTTCTTGGAAGAACCAGTTTTTGCACATGGTCAATTGTACGTTGCGTTGTCACGGTGCAAAAATCCACAGGCTATTAAAGTTTACATTGAAAACAATGAAAGTCAAGGTGATTTATTAGAAGATGGACGTATTTTTACTAAAAACATTGTCTACTATGAAGTACTATAACTTTGAAGGATACAAATTTACGATGCCAAGATTTTTTTAAAGCATTGTAAAATACATAACAATTGGTTGTTTAATTCAGTCATAATTAATGGAAGTCATGTTTATGAATGATTTGCCTCACAAAATACTTGCCTTCCATTGTTATTAAAATTATGTTAAAATGTTAAGTCACTATGTTAATGTTTCTAATGTTACAAGTTTAAAAAATATATTTTCAAGTTATTTCATTCAACAGATTACAAAGTGGATGTTAAGAGGTCAAGCACCTTTTAAGTCACAATGTAAATATTGTCTGTTATCTTAAGATTACTACCTACATTAATGTTGATCGCCAGTTTATGTGCTCAGTAATAAATTACTTTAATTACGTAAGTTTTAAGAAGAGTTTTACTGTATGCCTTACTCTACATTCAATGTATATTCAAGTTAACAATTATTCTGATAGAAATTGAATTTTAATACTGATTAATTTAAATGTCAATTGTTTTTACATTCAAATGTTAATACTTTTAATAAAAAATTAGGTTACAAAATGTATTCAGTATGTTCCTGTTTATAATGTTCAAAATTATACCAATGTTTTGTTAACTTCTAAACTTACATAAAAAATAAAGTTCAAGTTTAAAAATATATACTTTGATGGTTATTGCTTACATATAGTTTAAACTTCATGTTCAAATTCGCGACGTTTAAAGAAGGCTTTTTACTTTTTGCTTTCCTATTCATTCAATGTATATTAAAGTTAACAATTCTTCAGATACTAATTACATTTAAAAAAACCATTACATCAACATTTTACAAAAATACACGTTCATATTAAAATACTTACAAGTGTCAAAAATATATGTTAATAACTAAACAACTTGACAAACATATACATCACATTGCCGTCATTTTTTGACGGGCAAGTCGCTAGTGTATATTAAACTTAACAATTATTCTGATATAAATTGCATGTTAATACTGATTAATTTCAAGTTAAACTGTTTTTACATTCAAATGTTAATACTTTTAATTCAAAATTATGTTACAAAATGTATTTACTATGTTCCTGTTTATAATGTTCAAAATTAGACAAATGTTTTGCAAAAATTACAAAGTTACATAAAAAATAAAGTTCAATTTTAAAAATATATACTTTCAAGGTTACTGCTTACATATATTTTAAACTTCATGTTAAAATTCGGCACGTTTAAAAAAGTCTTTTTACTTTTTACTTTTCTCTGGATTCTATATATATTAAAGTGAACAATTCTTCAGATACAAATTTCATTTTAAAAAACCATTACATCAACGTTTTACAAAAATACATGTTCATATCACAATACTTACAAGGGTCAAAAATATATTTAAATAACTAAACAACTTCACAAACATATACATCACATTGCCGTCATTTTTTGACGGGCAAGTCGCTAGTCACATATATAGTTGTGAGCATACGAGTTGTTGCAAGCCCGCAAGAACTGCATCCCTCGCGAAGTGAGGGACGCAGTTCCCCGCAAATGCGGGTCCTAGCGAAGTGAGGGGCCGCATTTGCAGTGGTGGAGCATCCCAACGTCTCCGCAAATGCGGTGGTGGACGATCCAACGTCGGCTGTGTTCTTTGTCCACAAATGCGGACTCACGCAAAGCAAGGGGCCGCATTTGCGGTGGTGGAAGGTCCAAACGTCGCCTGTGTTAACACACACACAAACGCACGACTTTAAAAAAAAAATACACTGCGTCATACACGTAAATACGAACTGCATCCCTCGCAAAAAAATACTGCCGCATCGCAAAAAAAATACGGCCGCAAAACGACCCATTCCCAACACGCAAAACAGTTCGCATGAAAACATCAGAAACACAAGAAATAAATACAACGAACACATAAAAAGCTTACTTACAGCAAGGGGGGGCATCCGGCACCTCGAAAAGTTTATTTACACGTCCATTTAAGTCCAAAAAAACGAGTTTTAACTGCCGAAAATCACCTACGCGAGAGAAAAAATGGCCGCTGAACAAAACGAAAACAAGGCTTCAGACGTAACTATACTACAGTGACTCGCAAGACTGAAATACATACTATGCGGAACGTATCACACTGATATTAACCACGATTTTGAAAATAATATTCTTCTTTAATGTTTAACAACCTATAAGCCTTACAAAGAAGCCTAAATAAGCATACCAAAAGTGGTAGACACAAAACAGGATTGTACCAAAAAAAACACAAACACATAGCAAACTAAATTAATATTCTTCTTTAATGTTTAAGAACCTATAAGCCTTATAAAGAAGCCTAAATAAGTATACCAAAAGTGGTAGACACAAAACAGGATTGTACCAAAAATCACACAAACACATAGCAAACTAAATTAATATTCTTCTTTAATGTTTAAGAACCTATAAGCCTTATAAAGAAGCCTAAATAAGTATACCAAAAGTGGTAGACACAAAACAGGATTGTACCAAAAATCACACAAACACATAGCAATCTAAATTAATATTCTTCTTTAATGTTTAAGAACCTATAAGCCTTATAAAGAAGCCTAAATAAGTATACCAAAAGTGGTAGACACAAAACAGGATTGTACCAAAAATCACACAAACACATAGCAAATTAAATTAATATTCTTCTTTAATGTTTAAGAACCTATACGCCTTATAAAGAAGCCTAAATAAGCATACCAAAAGTGGTAGACACAAAACAGGAATGTAATAAAAATCACACAAACACATAGCAAACTAAATTAATATTCTTCTTTAATGTTTAAGAACCTATAAGCCTTACAAAGAAGCCTAAATAAGCATACCAAACGTGGTAGACACAAAACAGGATTATACCAAAAATCACACAAACACATAGCAAACTAAATTAATTTTCTTCTTTAATGTTTAAGAACCTATAAGCCTTACAAAGAAGCCTAAATAAGCATACCAAAAGTGGTAGACACAAACCAGGATTGTACCAAAAATAACATAAACACATAGCAAACTAAATTAGTATTTTTCTTTAATGTTTAAGTACCTATAAGCCTTACAAAGAAGCCTAAATAAGCATACCAAAAGTGGTAGACACAAAACAGGATTGTACCAAAAATCACACAAACACATAGCAAATTACATTTATATTCTTCATTAATGTTTAAGAACCTATACGCCTTATAAAGAAGCCTAAATAAGCATACCAAAAGTGGTAGACACAAAACAGGATTGTAATAAAAATCACACAAACAGATAGCAAACTAAATTAATATTTTTCTTTAATGTTTAAGTACCTATAAGCCTTACAAAGAAGCCTAAATAAGCATACCAAAAGTGGTAGACACAAAACAGGATTGTACCAAAAAAAACACAAACACATAGCAAACTAAATTAATATTTTTCTTTAATGTTTAAGTACCTATAAGCCTTACAAAGAAGCCTAAATAAGCTTACCAAAAGTGGTAGACACAAAACAGGATTGTACCAAAAATAAAACAAACACATAGCAATCTAAATGAATATTTTTCTTTAATATTTAAGAACCTATAAGCCTTATAAAGAAGCCTAAATAAGTATACCAAAAGTGGTAGACACAAAACAGGATTGTACCAAAAATCACACAAACACATAGCAAATTAAATTAATATTCTTCTTTAATGTTTAAGAACCTATAAGCCTTATAAAGAAGCCTAAATAAGTATACCAAAAGTGGTAGACACAAAACAGGATTGTACCAAAAATCACACAAACACATAGCAAATTAAATTAATATTCTTCTTTAATGTTTAAGAACCTATACGCCTTATAAAGAAGCCTAAATAAGCATACCAAAAGTGGTAGACACAAAACAGGAATGTAATAAAAATCACACAAACACATAGCAAACTAAATTAATATTCTTCTTTAATGTTTAAGAACCTATAAGCCTTACAAAGAAGCCTAAATAAGCATACCAAACGTGGTAGACACAAAACAGGATTATACCAAAAATCACACAAACACATAGCAAACTAAATTAATTTTCTTCTTTAATGTTTAAGAACCTATAAGCCTTACAAAGAAGCCTAAATAAGCATACCAAAAGTGGTAGACACAAACCAGGATTGTACCAAAAATAACATAAACACATAGCAAACTAAATTAGTATTTTTCTTTAATGTTTAAGTACCTATAAGCCTTACAAAGAAGCCTAAATAAGCATACCAAAAGTGGTAGACACAAAACAGGATTGTACCAAAAATCACACAAACACATAGCAAATTACATTTATATTCTTCATTAATGTTTAAGAACCTATACGCCTTATAAAGAAGCCTAAATAAGCATACCAAAAGTGGTAGACACAAAACAGGATTGTAATAAAAATCACACAAACAGATAGCAAACTAAATTAATATTTTTCTTTAATGTTTAAGTACCTATAAGCCTTACAAAGAAGCCTAAATAAGCATACCAAAAGTGGTAGACACAAAACAGGATTGTACCAAAAAAAAACACAAACACATAGCAAACTAAATTAATATTTTTCTTTAATGTTTAAGTACCTATAAGCCTTACAAAGAAGCCTAAATAAGCTTACCAAAAGTGGTAGACACAAAACAGGATTGTACCAAAAATAAAACAAACACATAGCAATCTAAATGAATATTTTTCTTTAATATTTAAGAACCTATAAGCCTTATAAAGAAGCCTAAATAAGTATACCAAAAGTGGTAGACACAAAACAGGATTGTACCAAAAATCACACAAACACATAGCAAATTAAATTAATATTCTTCTTTAATGTTTAAGAAACTATACGCCTTATAAAGAAGCCTAAATAAGCATACCAAACGTGGTAGACACAAAACAGGATTGTACCAAAAATCACACAAACACATAGCAAACTAAATTAATTTTCTTCTTTAATGTTTAAGAACCTATAAGCCTTACAAAGAAGCCTAAATAAGCATACCAAAAGTGGTAGACACAAAACAGGATTGTACCAAAAATCACACAAACACATAGCAAACTAAATTAATTTTCTTCTTTAATGTTTAAGAACCTATAAGCCTTACAAAGAAGCCTAAATAAGCATACCAAAAGTGGTAGACACAAAACAGGATTGTACCAAAAATAACATAAACACATAGCAAACTAAATTAATATTTTTCTTTAATGTTTAAGTACCTATAAGCCTTACAAAGAAGCCTAAATAAGCATACCAAAAGTGGTAGACACAAAACAGGATTGTACCAAAAAAAACACAAACACATAGCAAACTAAACAGGATTGTACCAAAAATAAAACAAACACATTGCAATCTAAATTAATTTTCTTCTTTAATGTTTAAGAACCTATAAGCCTTATAAAGAAGCCTAAATAAGTATACCAAAAGTGGTAGACACAAAACAGGATTGTACCAAAAATCACACAAACACATAGCAAATTAAATTAATATTCTTCTTTAATGTTTAAGAACCTATACGCCTTATAAAGAAGCCTAAATAAGCATACCAAAAGTGGTAGACACAAAACAGGATTGTAATAAAAATCACACAAACACATAGCAAACTAAATTAATATTCTTCTTTAATGCTTAAGAACCTATAAGCCTTACAAAGAAGCCTAAATAAGCATACCAAACGTGGTAGACACAAAACAGGATTGTACCAAAAAAAACACAAACACATAGCAAACTAAATTAATATTTTTCTTTAATGTTTAAGTACCTATAAGCCTTACAAAGAAGCCTAAATAAGCTTACCAAAAGTGGTAGACACAAAACAGGATTGTACCAAAAATAAAACAAACACATAGCAATCTAAATGAATATTTTTCTTTAATATTTAAGAACCTATAAGCCTTATAAAGAAGCCTAAATAAGTATACCAAAAGTGGTAGACACAAAACAGGATTGTACCAAAAATCACACAAACACATAGCAAATTAAATTAATATTCTTCTTTAATGTTTAAGAAACTATACGCCTTATAAAGAAGCCTAAATAAGCATACCAAACGTGGTAGACACAAAACAGGATTGTACCAAAAATCACACAAACACATAGCAAACTAAATTAATATTTTTCTTTAATGTTTAAGTACCTATAAGCCTTACAAAGAAGCCTAAATAAGCATACCAAAAGTGGTAGACACAAAACAGGATTGTACCAAAAAAAACACAAACACATAGCAAACTAAACAGGATTGTACCAAAAATAAAACAAACACATTGCAATCTAAATTAATTTTCTTCTTTAATGTTTAAGAACCTATAAGCCTTATAAAGAAGCCTAAATAAGTATACCAAAAGTGGTAGACACAAAACAGGATTGTACCAAAAATCACACAAACACATAGCAAATTAAATTAATATTCTTCTTTAATGTTTAAGAACCTATACGCCTTATAAAGAAGCCTAAATAAGCATACCAAAAGTGGTAGACACAAAACAGGATTGTAATAAAAATCACACAAAAACATAGCAAACTAAATTAATATTCTTCTTTAATGCTTAAGAACCTATAAGCCTTACAAAGAAGCCTAAATAAGCATACCAAACGTGGTAGACACAAAACAGGATTGTACCAAAAAAAACACAAACACATAGCAAACTAAATTAATATTTTTCTTTAATGTTTAAGTACCTATAAGCCTTACAAAGAAGCCTAAATAAGCTTACCAAAAGTGGTAGACACAAAACAGGATTGTACCAAAAATAAAACAAACACATAGCAATCTAAATGAATATTTTTCTTTAATATTTAAGAACCTATACGCCTTATAAAGAAGCCTAAATAAGTATACCAAAAGTGGTAGACACAAAACAGGATTGTACCAAAAATCACACAAACACATAGCAAATTAAATTAATATTCTTCTTTAATGTTTAAGAAACTATACGCCTTATAAAGAAGCCTAAATAAGCATACCAAACGTGGTAGACACAAAACAGGATTGTACCAAAAATCACACAAACACATAGCAAACTAAATTAATTTTCTTCTTTAATGTTTAAGAACCTATAAGCCTTACAAAGAAGCCTAAATAAGCATACCAAACGTGGTAGACACAAAACAGGATTGTACCAAAAATCACACAAACACATAGCAAACTAAATTAATTTTCTTCTTTAATGTTTAAGAACCTATAAGCCTTACAAAGAAGCCTAAATAAGCATACCAAAAGTGGTAGACACAAAACAGGATTGTACCAAAAATAACATAAACACATAGCAAACTAAATTAATATTTTTCTTTAATGTTTAAGTACCTATAAGCCTTACAAAGAAGCCTAAATAAGCATACCAAAAGTGGTAGACACAAAACAGGATTGTACCAAAAAAAACACAAACACATAGCAAACTAAACAGGATTGTACCAAAAATAAAACAAACACATTGCAATCTAAATTAATTTTCTTCTTTAATGTTTAAGAACCTATAAGCCTTATAAAGAAGCCTAAATAAGTATACCAAAAGTGGTAGACACAAAACAGGATTGTACCAAAAATCACACAAACACATAGCAAATTAAATTAATATTCTTCTTTAATGTTTAAGAACCTATACGCCTTATAAAGAAGCCTAAATAAGCATACCAAAAGTGGTAGACACAAAACAGGATTGTAATAAAAATCACACAAACACATAGCAAACTAAATTAATATTCTTCTTTAATGCTTAAGAACCTATAAGCCTTACAAAGAAGCCTAAATAAGCATACCAAAAGTGGTAGACACAAAACAGGATTGTACCAAAAATAACACAAACACATAGCAAACTAAATTAATATTCTTCTTTAATGTTTAAGAACCTATAAGCCTTACAAAGAAGCCTAAATACACATACCAAACGTGGTAGACACAAAACAGGATTGTACCAAAAATCACACAAACACATAGCAAATTAAATTAATATTCTTCTTTAATGTTTAAGAAACTATACGCCTTATAAAGAAGCCTAAATAAGCATACCAAACGTGGTAGACACAAAACAGGATTGTACCAAAAATCACACAAACACATAGCAAACTAAATTAATATTTTTCTTTAATGTTTAAGTACCTATAAGCCTTACAAAGAAGCCTAAATAAGCATACCAAAAGTGGTAGACACAAAACAGGATTGTACCAAAAAAAACACAAACACATAGCAAACTAAACAGGATTGTACCAAAAATAAAACAAACACATTGCAATCTAAATTAATTTTCTTCTTTAATGTTTAAGAACCTATAAGCCTTATAAAGAAGCCTAAATAAGTATACCAAAAGTGGTAGACACAAAACAGGATTGTACCAAAAATCACACAAACACATAGCAAATTAAATTAATATTCTTCTTTAATGTTTAAGAACCTATACGCCTTATAAAGAAGCCTAAATAAGCATACCAAAAGTGGTAGACACAAAACAGGATTGTAATAAAAATCACACAAACACATAGCAAACTAAATTAATATTCTTCTTTAATGCTTAAGAACCTATAAGCCTTACAAAGAAGCCTAAATAAGCATACCAAACGTGGTAGACACAAAACAGGATTGTACCAAAAAAAACACAAACACATAGCAAACTAAATTAATATTTTTCTTTAATGTTTAAGTACCTATAAGCCTTACAAAGAAGCCTAAATAAGCTTACCAAAAGTGGTAGACACAAAACAGGATTGTACCAAAAATAAAACAAACACATAGCAATCTAAATGAATATTTTTCTTTAATATTTAAGAACCTATAAGCCTTATAAAGAAGCCTAAATAAGTATACCAAAAGTGGTAGACACAAAACAGGATTGTACCAAAAATCACACAAACACATAGCAAATTAAATTAATATTCTTCTTTAATGTTTAAGAAACTATACGCCTTATAAAGAAGCCTAAATAAGCATACCAAACGTGGTAGACACAAAACAGGATTGTACCAAAAATCACACAAACACATAGCAAACTAAATTAATTTTCTTCTTTAATGTTTAAGAACCTATAAGCCTTACAAAGAAGCCTAAATAAGCATACCAAACGTGGTAGACACAAAACAGGATTGTACCAAAAATCACACAAACACATAGCAAACTAAATTAATTTTCTTCTTTAATGTTTAAGAACCTATAAGCCTTACAAAGAAGCCTAAATAAGCATACCAAAAGTGGTAGACACAAAACAGGATTGTACCAAAAATAACATAAACACATAGCAAACTAAATTAATATTTTTCTTTAATGTTTAAGTACCTATAAGCCTTACAAAGAAGCCTAAATAAGCATACCAAAAGTGGTAGACACAAAACAGGATTGTACCAAAAAAAACACAAACACATAGCAAACTAAACAGGATTGTACCAAAAATAAAACAAACACATTGCAATCTAAATTAATTTTCTTCTTTAATGTTTAAGAACCTATAAGCCTTATAAAGAAGCCTAAATAAGTATACCAAAAGTGGTAGACACAAAACAGGATTGTACCAAAAATCACACAAACACATAGCAAACTAAATTAATATTCTTCTTTAATGTTTAAGAACCTATACGCCTTATAAAGAAGCCTAAATAAGCATACCAAAAGTGGTAGACACAAAACAGGATTGTAATAAAAATCACACAAACACATAGCAAACTAAATTAATATTCTTCTTTAATGCTTAAGAACCTATAAGCCTTACAAAGAAGCCTAAATAAGCATACCAAAAGTGGTAGACACAAAACAGGATTGTACCAAAAATAACACAAACACATAGCAAACTAAATTAATATTCTTCTTTAATGTTTAAGAACCTATAAGCCTTACAAAGAAGCCTAAATACACATACCAAACGTGGTAGACACAAAACAGGATTGTACCAAAAATCACACAAACAAATAGCAAACTAAATTAATATTCTTCTTTAATGTTTAAAAACCAATAAGCCTTACAAAGAAGCCTAAATAAGCATACCAAAAGTGGTAGACACAAAACAGGATTGTACCAAAAATCAGAGAAACACATAGCGAACTAAATTACTATTTTTCTTTAATGTTTAAGTACCTATAAACCTTACAAAGAAGCCTAAATAAGCATACCAAAAGTGGTAGACACAAAACAGGATTGTAATAAAAATCACACAAACACATAGCAAACTAAATTAATATTCTTCTTTAATGTTTAAGAACCTATAAGCCTTACAAAGAAGCCTAAATACACATACCAAACGTGGTAGACACAAAACAGGATTGTACCAAAAATCACACAAACAAATAGCAAACTAAATTAATATTCTTCTTTAATGTTTAAAAACCAATAAGCCTTACAAAGAAGCCTCAATAAGCATACCAAAAGTGGTAGACACAAAACTGGATTGTACCAAAAATCAGAGAAACACATAGCGATTTAAATTACTATTCTTCTTTAATTTTTAAGAACCTATAAGCCTTACAAAGAAGCCTAAATAAGCATACCAAAAGTGGTAGACACAAAAAAGGATTGTACCAAAAATCACAGAAACAAATAGCAAAGTAAATTAATATTATTATTTACTGTTTACCAAGCTATAACACTTACAAAAAAGTCTACATTTGTATACCAAAAGTGGTGGACACAAAACAGGATAATGCTAAAAACTTTGCAATCATATCCAAAATAAGAACAACATTAATAATTACAGTATAAAAAAAATAACTGGAATATACAAATACATTTAAATTATTTTTCAAAGGTTGCACAAAAAACTGCATAGCAGAAAAAATCACCATAACAGATACAATACACCAAAATAATGAAATTTTTGCTTTATTACAAATACATTCAAATAAATAACATTTTCATTTTTCTTTTACAACAGATACTGCGTGAAGACAATCGGACGAGAACTTTCAGAAGAGGACCAGACCATCGACGAGGACTTTCACCAGAGGACCAAACCGTTGGACGAGGACCTTCAACAGAGGACCAGACCATCCGACCAGGACTTTCAACAGAGGACCAGACCATCGGACGAGGACT
>CM050166.1:200860616-200963116 GCA_027410445.1 Discoglossus pictus
CAATGGAAGCTGTTGACCAATGTATGCAGATGGAATAAAATAAAAAATGCTTACCCAGTGTTTTTATAGAGCTAAATAATATTATGGACAATAATCCCTACAGTAAAGCTTATAAAAAATTGGCAGAAGTAGAAAATGAACAACTACTCCATGCACAAAGACATCAATTACAAATGCCAAAGGTTAATATGGTGCTTAAAAGAGACAGACATACTGATAAACGTCGTTATAACTTGCCAACATCAAATGAGGTTGCAATGGTGTTTCAAAATGATGAAGGAGAACCACCATTTCAAAGACACATTATGAATATAACCCAGAAATGAGGAGAAACCATTCATTAATATGAGTATCTTAAGTCCAAATTTAGATCCAATGACATATCCCAAAATTAACACTTCCCAGTAACCCAAATGCTAAAGCCAGAATCCAAAATAATGTTTCTATGCTTGAATTTAAAGCAGCTCAAATTGCCATTTGAAATACATTTAATCCAATTTTATGTGGTGGAAAACTAACACAACAATGGATTATTGATTCCAATTTGCAAGTTGAGGCCAATAATTTAAACTTTATAAAATATCAACAAGATAAACTACGTGTAGAACAATATTCGGGACTAATGGACTATGTTGCTGACGTGGCTAAAAGCAGAGACATGACAGCTGGCAAAGCCATCATTTTACCATCTTCCTTTCAAGGATCTCCTCGAAATATGAGAGAAAGATACAATGATGCTATGGCTATTGTCACCAAATTTGGCAAACCCGATTTATTTCTGACATTTACATGTAATCCACAATGGCCAGAAATTACTCAAAATTTACTTCTTGGACAAAGTGCTTCCGATAGACCAGATTTAGTAGCAAGAATTTTTAAGAGTAAATTAAATGAATTAATACGTGACATCACTATCAGTCAGTTATTTGGCAAATGTCTTACTAATGAATATACCATTGAATTTCAAAAAAGAGGACTTCCACATGCACATCTTCTGATAATACTTCAAGAAAAAGATAAATTAGATACTTCTAACAAAGTGGATGCAGTCATTGTTGCTGAACTACCAGATCCAGAACTATATGGTAGACTATATGAGATTGTTACTCATCGCATGATTCATGGACCCTGTGGTGATCTTAATCCACAATCACCATGTATGGAAAATAATAAAGGTTCCAAAAATTTTCCAAAAGATTATAGAGAAAAAACCTATGCCAATTGTGATGCCTATCCACTTTATAAAAGAAGAGAAGTAGATAGTGCCATTATTTGTGGAAAAAAAGTTGACAATAGATATGTAGTACCCTACAATCCACATTTACTCATGAAGTGCAACGCCCACATCACAAGCCTACACTTCCATCAAATCCATTAAATATGTCTACAAATATATTTACAAAGGCTATGATGCAGCTACTGTAGTCGTAAAAAGTGAAGACAACCCTGAAAGTAGTGAGTTAGTACATGATGAACTTGCATCTCATGTAGATGCTCGCTATGTCAGTGCGCCAGAAGCTATGTGGCGGCTTTTAAAATTTGAAATGCATGATAGATCACATGCAGTATATTGATTAGCAGTACATTTGCCACAAAGACATTTAGTGTATTTCCATTCTGGAAATGAAATGAATGCATTGGCCCAAAGTGAAGATCGTCACACTACACTAACTGCATGGTTTGAATTAAATTCCACAGATTCACAAGCAACACAATTCTTATATATTGAAATTCCATATCACTATGTTTTTGTGAATGGATTATGGAGACCCAGAAAAAGGCAATAAAATAATCCCAAGAATTTACACAGTCAGTCCAAGAGATGTTGAACGTTTTTGCTTACGGATATTACTTTTAAATGTTCATGGAGCACAAAGTTTTGAACACTTAAGAACTGTTAATGACATAGGGCCTCATTCTATTAGCGGCCGCAGCCGTTGCGGGGCCGCAAGGACCGGCCGCAAGCTATTCGGCTATTCTATTCCCTTACGGCCGGAGGCTCCGGCAGGCTTGCGGCCGGTGCCTTGCTATCTCTTGCGGCCGCTCGCGCCAGAGGAAAGCCTTTGATCTAAAACGGCCGCAAGAGTTTTGCAATTCAATTCCTCCGGGAAACCTCTCTGCAAGGCTAAAAGCGAGCCGCAGCTTACTTGCAGGAAAGAGGTCTCGCTAGCACCAATTAAGCACATAAAATAGCTCAAATAAAGCCATCCTGCACTTTTAGAAGACTATAAAGGGATTTTAGGTGTTAGAAAAAATAGCACCTAATTATCCTGTACTCAAATCCGTAAATTATTTTATTTTTAATATCCGTAAAATATCCATGTAAAAAGTCCAGAGTGCTTGGAGCACCTCAGACACACCCACGCCGCAGCCGGAAAATAAACAGTTAATTTGAACTCGGGTTTGGGCAGATGTGCAAGCTTGAGAGTGGGTTACTTTTAATCCTCATGTCCCCCAATATGATCCCTAGCATTTACAGAGCTGTGCAGTGCAGGCTTGAATTTATTTTTGAGTTTTTATATTTCTGAGATTACGGCCGGTTCCAAGATATGCGGCCGGCCGTAAAAGGAGATCCTTGCGGGGCCGTATAATAGAATCGCGAGTTAACTGAACCCCCGCAAGGAATCGCAGCCTTACGGCCGATTTACGGCCGATAATAGAATGAGGCCCATAGTATATGAATCCTTCCATTTAGCTGCAAGACATAGAAACTTACTAGCCGATGATACAGAATGGGAAAGATGTTTAGAAGTAGCAGCACAATGTCAAATGCCACGGCAGATGAGAGAACAATTTGCATTTATTTGTATCTTCTCAAATGCTCCAAATGCATTAGCTTTGTGGGAGACATTTAAAAGTAATATGGCTGAAGACTTTATGCGACGATACAATGAACCCATTGCACACTTAAAAGCGTTAATGGAAATCCAAGAAGTATTTTTAACTCATGGATTAAGTTGTGCAAGTTTTAATTTGCCTGATCCAGGTCTTATAGATGACATAAACTTTGAAGACTATGACATTCAACTACAAGTAGAAAGAACAGAAGAAAGACTTGCAACTTTAAATATGTTACAATTGGAAGCATTTAATGTCATTAAAAATGCAATAGGTGATGACATGGTGACAGAGCCTTATTTCTATCTTGATGGACCTGGCAGATCAGGAAAAACATATCTATATAATTTATTAATGGGTTCGGTATGAGCACAAGGTCAAATAGCAATGGCGTTTGCCACTACTTGAATTGCTGCACTTTTGTTAGAAGGTGGAAGAACTGTACATAGTGGATTTAAACTGCCAGTGCCTATTTTAGAAACTTCTGTGACAGATATTTGCATGACATCATTACATGCAAAGAAATTGAAGACATTTAAATTATCTATAATAGATGAGGCCACAATGATGTCATGCTATGCCCTCTAATGTATTGACAGTTTGCTTCGTGAAGTCATGGATAATACTTTTCCATTTGGTGGAAAGATAATGTTGTTAGGTGGCGATTTTAGACATACATTACCTGTCGTTGTACATGGCTATCGAAATGTCATTATCGAAACCTGTATAAAGTCAATTACACTGTGGAAACATTTTACCCATCTTCAACTGCAACAAAATATGAGATCAGAAGGCCAAACTGATTTCAATGATTGGCTTATTAAAATTGGAGAAGACAGAACAGAAAAAATACCACATTTACCTGACGACACTGTAGACATTCCACCTCATATGATTTGTCACCAAGATATTATATCGGCTATATTTGAAGGTAGCATAAATAACCAGGAATATTCAGAGCTTGCCAACCAAGTCATACTAAAGTGTAAAAATAAGGATGCATTTATGCTCAATAATGAAATCTTTAAAAAAATTAATGCACCACAAAGAAATTATCACAGTGCTGATTCTGTACTTGCTGATGACAATGAAAGTCAGGCTAACTTTTCTACTGAATTCATAAACTCACTAACTCCTTCTGGAATGCCACCACATATTTTGCAACTAAAGAAAGGTGCAATTATCATGTTACTGTGAAATATGGACCCCAAAAAAGGCCTATGCAATGGGACAAGATTAATTGTTCAACAATTAAAGGTCCATTTTATAGATGCTGAAATTTTAACTGGTACCCATAAAGGAGAGAGAGTTTTCATACCAAGAATAGATTTAGCACCAAGTGAAAGTAGTCTCCCTTTTATACTTCAAAGAATACAATTTCCCATTATTATGGCATTTGCCATGACCATTAATAAATCACAATGTCAAACGTTCAAATCTGTGGCTATTTTCTTGGAAAAAACAGTATTTGCACACGGTCAATTGTACGTTGCGTTGTCACGGTGCTAAAATCCACAGGCTATTAAAGTTTACATTGAAAAGAATGAAAGTAAAGGTGATTTATTAGAAGATGGACGTATTTTTACTAAAAACATTGTCTACTATGAAGTACTATAACTTTTCAGTAAACAAATAAAACCCATGCAAAACAAATTTAAAATCATTCAAAAATACAAAACAATAAACAATTAAATCATAATTAATGGAAGTACTGTTTATGGATGATTCGCCTCACAAAATACTTGCCTTGCATTTTTTTTTACAAATTATGTTAAAATGTTAATTAACTATGTTACTGTTTCTAATGTTACAAGTTTGAAAACAATATTTTCAAGTTCTTTACTTCAACATATTACAAAGTTCATGTTAAGAGCTCAACCACGTTTTAAGTCACAATGTAAATATTCTGTTATGTTAAGATTACTCCCTGGATTAATGTTTATCGCCAGTTCATGGGGTCAGGAAGGAATTAATTTAATTGGGTACGTTTTAAGGAGAGTTTTTATTGTTTGCCTTCCTCTGCATTCAATGTATATTGAAGTTAACAATTATTCTGATAGAAATTGCATGTTAATACTGATTAGTTTAAAGTTTAACTGTTTTTACATTCAAATGTTAATACTTTTAATACAAAATTATGTTTAAATATTAATTCACTATGTTACTGTTTATAATATTCCAAGTTGTAAAAATGTTTTTTCAAGTTCCTTAGTTACACAGATAAGAAACTTCAAGTTTAAAAAAAAAATATTATGTCAAGTTTCTTACTTAAATATATTACAAAGTTCATGTTAAAATTGGGTACGTTTAAAGGAGGGTTTTTACTGTTTGTCTTCCTCTGGATTAAATGTATATTGAAGTTAACAATTCTTCAGATAGAAAGTGCATGTTAAAAAACCATTACCTCAAGTTTACAATACTGATTAGTTTAAAGTTCAACTGTGTTTACATTCAACTGTTAATACTTTTAATGCAAAATTATGTTACAAAATTAATTCACTATGTTACTGTTTATAATGTTCCAAGTTCTAAAAATGTTTTGTCAAGTTCCAAAGTTACACAGATAATAAAGTTCAAGTTTCAAAAAATATACTTTCTAGTCTCTTACTTACATATATTACAAACTTCATGTTAAAATTGTGTACGTTTGAACAAGGGTTTGTACGGTTTGCTTTCCTCTGGATTCAATGTATATTGAAGTTAACAATTCTTCAGATACAAATTGCATGTTAAAAAAACATTACCTCAACTTTACAATACTGATTAATTTAAAGTTCAACTGTTCTTACATTCAAATGTTAATAATTTAAATACAAAATGCTTTAAGACTTATTGTTCGCCAAGAGAACATTTTACAAAACTAAACATGTTTAATATCACAATACTTACAAGTGTCAAATATGTATATTAATAACTAAACAACTTTCCAAACATACACATCTCATTGCCGTAATTTTTTGACGGGCAAGTCGCTAGTATATATATATATATATACATACAGACAATGCATTAGAACATTTGTTCCTAGACAACAGGGTCTCCTGACATGTATTTACACCATGAGAACTGGGTTATGTAGTCTAATAAACAAACATAATAATACAATATCATAATTTTTGTTTACATAAATGTTGACTGTTAATTATAAAATAATATTGACATATCATTCTTTTTAAGTGATATTTGTTCACTGCATTATTATTAACCCCTGAGTATTCCCCTTTGGCTGATAATTATAGCTGTGAAGCTTTTGGGTTAAGTCTCTGCATGCTTAACACATCTAGCTCCTGCAATTTTTGTCCATTCTTCTTGACATAACTGTTCAAGCTGTTTCTGGTTGGATGAGAACCATTGGTGAACAGTAATTGTAATCATTACCACAGGTTCACAACCAGATTGATGTCTAGGCTTTGACTGTGATATTTTATGACATTCAATTTTTTTGTTTTAACCACTCTAATTTAAGCCTTTGCTGTAGGTTTAGAGCCATTGTTCTGTTGGAATGTGAATCTCTGCCTCAGTCTCTGATTGTTGTAGACTGAACCCGGTTTTAATAATTAATCAACTTGTATTAGGCAGCATCCATCTTGCATTTACTACTGACCAGTTTTCTATCATTTCACCATGCTTATGGTGTTCTCATGGTGTAGGGCAGATTTTGCTTCTTCCCAAGCATAGAGCCTCATTCAGTTGCAAGGCTGCATCTTGAGGTATACAGGCCATATGTCTGCAGGCTTGCTGCGGGCATGAACGCTGCTACAATTACGGTGCTATTCAGTTGAACAAGCCTTCAAGTTAAGGACCGAAACCTTAAACCATGCTATGATATGTAGCATTTCAGGGCGTAAACATGATCAATTAAGCAAGGCTGTAACTACCCATTGAGAAACAGCCAATAGAAAATGAGACCGTCATCATTACTGCAGTAGAAGATGGAGGTTACATGTCAATCAATTAGCGTTTAGAGATCCGATATGCAATCAGACTCGCAAACCCGCAAAATACAAAATAATAAAAATTAATGCCAATACTGTTCTAGTCCATATGGGTTTCCTGATAAGTATTAACTCATTGATTTCCAAGATCGATATAACCCCGAAATGAAACATAAAATCAATAAATTTTTTGATTGCCAATTTGCAAGCTTGAGACTGTTGTGGAATCAATTATAATGTCTTCCATCGTTTTCCCCATCATTTACAATGCCATATTGATTTTGTATTTGCATTTAAAGTGCTATGGACAAGTCTTTAACCCCTTTGGGGATCCCATCTGGTACCTGTAGGATTTTCTGTTTCTGCCGTTTACGGGTGTGAAAAAATTTGCGGTTTTAGCGGTCGTAACATTTGCGGACATGAAAAATCAAAGGCTTAGATGGGGTGTAAGCTATGGTTGTAACAACCGCAGGGATTTTCATCCTGTAACCCGTAGACCGTTGCGGCTCGCAAAAAGAGGCCAATTGAATAGCAAATTAGTTCACAGGCTCCAGTAACTTACAATTTCTCAATTGAATGAGGCTCATGAAGTCAGACCAGATAACTTTCCCCCACGTTTGCTGTGTCTCCTATATGCATCTAAAAATAGTTTTATTTTTAGCAATGGCTGAAAATTCTTAGCACCACTGTTCCATAAAGCTCAATTTGGTGGAGTGGCCAAGATTAAGTTGTCTCATATATTATTTTTCCTATTTCAACTGTGGACTTCTTCAGTTCCTTCAGAGTTACCATTGGTGCCTTGTTTGGTTGTTTCACTGACTAATGCTCTCCTTAGAGTTGGAGCCGGCCATGGAGGACTTGTACACCACCATCCATGCTGTACAACATGGCCCTGGAAGAAATAGAGCCTAACTTTTTCAGCCTGTTTTGGGCCAGGGAAGAGAGGCTCAGGGTTTCCGTCTTGCTGTCGCTGCTGTGACTGTGGTACACCCAGATTTAGTACCACACACAACCATGCTGCGTAAGTCAATGGAGGTCATGGTGTCTGGAGGATCAAAATTTCCCATCCCAGTTGCCAGTTTGCTGTTGGATTGGGAACTGGGAGAGGCATCAGAGAAGTGGGTAGTTATGCCTGGATTGCCTGTGGATGTTTTGCTGGGCAACAGGATGGTTTAGATAGACAGCTGCTATGTGAGTGTGCTCATCTGGTCTCAAGTGGCTAAAGCAGCTACCAGGGGTCCCATGAACAAGGAGCAGGCTGAGCATCTGGAAAGAAGGGTGAGCTTATTACCTGCTGGGGAACAGGGGCTGGGATGGACCAGTGTGGAAGAGTGGCTGTCATCTATCGCCCGCCTGGACCAGCCTCTCAATTTCTGGATCATTTTGCCGCCTGGCTCACTCATTTTCTCTTCTCTAACATACCTTCACTCATTCTTGGTGATTTCAACATTGACACTGACACTCCTACTTTCCCTATAGCCACAAAGTTACTTGCACTTACCTCTTCCCTTGGCCTCTCACAATTGATAGAATCTCCTACCCACCAGGATGGACACTCTCTTGACTTAATTTTCTCTAATCACTGCTCTATCTCCAATCTTATAATCCCCCCACTCCCTCTTTCTGACCACAATCTCCTAACCTACAGTCTCACAACCCCTTCCAATCTCTGCCCTTTATCACGCCCACCTACCAGAATCCATAGAAACCTGCAGACACTTAACTCACAACAACTTTCCAATTTACAACCCCTTCTCAGTTCTCTCACTATCCTCACTTGCCCTGAAATTGCTATCACACAATACAATTTGACTCTAAATTCCACCCTGGACTCTCTGGCCCCCATAACCACAGGCAGACACCCTCGCTCTCATCTTCAACCATGGCACACTACACAAACACACTACATTCATAAGTGCTCCCGCATCGCTGAATTGCTGAACAATTATGGAGGAAATATCGCTCCTCCGAAGACTTCCTTCCTTACAAGTTTATCCTACGCTCCTACCGCTATTCCCTCAATCTTGCCAACCAGAGCTACTTCTCATCATTAATATCAAAAATTGGCTTCCAACCCCAAACATTTGTTCTCCACTTTAAACAGTCTCCCTTGCCCCCCCCCCCACCTCCCACCCCTTCCTCTCTTATAGCCCTATCTCTCTACTTCCCTTGGCTTCTAAACTACTTGAGTGTGTCATCTACAATCGCCTTAAACAATTAATTTCCTCCAACTCCCTCCTTGATCCCTTACAGTAGCTCTCACAAAAGTTACTAATGACCTGTTCACCGCCAAATCAAAGGGTAATTTCTCTATCCTAATTCTCCTGAATCTCTCTGCTGCCTTTGACACTGTTGATTGTCCTCTTCTTATCCAAATTCTCCACTCTCTTGGCATCCATGACACTGCATCTCTTGGTTCACATCTTATCTAGAAAATCGAACATTTAGTGCCTCCATCTCTGGTGCCTCTTCATCTCCTCGACCTCTAACTATCGGTGTACCCCAAGGCTCAGTCCTAGGTCCCCTCCTTTTCTCCATCTATACATCCTCCCTTGGTGCCCTTATAAAATCTTTTGGATTTCAGTATCATCAATATGCTGATGACACCTACATCTACATCTCTGCACCCAAACTATCCCCCTCTCAGCTAGCTCATGTTGCCAATTGCCTCTCGAGCATATCCTCATGGATGTCTGCCCGTCAACTCAAACTCAACATGTCTAAGACAGAGCTCCTTACCTTTCTAGCCTCTTCCTCAGCTCCCACCCCTCACTTATCTCTCACTGTTGACAATGCCATCATCACTCCCACCTCCCAAGCCCCTTGTCTTGGGGTCCTACTGGACCCTTCCCTCTCTTTCATTCCTCACATTCAATCAATCACAAAATCTTTTACCTAAAAAACATATCCAAAATATGCCACTACCTTACACAAGACACAACTGAAATTCTTATTCACTCTCACATTGTATCTCGCCTCGATTACTGCAACTCTCTCCATTTTGGCCTTCCAGTCACCTGTTTGTCTACACTCAAATACATTTTGAATGCATCCGCTAGACTCATCTCCCATACTAAACGATAAGTGTCTACAGCACCACTCTGTCTTCACACTTCACTGGCTTCCCATAGCCTCTAGAATGAAATTTAAAATCATGACCCTAACATTTAAAGCCCTCCACAATAGTGCACCCTCCTACATCTCTACTCTCATCCCAAAATACACTCCCATCCGCTCTGCTAATAACCTTCTTCTCTCCTCCTCTCTATTCACCTCCTCTCATTCCCATCTTGAAGACTTTTCTTGTGCTGCCCCAATTCTTTGGAACTCCTTACCTCGCTCCACCAGACTATCTTCCTGCCTCAAATTCTTCAAAATCTCTTTAAAAACACATTTATTCAAAAAAGCCTATCATCTTTAGCCTCTTCATTCACTGTGCATCTATCACTCTCCTGTACCTCACCCACACCCTTTAGAATGTAAGTTTGCGAGTTTCAATCTTGTGAGGTGCTTTAGGGAAAGCACTGTGTATATCTGATTGAAGGCTCAATAACAGGGTCTTCCATTCTTTTTCATTTTGGGGTATTTGTTTATACTTGTACCTAGCCTAAGTATTTCGCTTCAGAATATGTTGGCACGTTATAAATAAAGAATAAAAATAAATAATAATTGGATAAAGATGAGACTTTGGCTGGCTGGAGCTAGAAAAAGGGCTGAGCAGCAGAAAGGTCCTGGTGGGGAGGAATATGTTTGGGAGAAGGGGCTATTATAGAGTCACTTATGAACCAGGGAAGGGGAGTTTAGAAACAAATTATTAGAAATAGCCCATGGCGTACCTTTTGCTGGACACATGGGTGTTAAGAAGACTTGTCACCACCTTACCAAAGTTTTCTACTTGTCTGGGGTTAATCAAGATGTTGCTAACTACTGCAACTCTTGTGATGCCTGTCAGCGATATACTGTATATATATCCGGGGATGTGTAGGCGGGTCTCTCTTCAGCCGTTTCCAGTCATATATACCCCAAATATATTTAAATACTTGTGATTGTAACCTGGCTACTTAAACTTATAGCCACAGGTAAAGTGTGAAACAAATATAATGTAGGGAGTTATATCTTTTAACAGAGTTAATAAGTCCTGATCAAGCTATCTGGAAATATGATCATGTTTGTAGATCAACCAACAGGGATATAATTAACTTTATAAAACTTTATAAAAGTCACTGCAATGAGAATAATATTACCCCTAAGTATCTTATGTGTGACTTGGGCCATTCAAAATTATAGTTAAGCTGATGTCATTGAACTTCAGTTGCCGACAGGGAAGGTTCAAAGTCTCCATTTGATCTTATTTAACATTTAAATCTGAAGATTTCTCAAATTTGAATAATGTATGTATAACAAAGGGAATAGAAGTGAGAGTTTAATAAGCATACATAACAAGTCATTAGCAAAAAGACAGCATTTAAACTTTTACAAGCCTAACTGCACCCCATGAATGTGAGAATAAGCCCTTATAGTCCAAGAAAGATGTTCCATGGCAAGAGCAAAAAAAAGAGGAGAAAGAGGATACCCCTGTCTCATCCCTCCCTATTTATGAATGTAAGAAGAAATCCTTAGCCAGAAGTTTTAAAGGGGCATTTGGAGAGTGGTAGTACATACTAACCAAATTAAAAATTTGCCTTTAAACTCAAATGTTGTCAATAAATCATACAAACAAGGCACTAAATATAGGCTATAAGGAGACAAAGGTCTTTTCTATGTTCAGGACTAGAAAGCAGGCTTGGATTTTAGACTTATGAATAAGATGTGAGATATTAAGAATTCACCAGATATTATCCCTTGCTTGCCGATGAGGAATAAAACCCACCCTCTACTGGCCATAATCTTTGCTAAGATCTTAATATCCCATTAAGTAGTAATATAGATCTATAATTTTTAGCATCCAAAGGATCTCTAAGATACTTAGGGAAAAAAACACTACACTACATTCATTTCTGTTGGTAGTGAACACCATTCAAGAATATATTTGAATTACAGAATTAAATGGGGCATAAGGAGGCCTGCATATTTTTATAGTATAAGTTGGTTAGGCCATGCGGACCTGGAGATTAACCTGCTTTCAGCCGTTAGATCGTATCCTTAATTACCCTACACAGTACCCTAGAATTAAGCATACTGAAATCACTCTTCAACAAAGCAGGAAGATCACATGATGC
Organism: Discoglossus pictus; assembly: GCA_027410445.1. Taxonomy (NCBI): domain Eukaryota; kingdom Metazoa; phylum Chordata; class Amphibia; order Anura; family Alytidae; genus Discoglossus; species Discoglossus pictus. The sequence continues at coordinate 200,872,609 of CM050166.1, forward strand.
TAGAAAGGACCCCATCAAATTTCTGATAGTAACTATGGAATATTTGCTGAATATTCAGACAATTGCCAAAGCCGCAGTATTTCTGTCAAACAAGTGAATCCTCAATTGGCCCTTGCCCAGTCTAAGAAGGCAACATCACCAATACACAAACAACTTCTTGACAAACTGGTGGCAGCGGCAAGATTAGTGCTATAAAAGGGTAAAAGCCAAATATGAGAGGCTAGAAAAGCAGCAGTAAAGATGAGCTCAGCATGACAGAACTTAGAGAGCTGATCCACAGCACAAGGGTGTCTATAATGGCCCCTCAGACCCGCTATGCAACTGAATTAGAGCTGCATCGCCTGGATGGGGAGCAATGGGTAACTGAGGAATCTGGTGATGCCCCCAGGAAGAACCCAGTTATGAGTCTTCCCTGCCCCATGCTAAGGACATAGAGGTGGCAAAGAAGTACTTCCACCTAAATTTCCTTACTGGGAGAAGGGCTGCCCCCAGATAACAAAATGGAGGTGATTAGGACAGTCTGTGCTGAGGTACTTTCAGCTCCAACATGCCAAACCTGAAGAATGGATCAGACTCCTGGTATGCTTGTTTAGTGGGTGAGCTAGCACAGCCTACCAGGTCAGTTGCCACACATTTTCTTATTAAACATTCCTGGATACCGCAACTTACAGTGCCCTGCAAAAGTATTCACCCCCTTGGCATTTTTCCTGTTTTGTTGCCTCACAACCTGGAATTAACATGGATTGTTTGAGGATTTGCATAATTTAATTTACAGAACGTGCCCACAACATTGAAGATTTTTTTTAAATTATTATTGTGAAGCGAACAACAAATAGGAAAAAATAACAGAAAAAGTAAATGTGCAGAACTATTCACCCGCCTAAAGTCAATACTTTGTAGAGCCACCTTTTGCAGCAATCACAGCTCCATGTCGCTTTGGATAAGTCTCTATGAGCTTGCCACATCTTACCACTGGGATTTTTGCCCATTCCTCCTTGCAATACTGCTCCATGTCCTTCAAGTTGGATGGTTTGCGCTTGTGCACAATATATAAATATGTAAATGCCAATTTTCTGTTTTTTATTTCTAAAAAATAGTTTTATGTATATATTCTTCTCATTTCACTTCGCCAACATAGATTATTGTGTTCTGATCCATTACATAAAATTCAGATTAACAATATATTGAACTTGAATACTTTTGCAAGGCACTGTAAATGTAGAATTCACAAAAAAGTTAGGTATCCATCGAGGTAACTTGGAAACAGAACTCTTAAAATTAGAGACAAAATGGATTACTCGTCTCAATACAGTTATGCCTATGGACTAAATATACAATTTGATCCTGTATGGTTATCTCTCACGGATATTAAATATATATGTGGATATCAATCTTTGAAGTTAACATATATACCTTCATTTTCTCTTAATGAGATCTCTCCTTCTTGTTTGATGGATATACTTGAGGGTATATAAATATTTATAAACTAAGACAAAGATTCCCTCGTATAGTGCACACTTATTATTCCCAGTTCTCTTATAGAAACAAAAATAGATAAATAAAACTTAGCTTTTAGTAAATTAGTTAAAATCTTTAAAACATATTCAGATGCTGCAGGGGGTTGCCCTAGACCCTGTTCTGTGTGGAGGCGAGTGGGTGGCTAACCCCACAGCAATGGAGGACCAGTTCTTTGATTGCTCCAAGGATGTAATCTGGTCTGAGGACTACCAGACTAACCAGTGACAACAGCTTGCGTGGATGCTGAGTCCCCACCAAGATTTAAACCTGACCACACACAACAGATCTACTGTCCTTACTCATAACACTTACTCTGTCATTATAGGTATTGTTGTTATGGTGGCTTTGTCTTCTTTATATATGTATTGACATATATTTCAGCAAATGTATTGAACAGTCTGGTATGATTTTCTCTGCTGTTCACTGCCCAATCTTCTGCTGACCAATGTTTCAGGTTTGATGGCTGTCTAGAAACAAGAATGGGAGACTCTGGGAATACTGTATATGTTTTAATTATGTGTCCTCTGTTAGTAGTGGCTGTAAATCCTTAAACATTATAAATATTTCTTCTAGAGCCACAATGTTATGTGATAACCAGAATTGTATATTTCTTTAGTTTTGTACTGTAACAGGTGATTTTATTTTTTGTCTAATGACAAAGGCTTGTAACCTTTCTGCCTGAACAATTCAGGCCACAATTTTTAATGCTTATCACAGTCATCACTGTTATGGCATATGCAGTAACAGTTGATGGATTGGCTGTGAATTATGACTTGTTTAGTATGGGAGGGATGGAAACTGGACCTGTGAAGGTGAATGAAGATGATGAAATTCTTTAATGCAAAATATAGACTCAATATTAACTGGGATCTCTATCATACTAGAAAACTTTCTACCATGCTTTTTTGTTGTGTTTCTAATGCTCAATATGTAGGGATATTTACAGAATATTTTGCTTTTTGTTTCCTTATCTCAAACCTGGTGTATAGACTAACATACTTGACCTATCAGGACATAATTTATGATACCCTTCACTGTCTCACTCTAATCTCTGCTCTGCTCTCTCTATCCTGTGCTCTTTTTCATTTGTTTTATCCAGTATTGCTTCTGACTTGGTAAAGTAAAGTGCAACCCTTGAAAGCTTGTAATTTCAATGAATATGTTTATCCAATACACAAGTTATCACTATATTCTGCAATACTCTGATTATTCATCTATCAACCTATCTATCTATCTATCTATCTATCTCCGTCTATTTATCTATCTATCTATCTATCTATCTGTCTGTCTATCTATCTCAGACTTCCTAACTCAGAGAGAAAATTCAACAATAAATCATTTAACACTCTAATATGATATTTTTTGTTGCTCAGGTTGCTGTAAAAATTATATTTCTTGAGTGACAGGAGAATATCTGTCATGTGATTTCTTTTGATTTCAGAATAATACAGTGAGCTACATGTCTGACTGTTTCTATAAAGACTGTTTTGTTGACTATGGCATTAAAAAGAATTATTACTCTTTTTGTATTTGAGATAGATGGTATGTGACTAGAATTACAGAAAAGAATGAATATTTAGTTTTGCAAACAACAATCTGATACACAACTTTCAAAGGAAGTAAAAGTCAAAAGACTACTAAATATATAATTCTTACACAAAAGCTTTAATTAAAACCTGTAAATAGATACACTATATACAAGTTTTCTATGTTGCAAATAAAGAGCTTGATTAAATAGGTAACACAGGAAATGAGTTCTCCTAAACCCTGGCTTAACTATTATATGCTGTCCATGTCAAATGCTTAAATAAAAATTCCTCCAAGTGATCTCTACATATGAAGTGTCCACTTATTTAGTAGTGAAATTATGTAAAGTGCAGTATTAGCGCTTCTATAGGACTTTAACAAAAACGCTACGTGTTCTCATAATCCTCTGCAAGTGCTCATAGAGAACCAAATCCTGATGTGTAGACAGGTAGGCGGAAAAAAGGAGATGATTGCCTGGAAGACTGAGAAGAGATTTGTAAATGCAACAGAATAGTGAGTAACTAAATAAAGGACATGTATATATGGTGCTTGTTCTCTTATGAGTACAGAAATCAACTAACCATATTGTTAGATTTATCTGAAAGTAGTGCATAGTTCAGAATACCTGACATTTAAATTGCAGTGACAGTGCCTTAATATATAAGTATTAATACCAAGAGTCATAAGCATTCATAAGCAATGCCTGTTTGTTTGGGAAAAAATGTAAATACAAATTGCTGAAATTGTGCCATGATATGTATATGTGTTAAGATCCAGAGTCTGTTATCCATAACCAAAGTTTGATTGTTTATTTTAAAAAGACTACACATTTGGGAAAATCAAAACCAGATATACTGTGAATTGAAGCATCGGTATTGCATTCCTCGCAACTGCCCTTATAGAAGTGTACACTGCCTCTCACTTCCTGTGGAATGGATCATTGCTTCCAGAAGGGCTGAAGCACCTCAATGTGTTTCCTTAGCAGTAATTGACTACCAACTTTGTAAACTTCTGCAAGTATGGTATCTGAGCCTGACAGCTGGTAGACAGCTTTCTTAATATTGTACTCTTCTGGTGGAACCTCCATGAAGTCATCGGCAGCAACATGGAGCATTCTGTCGATGGCCCCATCAGTGATGAATGTCAGGCAGTTAAAAACTTCAAAGTGTTCAACCCATCTCTGGAAGAACTGTGTATTCTCAGTAAGAATGGTAGTGTGGTCTGAAATCAGGAGGGGTGAACTTCAAAGGGACTGTAGTCAATAGAGTGCATTAAGGACTTTACAAAACAACTTGGGATCATTCCTTTCAGCATTATCCAATACTGAAAGTGTGTGATCCCAACATATGTTTAATCAGCTGATCTAACTTCATCAGGAGAGCTGTCCATGTGTCCTGAAGAGTCCTTAAATACATGTCACAGTGACGTGCGCATTACCATACTCTTAGTAATATAGGTTCCTTTTGACAGTGATATTGAAAATAAAAAATAGATTAAATAGCTAGGGATGGAACCTTAGTTCTAATAGTTTATTATACATAGGATGAATTAAATGTCACTTTTCACTTGATCTTTTATGTAAGCATATAGTACACTCAAATATTAGAGGGATTAAATATGCTTTTGGCCACTGCAGATAAATGAAAGTTTTAACAAATAAGTAATGTAAAATAGATAATTAATATAAATATAATAGACCTCTGTTCAGATAATGTTTGATAGACATGTGCACTCCTTCTCATATCAGCCGTGCATACATGTCCTGCTGTTATTTCAGAGAGCATCACTTAGAGACGTCATAGTGAATTCCTGTGTGCCTGAACTTACCCAGATTTAAAGTGCATCAGCTTACATAGATTGCAGAAGTCAGGTTCGATCCTCATACATCAGTTTGCATACATGCCTTGTTTATAGAACACAAAGCAAAGAATACAAATTATAACACGGGAAGCATTTAAGGCTTTGTAGTGGTAAATTATGCAGGCTAATTCTGATATCAACCATGTGGATATGCCCCATCACACAAATAGCCTCAACTATTATCTGAATAGTAAATCATGCACATCTACATGTATTTTTGTGGCATGTCACTTCTTTTGGATCACAGAATGCCATCACATCTGAGAATGGCCAAAGAGGTGCAAATTTGTATAACTTGTGTCGAAGTCTTTATATAGTCCTCAATTGCCAATGTTGTTGTTGTGTAGACGTTCAGTTGTGTTCTTCTCTCTGTGATCCTGTGGACTGCAGCATGCCAGGCATATATGTCACCCACTACCCCTCAGAGCTCCCTCAAGTTCATGTTCATTACTTCTATGGCCTCATCTATCAATTGTTAATTATCATACTGGCTCATTCCGATGTTATCCATACAATGTCCCCATTAAGATTTGCAAATCGCTTCTATTATGGACTAATAGCAAAATAGCTGCATTATAAAACAATATTTGATTAAGAGGACATTCATTTTTCCATAATTATCAAACTGGAACACAATCTGGCAGCCATATTTGCGAAGGCTTATCTTGTAAGTCATTTGCATGAGTTAGGAGCCAAGAGGCATGGCTGTGTTCTGGGGAATGTGGCAAAACTATTGTGATGGTGTGTCACCAGAGGGCAGTAGAGAGCCCTTCAAGAATTCTCCCCAGGAGTGAAAGGGTTAAGAAGATCCTTAAAAAGCTTGGCTGTGGCTGCAATCAAGACCAGCGGTTGCTGTGTCCAGGTGGAAAGCTGTTTGACAGTGCTGGAGTGTTGAAGTGTGCAGGGCCGAAGTCAGAGGCCGCAGTGAAAGCTAATGGAACAAAGCCAGAAGCTTTGAAGAGAAAGTACGCAGATAAGAGGAACAGAAAGTCCCTCAAGGTGATGACCGAAGGAGGGATCTGCTTTGGAAAGAGAGGCCAGAGATACAGAGCCTAAGAGAGGTGAGAGGAAAAGAAACCTCTGCTACCGTTGTATGGACTGTATGTTTGCACGCCTACATAAGACAGTAAGGGAAACAGTTCAGTTATGCAGGGCTTCAATGAGAAGCTAGAGTTTTGTTTCTGCCTTCAGTTTTATGTTGTATGCTGTAAAAACAACCAGTAAAGTGTGGTTAAATATTTAAAGAGCTCCTGCGTCCTCCATTTTATTGAAAAACCAGGCACGGATCCTGAGAGTGACAGTGAATCTGTCACACTATATAATTTCATCATAAATAATTGAAACTACCTAATAAAGGGTCCATTTTCTTAGAAAGTAACAATATAAAAAATTGAACTATTAATTAAAAAATGCAGTAGTAGGCAGCTTGTTATGGTCTAAAAGACCTCCTCTTTCGGTTGATCTGTCTTGACACATAGGAAAGATCATTGGAAGCTGAAATAAGGCTACATAGCTCTGTTATAAGGCTGAAGAAAAATCTGCTGTGTTCTGATACAGCCAACAAGCACTTTCAATGTTCATAGTTCTCCTGCTTGGGGAGACAGATTAACAACTCCTTACAGGAAATCTTATTTAGGATTACAAATCTGCCCAGGTAAATAAATTAAATGTTATTTTTTTACTTTCTAAAAATGTTTATTTTTAGTATAACCATACTATAAAATAGGATATCTTAATCATATTATGTTTAAGGGCATACATTTTCACAGAAAAAAAGCAAAAAAATATTTAAGGATTTTATCTAATTACTAAATTACAACTTCTTTCATTTTTATCACATATTTTCATAAATGTTTTTATGTTATACATTGCATTTTTACATTAATTGTTGTGAATTTATATTTATATGTCCTTAAAAAAGATATTGAAATAAAAATGGTTTTTTTTAATTCTTCAAATAAGAATACTGTAAATAATTGACTTAATCATTTAGCATTAGCAGTTTTAAAATACAGCTGTTTATCCAACTGATTACAGTATTCAGTTTCCTATTTAAATAGATATCATCATCATACATTATTTGTCAGAATAGGTTATAAAGAGGAATACAAAGTAGCTAACAATTCTTTGCTGTTTAAGGGTTAACAATCTAGTAGCATCATCATTGTTTTATTTTAGTTTATTGGGTTTTTCTTGTTTATGGCAAGAATGCCAACAAAAGGACACACTGAAACTACCAAAGATTACAATGGGGGGATGTGACAGAAATATGGCCAGCAATTTGACAATATTCAGTGAAAAAGCCAGGATTGTTGCAGAGAAATTAAGCTCCCATATGTACACATGTTTAGACAAAAGACAACAGGTTTCTTGGATATACCAAATGGTTTATGCAGGTTATCAATTTATTTGTTTGCATAATGTTATAAATGCCAAGTTAAATAGCAGGTGTCTCTGACTTTGACTGTGTTTTTATTAGGCCAGATATACTCCGCACAAATGTGATAATCTAAAGGATTTGCCGGTTTCAAATCTCCCCTTTTTGTTGCAGTGTAATTTAAAAAAAATAACAACATTTGCCAACACATGACTGCTATGGGCCATTGCAATAAGCTCTGCTTCGTGTTCTTTTATTATCTAGAGGTGACGTTCATTTCTAATTCTCATTCATCTTTTTGCAGAATTTGGCACAATGGACCATGGAATCTTTATAGAAGTGCTGAAAACTACTGTGGACTCGGTGGCACTCCTTAGATTTTATAAATCGTTTCTCACTGACACATCACACAGGGTTCAAGTGCACGCTCTCCTAATCCCATGCATTATTTTAAGTTTTAGACTATAATCTAGAACAACCCTAATGTTCCAACACATGCAAGTCCCCAAAGCTGAAGGCCAACTCCAGTTTGGGCAAGGGAAGATGCAGTTTTTTTTTTTTTTTTTCATCTATACACATACCTCTGGATCCCAAGATTTTATGCATGTTCCTCAAATGCCGTGGATTTTCTACCAGGTTAAATTAGTGATGTCCCTAACAAATCTCGTTTCCTCCTAGTGGTTTTGATTCACTTCTGGCAAATTGGGTTTGCTTCTGCTTTTGCCTTAATATTCTGGTCTTGACTGCAATTTGTTATGTTTTCATATATTATTGGGTATATAATAATAATATTATTAATAATAATAAAAATAATAATAATAAGAAGAAAATAAAAAATAAACTCTAGGAACACCTGGAGCACAACATTTATGATGCAAATCCATTGTGAATCAGGGCATTCTTAAACTGTGAGAGGCATTTGCAAAAACAAACTGCAAGATGAAAGATACAAACATGCTCAGTCACTTAAGAATAGAGCAAACAGAGGAAGGCCGAACAGATTATCAAAAGTTCAAGTGACCAAAGGAAAAAGAAAATTGCATGATCTCTATAAAAGGAGACAAGTCTGCTTTAGGTAAAAAGGGATAACTACAGATGTGTGAAGCTTTATATTTCATTGAGTTAAACAAACGTTCCATCAACTTTCCATTCAAGTCAATGGAAATAGTTATCAATTTTGATAAAAAAATAAAATCTGTATATATATATATATATATATATATATATATATATATATATATATACACAAAAAAAACTAAGTCAGACTTGCTCATCAGAGAACGAACCGACCTAAATAGGTTAGTTCTATGGCCATGATAAGCCACTCTGAGAGCAACCTCTTTTAGCTCACTTGTGCCCTTCACAGGGAGAAATATCCTGTAGTATATCAGTCTGGTCCCACTCAAAAGAGTGACCCAGCTCCAAAATACCAGGCAATTCTACCCTGAACAAGAGAAACAGCAAACTGCAGACGCATTTCAGCCTTTATAAGCCTCATCAGTGAAGTGCAGCGGACCTCCCTAAGGCACAGTTAGCAAGGGGTCCACATCTGGAGTCCCCTATAACCCTTAGGGAGACTAAATATATATATCACATAAATTGTTGTCATACTTAGGAATGTTGGCCACGCAATGTAACCGAAAGTCATGTTTTTTTACGGGGGCTGCCATGAGCGCCGAAGACAATCATTGAGAGGCCCGTATATGAATGGCTTGGTGGGAGAGAGGCTCAAAAAGGCTGATGAGTTACAGGCTTCAAAAAAATTACAGATTTAATGGTCGCCATTTATTTCAAGCACGTAAGTCGGAAGCCATCGGAAGACCACCAATTAATAAAAAAAATTAACTTACAACCTTACAAACAGCACAGGAGGGGGGGGGGGGGACAGGGAGCCTGTAGATTGCAAGGTAATTTGCCGTAAAGCCATAACTTCTTTTCAAGCCTGTAAATTGTAACACATTTCAGGCTTAGTGAAAATGAACAATTTCCAAAGCCTGAAAATGGTTTCACACCCGTAAATGCAAACAGGAGCAAAGAGGAGGGAGAGGGGGGAGAAAAACACAGAGGAGGGAGAGAGTGGCAAGGGTGGAAAGAGACACAGGGGAGGGAGTGGGGTGGAAAGAGAGATGGGGAGGGAGTGGGGGGGGGAGAGGCACAGGGGTGAGCGAAGGTGCTCATAGAGAAGCACATAAAGTAGAGGGGGAGAGACTTGCAAGGAGCACTGAAGGCGCTCATCGCGAGGCCGGCAAGTTAGAGGGAGGAGAACCTCACATTTTGTGGCAAACAACATTGCCAAAAGCTCTCATTGCAGGGCACAAAGTTTTTATTGTGTTACACATATATTTAGGGCACTTTCTGTCATGTTTGTTGTTCATCGCTTCAATTATCTCATCTATCCATCTCCATCTTGGTCGTCACCTTCTTTGTGTGCCTTTAATTTTTCCCAGCATCAGAGTATTTTCTAGGGAATCCGGCCTTCTCATGATATGGTCAAAATATTTGAGCTTCAGCCTTATGATCATAGCTTCCAGTGAACAGTTTGTCTTGATTTCCTGAAGTACTGATTTATTGGATCTTCTCTCAGTCCAAGGGATTCTAAGCAGTTTTTGCCAACACCACCATTCAAAGGCATCAATTCTATGGCGCTCAGCCTTCCTTATGGTCCAGCTCTGACATCCGTATGTTACTTAGTGAGTGATTTAACATCCAACAGAGAGCACATGTATGGGTGTGAACACTGCAGCATATACATGAGCATGTTATCAACTATTGCTGAGAAATGGACACAGATTGGTCAGTGTCACATACTGCACAGCAGATTTAGCAGAACATGAGTATTCATGAGCTGCAGACCGTAGCAGGATTACATATTTTTATATGAGCCACAATCAACAAAGTTCATCTTACAGATCAATCTTCATCTGTGTGATACAGTGTTCCTCAACTCAAGTCCTCAGGGGCCATCAACAGTTCACATTTTAAGTTTATCCCTGCTTGTGCACAGGTGAGCTAATCCAATGCTTATTATTTCTGTTAAAACACCTACTGAGCCTTGCATAAGCTCACTTGTGCTCAAGCAGGGATATACAAAAAATGTGAACTATTGGTTGCCCCTGGGGACTGGAGTTGAGCAACACTGGTGTATTACAATCCCTAAAGAAAATTATGGATGAAGTGACCCTGATATCAGGTATATAGAAACACAGAGCAACAAGTTGTTCATATAATAATAATAATGCATACATGATTTGTCATTCTTTTCAGGCCTACCACGGAGGCAAAGGCGGTGGCGTCGCCTCCACCTGAGGTGGATCCTGTTTATGGGAATGTCCCAGATGATCATTGGCAAGGGTTTGGAGAAGAACCCCCTAACTGTATCAGAGGGCCTGGCACGTAATCAGGAAGCAGATTATAGCAAAGTTCAGGATGAGAGCAGTAAGCAACTGTCAGTATGAGAGCAGTAAGCAACGGCCATTATGAATCTTCACCCATGCCCTCCCAGAGATCTGGCTACCACTCTATGCCTCCACCACCACCTCTACCTACTACCATCTACTGAGGCCAGGAACAGCAGGGCCCACTACCACCTGTGCCACTCACAAAGCCTGCTCCTTAGGACCTCCCCACTCCTCCTCCACCACCTCTTCCGCTGCCACCTCCTTCTATTGAAATGCTCGGTACATCCCAGGACAGACATCCACCCCCTACGCCCCCAAGGCAATACGGATAACATATTACGATTTCTGCAGCATGAAGACAGATCATTACAAAATTCATTCCTTCAGAAATTCACAGAGGTTTTTTTGATTAATCTTACCATACTGTCATCCATTGAAATAGTATTTCAATAGATGTATCTGATCCATCATTTTAAATCATAATTGCTTTTCTGCTTCTTTCCTAAATGTTATTGGTTCATATAATCTGTCTGCCCTCTATAACTATTAATACACTAGCGACTTTCCCGTAAAAAATGACGGCAATACAATTTGAAGCCTGGTAATGCTGTTTGCCACAATATGTGAATATTTGGGCCTTCTGAGCACCTTCAGCGCTCAGCTTGAGCCCCACGCTGAGAACGTGAGGTGAAACAAGTTGGAATCTTGATAAAATGAAGGCTACTTTTGTGTGTTAGAATTAAATGAAAATAAAAACTATGTTGGTTAAGTGTTTTTCTTAGTTGAAAGCTAATTGCAGACAATACTATCTGATACAAATAAGGAGTCTTTACTCAAGAAATTATATATTTAAACACCCAACCAGAACTTTCCTCTGGGGAAGGACTGGTAAGAATAATTGATAAATACCTTGAGAAAGGTGTTACTTCAAGCACTGAAAAGAAGAACATGAGGAGCTAGAGAGTATAAGATCAGGGGTTCTCATACATTCCAATCCAAATGATATTGTATAAATGTAACATATATTGTAATATGAATGTATGTTGAACCCATGCAATTTTGTACTGACATGCTGAACTCTGTGCTCGCAATAAAAATATTTTGAAAAAATATTAGATAGGGAATAATTATTATTTATTTATATCACAAAAAACAGAATGAAAATGATTAGGGGAGAGTCCTCTCTGGACTCTGTATTTGATAAAGGGCCTGGGACAACCCTACACATTTAATATTTTAAGCTCTCTATTGTGGAAAAGGAAGTGAGATCATTCTCCCAGGATCTTGTAACAAATCTCCAACTAAATAGTAATCAATTAACATTGATACATATCTCATTCTGCTGGCAATTACGGTACTTTTCCTATATACAAAGCACTCTACTCACATGTCTGTAGCCTTACAATAGATGTCTGGCTTTTAAATCATCTGAAATAATAATGCCTATGTAATTTAATTCTATTGTCACATTCCTCAAAATACTGTAGGTCTATTTTCCCCATAGGGATTTTTTACTTTATTCTATAATTTAGCATAATTCAGCAATAAACAATAGATTTCATATATTTGATACATTCTTCACATTTTAAATCATAATATATTTTGTAAATCTCAGAAATGTTGACCTTTGGGTCATGTGCACAAAAAGCCAAATATTACCTTAAAGTCCACTAGTAATATGAGTATATTAACAAACAAAGGCCTTAGCATAGATCCTTGAGGTGCTTGGTTAGAAAATGTCCCTTCTTAATATATTAAATTAACTATATCTCTTTGATTACAACATATGCTTCACTATCTTTGAATCCAATCCTAGATTATGCCAGAATTTACATGACGTGAAAATATTAACACATCTATTAATAACACATATCACTGTTTTTACATTTGTTTAACATTGTCTAAACCCTATGTAAGTGTTGCTTTATCTTTCATTCTGTTTTTATAGACCTATATTTGTTTAGTTGTGTAATAAAGTAAAGAAATTAGGCATTATTTTGGTAATTTGACTTTAATTTAATAAGGAGCATAAGCAAGCACTCTCTTTTTATAAAAGGTCAAATATAGGCCTTTATTGACAAGGCTAACTACTTTGTATTTAGTACTCATCCATCAAGTTTGCCAACATATGAATGATTTATTGTCCCAATAGTTCCAGCAATTAAATTATAATAAACTTTCTTGCAGCAATACCTATAATATTTGCAATGGAGTACACAGAAAATGGATTGTGACATATCTGAAAAGTTTTCATAAATGAAACTATTGTATCAGTCAATGCTGACTGATGCTTATTCACTTGAAATAAATGTAGCAAAGTACTTGAGTGTAATTCAAACAGATATACACAGTGGCCTATGAGATCTCTCCTCTACCTATGCTATAAAGCATCTTTTTTCATGATTTTGAAATCACATTCCTTATATTGCATTAAAGAGAAAGTGGGGAAAAGAGCAGAGGAACCACAGTAAATCCCAATAGTTTATTGCATTGGCAATGATAAGAAATGCAATACGAAATTCCTGATAAAGGAGGTCAGGCTCTTCATCAGACATTTATTATTATTGTCTTTATTTATATCGCGCCAACATATTCCGTAGCGCTGTACAGGGGTTTAGTACATGGCAAAAAACAAACTTAACACCTTATAATGAATAGAGTGCCCTGTTTTTGAGCATATAATCAAATGCACATAGACATTTGGCTCTTCATCAGTTTAGGCATGATTTCTGGGACCATCACATATATAGTTGTGAGCGTACGGGCCGTTGCTCACGCTTGCCGAAGGCACTCCATGCCAGCAACTGCGACCCTCGCAAACTTCATGTCGCAACGAGCAACGCAAACAACATACGACACACGTTAACACACATTACGGCTTCGCAACACTCGGACGCAACTCGCGAACATTACAAAATTCAAAACACAATACATACACACAGCACATACATAAAAAGCTTACCTACAGCAAGCGGTAGCATCCAGGACCTCAAAAATGCAACTTACACCTTCATTTCACTCAAAATAAAAGAGTTTAGACACTAAAAAATTTGATAAGCGACAGAAAAAATGGCCGCCGAACAAAACGAAAACGAGGCTACACACGTAAACACCATACGAGACACGTTACCAGACATTACGACCTCGCAAACATCGGACTCAACACGCCGACATACAAACATTTAAAACACAATAAATACACACAACACACACACAAAAAGCTTACCTACAGCAAAAGGAACCATCCAGCACCTCAAAAAAACAAGTTACACCTTCATTTAAATAAAAATAAAACACTTTAGACACTAATAAAATCGCTAAGCGAGAGAAAAAATGGCCGACGAACAAAACGAAAACGAGGCTACAGCACTCTCAACACGTAAAACACCACAACACACTCGCAAAACACCACATGAAACTCGAAAAACACCACGAAGCACCGACGGATAATCCAGAAAGACGCATACCACAGAAGTGCGGAAGTACACCACTACGCTAACGGTTTCGTCTCGCGCACGCACACTATTACACTGCACACATTCAGCACGCTTACACAGCAGCTCAACACCACTAATGCTGCAGCAACCTCAAAACACATTGACAGCTCTTCAATACAATGCTTCAAAATAAGTAAAGTATATTCATTTATTAATGTATTATATATTTCATTATTACACACCAAACAGCATTACATATTGATTTATTAATGTATTACATCTTTCATTATTATACACCAAACAGCATTAGCTACCTTACAATTTTATTGCCGTCATTTTTTGACGGGCAATTTGCTAGTCACATATATAGTTGTCAGCAATATGGGTTGTTGCTAACGCTTACGGGTTCGAGTAGCGAGCCCGCTGCAACTACAGCCCTGGCGAATCGAGGGCCGCAGTTGCTGGCAAGGAATGCCAAAGGGGCTCCTTGGGCTGGTTGAGATGAGCGCCATAGCCTACGACCCCCTACAACTTTCGTACCGCAAATGCAGACCCTCGGGAAGCGAGGGGCCGCATTTGCAGAGGTGAAGGCTCCCACGTCGTCTGCAATGAGCCACTGGACAGAAAACAAAAAAATTGCAGACTTACACAAAAAAAATTACGACCCGCAGGACTTAGCAAAAATCTGTTACGGACTCGCAAATATACGACCTTAACGGACAACGAGCACACAACAACAAACATTAAAAAACACAAAAATACACACAAAAATAAAATAAAAACCTTACCCGCAGCAAGGGAGGACACCCAGGACCTCTGCAACACAAGTTAAACATCGATTTCAGACAAATTTACAAAGTTTAAACACTCAAAAATCCCCTAAGCGAGAGAAAATATGGCCGACAAAAAAAAACGAAAACAGGCTACACAACCCCTAAAGCCATGAAATACGGCAAAGCTAATACAGCTTTTACAAAAACCTGTTCGACCTACAACATACACCATTAGCATGGCGCTAAATCATCCAAACCCGCGTACCACATACACATTCACCTCCATTTCACAACACTAACTTACAAAATGCGGAAGTACCCAGCTACCATAACGGATTCCCCTCGCGCACGCAGCCTATTTACACTACACACATTGCTGACACACCTCAGCTCAACAACACTGCAAACCTACATTGTATGCTGCAGGAACATCAAAACAGATTGTTAGCTCTTCAGCACATTCCTAGCTGCATGTATTAATTACAAAAAGGTAAAGTATATTAATTTATGATTTCATTAATTAATTAATTAGCATAAAAAACAAAATAGGCACAAAACAAAAAAAAATGATCACCACACTAGCGCAAACAACCACAAACACCTTCACCTCGTTACCCACAAGGAGCGCCAAAGGCGCTGAGCACCAGCCTCGCAATGAGCGCACAAGGATCTCAGAACACCAAAACACTTACTCTCTGTGGCAAACAGCATTACCTGCCTTACAATTTTATTGCCATCATTTTTTGATGGGCATGTCGCTAGTAATAATATAAAAACGTGCCAAACTGTATAATGTGTTTTTCAGCACATGCTCTGCTTTCAAGATGTCACGTTATTATCTGTAAGGTGAATCATGTTTAAAAGATAAAAAAAAATCATGTTAAAAAGATACATTTGGTAAATAATTAACAAACAAGTGACTTATTTTCTTAAACTGCAATGGTCCATTAAAGCAACTGAAACAGTTCTATGTATATGAGAGCACTGTGTTTGTCCATTATAACAACATTAAAAAAATGTATCCATAGTAAGTAAAGGAAGCAAGAATCTGAGTGGTGAGGGGAGTGTCTACAGGATTATATAGTACTAGCGACTTGCCCGTCAAAAAATTACGGCAATAACATTGTAAGCAAGGCAATGATGTTTGTCACACAATGCGAGGCTATGGCCCCTCTGAGCACCTTAGGCGCTCATTGCAAGTGTCTCCCCGTGTGTACTTTGCAGGCCTCGTGATCAGCGCCTTTGCTGTTTTTGGCAAGCTGCAATGCTCTCCTCCCCATATAGTTTAGGGGCCTTGACAAATTAATGTTACTGACTTGGGTTAGGTGTTACTGGCTTGGGCTAAATGTTACTGGCTTCGGTTTAGTGTTACTGGCTTGGGGCTCTTTTTTACTGCCTTTGGACTTCAT
The DNA here is from genome assembly GCA_027410445.1 of Discoglossus pictus. NCBI lineage: Eukaryota > Metazoa > Chordata > Amphibia > Anura > Alytidae > Discoglossus > Discoglossus pictus. The sequence continues at coordinate 200,888,908 of CM050166.1, forward strand.
ACTGTTACGTTTTTTCGTCCGCCAAATATCGTATATACTTGAGTATAAGCCGACCAGCGTATGAGCCGAGGCACCTATTTTACCACAAAATACTAGGAAAACTTAGTGACTCGAGTATAAGCTGAGGGTGGGAAATGTGCTGCCCCCTGTGTCCCTCTTGCACTCTATGTGCCCCTTTCTTGTGTCCCTTCTCTCTCTCCCCTGTGTCTCTTCCCCCTCTCCCTCCCCTGTGTATCTCCCCTAATCTCCCTTCCTTGTGTCTCTTCCCCCTCTCCCTCCGCCGTGTCTCTTTCCCCCTCTCCCTCCGCCGTGTCTCTTTCCCCCTCTCCTTCGTGTCTCTTTCCCTCCCCCTCCCTTATCACCCTCCTCAATCCCCCTCCTCATACCCCCTCCTCATCCTCAACCCCCCTCCTGAACTCCCTCCTCATCCTCAAACCCCTCCTCAACCCTCCTCCTCATCCTCAACCCCCGTCCTCATCCTCAACCCCCCTCCTTAACCTCAACCCCCCTCCTCATCCTCAACAACTCTCCTCAACCCCTCTCCTCAACCCCCTCCTCATCCTCAACCCCATCCTCAACCTTCCTCCTCATCCTCAACCCCCCTCCTCATCCTCAACCCCCCTCCTCAATCTCTCTCCTCAACCCCCCTCCTCAATCTCTCTCCTCAACCCCCCTCCTCAATCTCTCTCCTCAACCCCTCTCCTCAATCTCTCTCCTCAACCTCCCTCCTCAATCTCTGTCCTCAACCTCTGTCCTCAACCTCCCTCCTCAACCCTCCTCCTCAACCTCCCTCCTCAACCCCCCTCCTCATCCTCAACCCCCCTCCTCATCCTCAACCCCCCTCCTTAACCTCCCTCCTCAAGCCACCTCCCTCCTCAAGCCACCTCCCTCCTCAAGCCACCTCCTCACTTTACTCCTCTAATTCCCTCTGCCTCTCCCTTTCCCCTCACTTACCTTCCATCAGCAGCTGCTCCTCCACGAGTCTTCTGGCTGCGTCGGGACCCAATGAATGCTAATGACATGACGCGCATGTGACGTCACATCATTAGCATATGCCGGATCCCGACTCAGCCGGAGGATGCTTGGAGGAGCAGCTGCTGATGGAAGGTAAGTGAGGGGAAAGGGAGAGGTAATTAGAGGGGTAAAGTGAGGAGGGGGGTTGAGGATGAGTAGGGGGGTTGAGGATGAGGAGAGAGGTTGAGGAGGGGAGTTGAGGATGAGGAGGGGGTTGAGGATGAGGGTTGAGGATGAGGAGGGGGGTTGAGGAGGGAGGATGAGGAGGATGATAAGGGAGGGAGAGGGAAAGAGACACAAGGGAGAGGGGGGAAAGAGACACAGGAGAGGGAGAGGGGAGAAGAGACACAGGGGTGGAGAGACACGGGGGGATAGAGACACAGGGTGACTCGAGTTTAAGTGGAGGGGGGCCTTTTTAGCCTTAAAAAAAGGCTGAAAAACTCACTTATACTCGAGTATATACGGTATGCCTCAAATTAAATTGCAACCTCACTCACAGGCTCCATGGCTTTCCCCCTGTGCTGTGTCTGTGTGTGTAAGTAATTTTGAGAAGCAGAAAAAATCTTTAGGGAATAAAGCCCATTAGTGCATAACACTCTAAATATATATAACAAAAAAAGTGGGCAATAGTAAAATGTAAACTTTATTGGTTGGAAAACCCGACGATTAAAACTTTAAAAAGGGAAAGAATAAAAACTGTACAAATACCTTTGAACAGAAAAACTGCAAACCTAATGACCACTGGACAACTGTCACTCATTAAGTGGGGTTTGAGCAGTATTGTAAATGAGACACAGAGAGTGTCTATGTATAAGCTTGTAGTACTATGCAACAAAAGGTGTAAATCATTAGAATAGTGAGCCAAACCTTCCTAAATTACCTTGTGCTATAACTATATATCTCTCCCCAGTAGCGGTTGTGAAACCTAGTATAACAACATAAGGAAAATATAGGTAGCTTGGTAGTATGCTTCTAAACAACAGATTTCTTTGCATACAAAAAATCCTCAGTTTGGCTCTTAGATCACCAGGTACTTCATTGCCTCTTATTAGGGTACAATGCCCCTATTATTTGAATGATATAGGTATAAATCAACCATTCAAACGATATGGCTCTTAAATGTCCAGATATTGCATTACCTCTTGTTAGAGTATCACACCACACCTATTTTGGTGGTGTAAGCATAATTTGGGCCATTCTGAACAAGCTCACTCTCTGTATACTCGCATATAGTATAACAGCGTCTCCCTGTGCTGGGGAGATTCGCGCTGCCTAGTTGCGTCGTGCGTAATAACGTACGTTACGCTAGCCTACATCCTAACATGTTTCTACGTGTTCAACATCTTTTTCAAAGGATTAAGGCGTGTGTAGGGACAGGAAGCTATTTAAAGCATATGGTAGCCATGGTAACCTGGACTACCTGATTGCCACACCTAAATTAACCCTATGAGTGAAAGTATGTATGGCAGGATAGGACTGAACAAAGAAAGAAATGGGCCATATATATTATTAGCATAATAGATGGAGCAACATCAGTGGGAAGGGGGGACCTTAATAAATAGGTGTGTATCTGGATACAGGATACTGAAAAGAGAATATATACAAGTATATCATGATGTGTAAAGAGAAAAAGTGCATATTGTGCATGAAAATAACTAGATGAATTGAAACCCCTGTATAAGGGCATAAAATAGCCAGGGTATAAAGACCCTGTATGTAAACCATAATTAGGTCAAAATTGACATATTAATGAGACCATAGTGAAAAGTGACTAAGTGCATGAATGAATAAATGGCAAGAAAAATCTAGTATGGCCATATATATTATAACTCAGAATGTGAGGGTGAGTGGTGTTGACCACTAAAATAAAAATGATGGTCACGTGAGACCAAAAGTGAAAAGAATAATTCTATTTCAGGTAAGATGTGACACATGAGTGGGCCACATCTACCTGAAAAAGATTATAAATAAAGCAAAAATTATTTTCCATTGTGATTCACGCTGTAGTAATTTATTTTTGAAAATCACCCCTTCTAGGTCCAGTTTTCACAGAATCAATAATACAAAAATACAATTTTAAAACCTGCAGGGAATTCCGTCGAAGATTGGGGGAACATATATATTCTATTAAAAACGAATATGACACTCCCATAGCAAGACAGGTGAAATACTGTCACAACAACAATCCGGAAGTACTAAAATTTTGTATTATTGATTCTGTGAAAACTGGACCTAGAAGGGGTGATTTTCAAAATAAATTACTACAGCGTGAATCACAATGGATTTATAAATTAAGAGCACAGGTACCTGATGGCCTGAATGAAGGCTTTTCCTATACGGCCTTCATATAGTCTTGTGTAATTTTATCTTACATAAGTTGTCTATACAGGCCTTTTTCCTATATGAGAAACACCACCTAGTAATTCCTGAATCAGGATCATGATATATGCACTTTAATTTTACTTCATATATGTCTCATCTTTGCATAAAATAATTTTTGCTTTATTTATAATCTTTTTCAGGTAGATGTGGCCCACTCATGTGTCACATCTTACCTGAAAGTTTAACTGGGAAATCCAAATAAGTTATGTGACTCCCTCTCCCGATGGGGGGGGGGGGGGGGGGGTTAAAATAATGTATGATAACATTTAAAGAACCTTGGGGCAATGTGCTAATGCTGGCAAAAGCAATTACCGGTGCCATAATACCACAGAAATTTCTACCCAGCTATGTTAATAACGCACCCCTAAAACATTGTGAGAGAACTGCTACGAGTCACTGCGGCAACCCAGATTTGGGAATTATGGCACACTTTTCCACTGAGTTTTGACACTGACTATATCATGAGTTACTCCCGGAGACTTTGATACTCAAACACTATGCTAATAAAGTTTTTCAGATCACTTGCAAATCAGGGTAGTGCCATAACAGCAAAAAAACAAGAACAATATATTACGGGTACCAAAGACCAACGGCTTTTAAAACCTGCAGCAGTTAAAGTGACATTATAGCACCAAAAAACACTAAAGAATTATGAAATGTTAACATTATTTGACACTTAACAGTCAGAGCACAGGATGCAGATTGGCACTAATAGGCACAGGCTGAACATTGGCACTTACAGGCACAGGATGCAGATTGGCACTTACAGGCAGAGAAAGGATTTGGTTGTCGCGAGCGCATCAACTTATGAACAATCGTTGAGTTCTGAGCAATTGATCAGTCCCACATGTCGAGTACTGAGCAAGCATTGAGTTTCAAGCAATTTTTCCACCTCTGAGACCCATTGAGTACTGGAAAAAACTCAAACCAGAGGAGACGGGAACCGAGGTACCACTGTATATATAATGTGTCCTTGCTACAGCAATTACAGCACTTATTACGACACATCTCACTCATATTATTCATGACAATCACGTTTTCTATTGGCTCCTAGAGCCCTGCTATTCAATTGGCTACAATTAGCTACTCGCATTCCAATTGCAAGTTACCAGCCCACAATCACTACAGGCTAGCCAAAGCCGCAAAACTGGCCCTAAAACTCCAGTGGTTTTAGAACAGCTAAAGATTTAAAAGTGCTAAATAATTTAATTGACTCACAATCAATATTCTATTAGACTCGTGGCTCTAGCTTGCAAATTAAGATAAAATGTATCAAGTTTTCTATCAAAAATGTTATGAGTATTGAATAGGACTCGCAAGGGATTTTTTCAAACACTTATCACAGCATCAGCAGAAATTTACAAAAAACTAATGTACTTTAAAAGTATGGGAAAGCATATAAATACATTAGAATTAATTTCACAACAGTTTAAAACCAACAAATATGCAATAAAAAATTGGATCCCATAATACATTTCATGTAACCCTATGGACTAGAACAGTTTTACTGACGTCATGATGACTGTCTCATTTACTATTGGCTATGTCTAAGAAGTATTGCGAGAGTAAGCAGTAAATTATGGGCTTGCTAAAATATTTTCAGATTAAATGATCACGATCCCTGAAATCTTACTTACAAGTGCATGGTTTCCGTATGGAGTCTGTGAGACTGTAGTTGTGGATTACAGACAATTGAATGTGTCTAAATTTTTAGAAAAAAATGTATCCCATCGCTGGAGGCAATTGGAGGCAATTGAGGCCCTGAGTTTCTAGGAGCTATCTTTGTGAATTGTATTGAGATTCCACTCTGTTATACTAACTGTAATATGTATTTGTTTTTATGCTTATATTACAAGTACTTAATTTCAATTCACACTAGTTTATTTACCATAAAAACATTTTTCTTTTACTTTCCACGGTTTCATATATTTATGTCATTGTTAACAATCCTAAAACAAATATTTAGAAAGTATTTTAATCACCAAAAAAAGACTGCAAGTCATTATGGAATGTGAAACAATAGCCATATATGTTATATTTATATAAGAAATGCAAATAGATTCCAATTGCACTACTATGGCAGAGTTTACAATAATTCTTTCTTATAGTCAACGTGGGTACACAGCTCCTCAGACTCCAACCCTGACGCATTTAGTCAGCGCAGTGCTGACGTCATCAGGGAGGGGTGTACACGTTGACTCTGGTATTTAGCACAGTTTCCTGTGTTTTCTATACATTTGCTTTTGTATTGTTCTGTTTATAGCTATTTACTGTGGGTGCTCTCCTCTATACTTCTGGCTGTCCTTCATGTGCTGACTGTCGCCTCCTCCAGTTTGGTACTTTTAGTGAGGTTCGCAGTCTTTTTGTTCACCCTGTTTTTAGGTCTTATTAGGAGGGGAGCTCTTATGCTTTTCTGTGGACAGTTTTAATCTCATCCAGTTTTCTCTCTCTCTCTCTTATGTGTCACTTTTTGTGTTATTCTTGAGTGGGTAGCTATGTGTTTTTTTGCACTGTCTGTCCCTTTTCTTTTCTGTCCCTTCTTATTTGTATGCATTAACTGCTAGTTAGGTGTTAAGCACCAGCGTTCTTCTGTCTTTCTAAAATTTTAACTCTCTGCTAATAATCAGTGGCGTAGGAACTGGGGGAGAGACAAATCCCCTCTCCAGATGAAATGAATTGGGGGATACAAAAAATAGCAAAATTAAACCAGAATATAACAGATTTGGCTACTAGAGGGAGTAGGTATGTCTTACCTATGAAAGCTCTGATCCATAATTTATAGTATAAATATAAGATCTTAATATCTATAGAACAGATAATAAGGTACATTGATTATTATTGGTTGAGAATTCAATCTAATTAAATACTGACAAATGCAAGACATAGCCATTTTCACTCAAAATGTAACAATACAGTGGATATAAAAAGTCTACACACCCCTGTTAAAATGTCAGGTTTCTGTGCTGTAAAAAAATGACAAATATAAATCATTTCAGAACTTTTTCCACCTTTAATGTAACCTATAAACTGTATAACTCATCTGAAAAACAAACTGAAATCTTTTAGGTAGAGGGAAGAAACAATATAAAAATAAAATAATATGGTTGAATAAGTATGCACACCCTTAAACTAATACTTTGTTGAAGCACCTTTTGATTTTATTACAGCACTCAGTCTTTTTGGGTATGAGTCTATCAGCATGGCACATTTTGACTTGGCAAGATTTTCCCACTATTCTTTGCAAAAACACTCCAAATCTGTCAGATTGTGAGGGCATCTCCTGTGCACAGCCCTCTTCAGATCACCCCACAGATTTTCAATCGGATTCAGGTCTGGGCTCTGGCTGGGCCATTCCAAAACTTTGATCTTCTTCTGGTGAAGCCATTCCTTTGTTGATTTGGATGTATGCTTTGGGTCGTTGTCATGCTGAAAGATGTTTAGCTTTCTAGCAGAAGCCTGAAGGTTTTGTGCCAATATTGACTGGTATTTGGAACTGTTCATAATTCCCTCTATCTTAACTAAGGCCCCAGTTCCAGCTGAAGAAAAACAGCCCCAAAGCATGATGCTGCCACCACCATGCTTCACTGTGGGTATGGTGTTCTTTTGGTGATGTGCAGTGTTGTTTTTGCTCCAAACATATCTTTTGTAATTATGGCCAAAAAGTTCAACCTTGGTTTCATCAGACCATAACACATTTTCCCACATGCTTTTGGGAGACTTCAGATGTGTTTTTGAAAAATGTAGCCTGGCTTGGGTGTTTTTCTTCATAAGAAAAGGCTTTTGTCTTGCCACTCTACCCCATAGCCCAAACATATGAAGAATACGGGAGATTGTTTTCACATGACCTTTCCTGCAGCTCCTTTAATGTTGCTGTAGGCCTCTTGGTAGCCTCCCAGACCAGTTTTCTTCTCGTCTTTTCATCAATTTTGGAGGGAGCTCCAGTTCTTGGTAATGTCACTGTTGTGCCATATTTTCTCCACTTGATGATGACTGTCTTCACTGTGTTCCATGGTATATCTAATGCCTTGGAAATTCTTTTGTACCCTTCTCCTGACTGATACTTTTTAACAATGAGATCCCTCTGATGCTTTGGAAGCTCTCTGTGGACCATAGCTTTTGCTGTGGGATGCGATCAAGAAAATTTTATGAAAGACCAACTAGAGTAGCTGAACTTTATTTGGGGTTAATCAGAGGCACTTTAAATGATGGCAGGTGTATGCTTACTCCTATTTAACATGATTTGGAATGTGATTGCTTCATTCTGAACACAGCTACATCCACAGTTATAAGAGGGTGTGCAGACTTATGCAACCACATTATTTTTCTTTCTTTTTTTCTTCCCTCCACCTAAAACATTTCAGTTTGTTTTTCAATTGAGTTGTACAGTTTATAGGTCACATTAAAGGTGGAAAAAGTTCTGAAATTATCTATCTCTGTCTATTTTTTTTACAGCACAGAAACCTGACAGGGGTGTGTTGACTTTTTATATCCACTGTACATATGAAGCCATGTGCAAGCAGTTTAATACTTTTGCATCTCTTTGCATCCCCTTAGTGCATATACTTTCTATTCTGCTTAAAATACTTTAGGATAGATTTAATTCTCAAAGATTCACATTTAATTACCGGATATACTCGAGTATAAGCCGACCCGAGTATAAGCCGAGGCACCTATTTTACCACATAATACTGGGAAAAATGAGTGACTCGAATATAAGCCGAGGGTGGGAAATGTGCTGCCCCCTGTGTCCCTCTTGTGCCCTCTGTGTCCCCCTCTTGTGTGACCTTTTCTTGTGTCCACCTCTCTCTCCCCTGTGTCTCTTCTCCCCTCTCCCTCCCCTGTGTCTCTTCCACCCTCTCCCTTCCCCCTATTCCTTCCCTGTGTCTCTCGGGGGGAGAGACACAGGAAAGGGAGAGGTGGAAGGGAGAGGGGGGAAGAGACACAGGGGAGGGAGAGGGGAGAAGAGACACAGGGGAGGGAGAGGGGAGAAGAGACACAGGGGAGGGAGAGGGGGACACAAGAAAAGGGCACACAAGAGGGGGACACAGAGGGCACAAGAGGGACACAGGGGGCAGCACATTCCCCTTATCACCCTCCTCAACCCCCCCTTCTCATCCTCCCTCCTCAACCCCCCTCCTCATCCTCAACCCCCTCCACATCCTCAATCAACTCCTCAAACTCCCTCCTCAACCTCAACCCCCCCTCATCCCCTTCTCCTTAACCCCCATCCTCATCCTCAAACCACCCTCCTCATCCTAAACCACCCTCCTCATCCTAAACCACCCTCCTCAACCGCCCTCCTCATCCTCAACCTCCCTCCTCATCCTCCCTCCTCATCCTCAACCTCCCTCCTCAACCTCCCTCCTCAACCTCAACCCCCCTCCTCAACCTCAACCCCCCTCATCAACCTCCCTCCTCAACCTCCCTCCTCAACCACCCTCCTCAATCCCCTTCCTCAACCTCAACCCCCTTCTCAATCTCAACCCCCCTCCTGAGCCCCGACCCCCCATCCTAGACCTCAACCCCCCTTCTCATTGTAAACCCCCTCCTCAACCTCCCTCCTCAACCCCCCTTCTCATTGTAAACCCCCTCCTCAACCTACCTCCTCAACCCCCTTCCTTAACCTCCACCCCCTCCTCAACCTCAACCCCCCATCCTCAACCTCAACTCCCCCATCCTCAACCTCAACTCCCCCATCCTCAACCTCAACTCCCCCATACTCTGCCCCCCATCCTCAGCCCCCCATCCTCAAGCCCCCCATCTTCAACCCCCCATCCTCAATACCCCTCCTCATCCTAAACCCCCCATCCTCATCCTAAACCCCCCATCCTCATCCTAAAAACCCCATCCTCATCCTAAAACCCCCTCCTCACTTTACCCATCCTCATCCTAAACCCCCCTCCTCACTTTACCCCTCTAACCTCCCCCTCTCCCTTTCCCCTCACTTACCTCCATCTGCTACTCTGCTCCTCCACGCTCCTTCCTGCTTCTTTACCCGGCCAATGCTAATGATGTGGCGCGCATGTGACGTCATGTCATTAGCATATGCCGGGTCCCGACGCAGGAAGGAGCATGGAGGAGCGGAGGAGCAGATGGAGGTAAGTGAGGGGAAAGGGAGAGGGGGAGGTATTTAGAGGGGTAAAGTGAGGAGGGGGTTTATAATGAGGAGGGGGGTTGAGGAGGAGTAGGGGGGAGGGAAATAGACACGTGGGTTAGAGAGACACTGGGGGGTTAGAGAGATACGGGGGGAGAGTGACTCGAGTATAAGCCGAGGGGGCCCTTTTCAGCCTTAAAAAAGGGCTGAAAAGCTTGGCTTATACTCGAGTATATATGGTATGTAAAATATTAAAACAACTATCATTCAATTACTTAACCCTCTATTCCATGGCTTCTGTAAAAAACTAATCGAGTGAAATTCACTCGTAAATTGCTACAGAGCTATTACATCACACATGTAAATCTAACTCGCAAAATGTGTTCAGAGTTCTCAAAATAACTCCAGTATCATAATCCCTGAGTACCTGTCATAATTGTTTCAAAAATTGCAATCACATGCCTCCTGTAACAATATCCAGTCTCACTGAACTTTACTCTGAGGTCTTTCAAGTGCCTGACATTTTAAAAATGCCTACTGGTACTTTTCAACACCTCATAAATGCAGAAAAAGGACTGGATACCTCAACTCCATTACTATGATGAAGCTAACACCTTAATTGTGTCAGATTTGAGATGCTTGAGTCAAACACAAATAAGGATTTAATACAGTTATCCCCTATGAGCCAGTTGATCCCAGGGATCCACCCTCTAACCTCTATGAGCCTGAGTATTCCCCAGAATTCCCTCTTAATACCCCCACTTTCTATGAGCTTGGGTGATCCCCCGGATTAACCCTTAATACTGTCTACCCCTAATGATCTGGGCATGCCATTGGATTCTCCATTAATACCCACTACCCCTATGAGTCTGGGTATACCCCAATTACAGATTAATTATGGCAGTCCCTATGGACCCCCATGAAACAAAATAATGACCCTGTTTCATGGGAATCTCAATAGACCCCCCATTCCTATACTAAGCTATGACAATGGGCCCTCAAGGACTCTAATGAAATCCTACTACCTCTACATAGGTCTTTCAGGACCCCCATAGTCCCTAATACGAAATATATAAAAAATACTACATAAAATAAAAAATGTACCTGTAAGGGAGGAACATAAACTATCTTATATACTATAAAACTGTGCATTCAGATTGTGCATTCAGATTGCCTAACAAATCAGATATGGTACGGGAGTAATTTAAATACTTGATTCTTATTGGCAAAATATGTATCAATCATATTTTAGCTAATCGTGATCTGCAGAAAAGTATATAAAGCAAAGGCACGTTCCAAAAAAACATTAGTCTGCATGAGATTCTCATAGGAGGAACTCTGTCAGGTTTTTATAGAGTGGCAGATATGTTTAGGCAGAAGTCCAATTCCATAGACTGAAGATGAGGAATAAGGGTACAAATATCTCAATCAACATGGAAGTGCCTGCTTAACCAGGGCTGAAGAGTGAGGAACCTGGGCTTCGATGATCTTCGTTGAAGGGCATCAAAGGATAGCTAAAGAGGATAGAACGGGTGCTAAGAGGTAGATTTGAGTGTCATCTGTATACAAATTATATTGAAATCCAAAAGATTATTATTCGGGTACCAAGTATATTTTCTCCTCCTTGCAAGTATTAATTCCTTGAAAACTCCCATGGTATAGGGTTTAACTATAGATGCCATGTAGATGTTTTTAAGTGAAACTGACAAGATTTTGTTATTGATGGTATGTGACGAATGACATAGGTAGATTTAAGTGTCATCTGTATATAAATTATACTGAAATCCAAAGGATTATTATTAGGGTACCAAGTGAGTATGAATAGATGGAGAAGAGGAGAGGCCCTGCGATTAAACCTTGCCATATGTTTTTTTGTGCCTCTGGACCCTTTCTGTGCTTTTTTTTTTTTCAGAACATTTATAAACTCACAACATGAAGCTGTGATGCCAGTGCATGGATGCCTAGAACCATTCACTGCTTTGCCAAATTTCATGGTGGGCACTTTTGTTATTTTACAGTTGTCTATCTCTGGGACTATTTCATTTATCTTCTCTTGTGAACACTTGAGAGTTTCTGTATTGGTAAGAGAAAGTTTAGCATTATCTGAGCAATCAAGGCCTTCCTGTGTGAAAAGTTCTTCCAACATGAATGAAGCATGCCCCCCTCCATACATACTCACTTGGTACCCCCTTAGCTCTGTCAGTCAGTCTGTCTTTTCCTTTTGTTTTACTACTCATCTCCATAATTGTTTTAGGAGCATTATCACCAGATGCTACAACAAGTTTTCCAGGACCTCTCCTTAAACACGGTCCAGCCAGAATTGTATCATCATAAAGAAGGTCATCTTCAAACATTTTCTCTGTCTTCTCCATAAAGAATGTGTTATCACTTGTCATGTGACTTGTTGCCCCTGAGTCTATGCACCATCCATGTGATGTGCTATTCTGAGTTACTTTAAAGGTGCCATTCCATGATGAATGTGCATTTTCCTTTGTGGCCGTACTAACCCTTTCTCTCATGAGTGGCTCTTTTCTCCGATGCTCAGCTTTTCAGATTGAGCGGTTCTTTTTCAGGTGACTAGCTTTTTTGCAATGAAAACATATCCTAGTTTCTTTGCTTTGTCTTGCATCTTCATGCATCTTTAAAGCTACCTCTGATTTGCCATTCTCCTCTCTATGCATATTTTCCTGTTCTGTCTGTTGTATTCATCAATTAATTTTCCTTTAGCATATTCTAGAGTTAGTTCCTGCTCTGGTCTAGTTTCTAGAGCATTTATCAGTGCACTGTAAGACTCTGGAAGACTGCATAGTAATAATGCAACTATATGATTGTCTTTAATTTCTTGACATATTGCACAGAGATGTTCCACAATCTCTAGCATAGCATTTACATGTTCATGCATATCCTGGCTATTGTGCAGCCTTATTTTATATAGTTTGCGTAGTATATATAGTTTACTGTTTAAGTTTGAAAGCTCATGCAGTTTTTGTAATGTAGTCCACATACCTTTAGCTGGGTTTTCTTTTCTTATGTGTATTAGTTGATCATCTTCCACTAATAGGCTTATAACTGCTTTTGCATGTCTGTCTTTCTTTTCCTATTTTTCAGGGTTATTAGTGGGTCTGTTTGTATCCAGTACCTGCCATAAGTCATCTTTGGATAATAGCATTTCAAGCTTGAATTTCCATAGTTGGCAGTTGCTATTTTTGAGCTTTTTTAATGCAAACTTCACATCTGAACCAATTGGATGCAGCTCTTTTATTTTTTCTTTCAGTATTTACTGGAAACAAAGATGCAACACTCACTTATTTGTGGTTTTCTTTAGTGACTGGGCCCATAACCTGTTGGATAAGCACTGGACTGTGCCCTGCGCCACAGTGTTAAAGTGGTGAAAAGTTGTACTGCAGGCAAATGACTATTCCATCCTCCAACTTGTCGCATCTTGACGGCGCTGAGTCGACAGCGAAGACATAGCTATGTTTCAAAGTGACTTGCAAAGTATTCAGCTGTGAGATAGGAAGGGCAGGAGGTGGGGATGGGTAGAGGAGAGTTTTGAATGTAGCAAACAAATCTTTGGGGTTGGAAGACAAAGGTTATAGTTACAATGACAAGTAGTGTTGCATGGCAAGATTGATGAAAGAGAGGTAGGAGCATAAAATACACTTGTAATCATGATATCTGCTGATGTGTGAGTTTTCATCCATAGCCATAAAGCAGTGCAGGAGCACCCCTTCCTATCTCACAGCTGAATACTTTGCCAGTCACTTTGAAACATAGCTATGCCTTCGCTGTCGACTCAGTGCCGTCAAGATGTGACACGCCGGAGGATGGAATAGTTCTTTGCCTGCAGTACAACTTTTCACCACTTTGGTGGTGTGTTTGTATAGGGTGCCATGATTGTGTATGAGTGTGGGCATCTGCTTGTAGTTATGGGAGCAAGGGTGGAAGTTAGGGTCATGTTAGCACATTGGAAAGTTGTGGGTTGAGTGCTTGCTGATTTCTGTGGTTTCTGGTGGCAGGGATTGAAGAAGGGTAGTGAGTAGAAACTGTTGTGAGGTTGCAGGTTAGAATATGGTAATCAGATAGAGGGAGTGGGGAGATGACAAGGTTAGAGATTGTGCAGAGATTGGTAAAAATAAGGCAAGGGAGTGTCCATCACAGCAAGTTGGGAATTCTGGTCATTTTGAGGTGGCAAGGGAAGAGGTAAGCGAAAGTACTTTTGTGGCTCTTGGGGAGCTGTATGTGTCAGTGACAATATTGAATTTGCCAAGAATAAGTGAAGGTACATTGGAGGTGAAGAAATGAGGAAGCCAGGTGGTAAAATGATCCAGAAATTGAGAGGGTGTTCCAGATCACAGCAATTTGCAGAGAAATGGGCAAATAGTGAAACGTTTCGAAAGATGAGAATTGGAGGGAGTGAACCAGGGTATGCAGTGAAATGTGCAGTGAGAGGAAAGTAAAACACCCATATATTCACCTTGCTTGGTTCCAGGTCTAGCTATGAGACTGAACTGAAAGCCACCATATGAGAGTGCTGCAGCGGAGGCAGTAAACAATGGATTGAGCCAAGATTCAGTGATAGACAGTAGATTAGGGGAGTTGGAAATAAATAGGTCAAAATCAGTAATAACCAAGCATGCTTTATTCCATGTTAATAATGTTCTGATAACATTAGGAAAATTATTACTTTAAAAGATATCACTCATAAATCAAATCACAACCTTAGTCTACTGTTATTATGCCTTTGATAGAATAAACTTGAAATGTATGTTTACATTTTTAGAACATTTTGATATCATTGCCTGTAACTTAACTTATGTATAGAGCTACAGAATAGCTTTGCACTTTACAAATAAATGATAATAATAATAATAATAATATTCCACAATAATTTAGATGAAGAGATCTCTATAAAATATCCATAAATAACGACAGTGTGGGTTTCCTCATATTCCATTTGTTTTCCATTTTAGTAATTTAAATAATCAAGGAAAATCAAAATATTGATGGCATACAATGTAAGAACACAAGACATAAATTACTATTTTTTTTCCTATGATATCATGCTTTGCCTCTCTAATCCCATTATAACTTTTCCAAACTTACAAAATGAACTACAAAAGTATGGGCTAAATAATACTGTATTTATTGGCGTATAACACGCACTTTTTCTCCCTGTAAATAGGGGGCAAATGATAGGTGCGTGTTATACGCCGATATTCCCTCCCCCCTCCTCATCCTCAACCTCCCTCCTCATTCTAAACCTCCTCCGCATTCTAACCCCCCTTCCTCAACCTAAACCCCCCTCCTCCTCAACCTAAACCCCCTCCTCAACCTAAATTCCCCTAAATATCTCCCCCTCACTTACCTGCTTCTGCTCTGGCCTCCGCTCCGCTCCTTGACCCGGCGCGCATGTGGCGTCACATGCGCGCAACGTCATTAGCATATACCGGGTGCTGGCACCAGGTATATGCTAATGACGTGGCGCGCTGGCGCGCCTGTGACGTCACATGCGCGCCGGGTCAAGTAGCAGAGCAGAGGCCGGAGCAGAAGCAGGTAAGTGAGGGGGAGGTATTTAGGGGGGTTTAGGTTGAGGAGGAGGGGGGTTTAGATTGAGGAGGGGGGTTTAGAATGAGGAGAGGGTGTTAGAATGCGGGGGGGGGGGGTTAGAATGCGGAGGGGGGTTGAGGTTGAGGAGGGTTGAGGTTGAGGAGGGTTGAGATTGAGGAGGGTTGAGGTTGAGGATAGGGGGTTGAGGATAGGGGGTTTGAGGATAGGGGGGTTGAGGTTGAGGAGGGGGTTGAGGAGGGGGTTGAGGATAGGGGGGTTGAGGAGGGAGGAGGAAGATGCGGGGGTTGAGGAGGGGGGTTGAGGAGGTTTGAGGATGGGGGGGTTGAGGAGGGGGTTTTGAGGAGGGAGGTTGAGGAGGGGGTTGAGGATCGGGGGGTTGATGAAGGAGGTTGAGGAGGGGGGTTGAGGAGGGGGGTTGAGGAGGGGGGTTAAGGATAGGGGTTAAGGATAGGGGGGTTGAGGATAGGGGGGTTGAGGAAGGAGGATGAGGATGGGGGGTTGAGGAAGGAGGATGAGGATGGGGGGGTTGAGGAGGGGGCTTGAGGCGATATGAGTTTGGGGGGGTTGAGGAGGGGGTTTGAGGAGGGAGGTTGAGGAGGGAGTTGAGGATGAGGAGGGGGGTTGAGGATGAGGAGGGAGGTTGAGGATGAGGAGGGGGTTGAGGATGAGGAGGGAGGTTGAGGAGGGGGGTTGAGGTTGAGGAGGGGGGTTGAGGAGGGGGTTGAGGATAGGGGGTTGAGGAGGGAGGATGAGGATGGGGGGTTGAGGGGGTTTGAGGATGGGGGTGTTGAGGAGGGAGTTTGAGGAGGGAGTATGAGGAGGGGGTTGAGGATAGGGGGGTTAAGGAGGGGGTTGAGGATAGGGGGGTTGAGGAGGGGGGTTGAGGAGGGGGCTTGAGGTTGAGGAGGGGGCTTGAGGTTGAGGAGGGGGCTTGAGGATAGGGGGGTCGAGGAGGGAGGTAAAGGAGGGGTTGAGGAGGGGGTTGAGGATGAGGAGGGGGGTTGAGGATGAGGAGGGAGGTTGAGGATGAGGAGGGAGGTTGAGGATGAGGAGGGAGGTTGAGGAGGGGGGTTGAGGTTGAGGAGGGGGGTGGAGGAGGGGGTTGAGGATGGGGGGTTTGAGGAGGGGGTTGAGGAGGGAGGTTAAGGAGGTCATTGAGGATGAGGAGGGAGGTTGAGGTTGAGGATTTTGCTTCAAAGTTCTTTATTTTAATTTTTTCCCCCTAAATTCCCTTCTTAAAATGAGGTGCGTGTTATACGCCGGTGCATGTTATATGCAGATAAATACGGTAAGTAAATCAAATGGTTTATATAAAAACTAATCCCACAATTAGAAAAAGAATTATAGTTTTAAAATTGCGGATCAAGACATAAAATATCTTAGGGCCTTATTCAAATTCGATTTGGCCTTTTGAATAGGGCTCTGTATAAGCAGATATTGTAGCATATTTTTTTACAGAAGGTTTTAGTTAGTGAAGATCTTGCTTTTGGATAGAAATTCACTAACTAAAAACGTGGCCAAATCGCTTTTGAATGAGGCCCTTATTAGGTGTTATGTCACAGAAGTCTATGAGCATAGAGCATGTTGCTCTTTTCAACAAGAACTTCATTCCATTTGATTTAAAGATAAAAGATACATAAAATAAAAATAGCAATAAAAGTTTTCATGGTTTGGAAGAAACACACTGATTAAAATGATTATTTTGACAAAACTACTGTATGTAGTTTGTTACAATCCAAGTTCCTTACCAGACAAACATCTAGAAAGAATATAAAGATGTTTCGAGGATGGAACAATGCATCTTCTACAATTAGAAGATCAATTTTATTAAAACCTGCTAACTCACGCATCATAGGATTCACAGATATTCACAATTATAATTCTAATATTGCTATGTGGCATACAGATTTAGAGGGAAAGTTTGCCCCAGGCTGTTTCCAAATTTACAAATAGTGTTATTTTTAATGAGTAAAAGACTCTCTTATTTAATTCATAATGTGCTAAAACAAGCACAAAATATATCTATTAATATAAAAACAGATTTTGGAGGAAAAATAAAACACTCACATCAGAATCATTAACTCATAAAATGTATTTTGTTTCTAACATAGCAGATAAAATGCTAATTCTGAAAAATATTTGTCTCTATCATTATTGGATTTTATTTTTTTGTACTTTATTTTTATTAAGACAAATTAATATTCCATTAGTAAAATCAAAAAGTACAAATTAAGTGAAATCATTTAAAGAAAATGTGAGATATATTAACAATAAGATTAATACATGTTATGACGCACTTTGTATTAATTACTTTGTTTTACAAAGATTATGAGGTCTGTCCTTTGTCTTTTTTAATTATTTGTCAAATATTTACCTTTCAGTTTTTAATTAAATATCTAACATTAAGAAAATAGTATATAGTAGTTACTGATCTAATAACAAAAAATAAGTTCTATTTTCTCACTTTAATGAGAGGTAGTAAACATAATTAAACATAATTAAATACAATCAAACAATACAAAACAATTATAAACTTATGGTCCTAAACTTATAGGGCCTCATTCAATTGCGATTTGGCCAATTGAATGGGGCTCTAAATAAGCACATAGTATAATTTTTTTAAAGAAGTTTTTAGTTACTGAAAACCTTGCTTTTGGATAAATGTTTACTAACTAAAAACTTCTTTAAAAAAATATGTTATGTGCTTATTTAGAGCCCGATTCAATTGGCTAAAATGCAATTGAATGAGGGCCATAGTGTCTATTAGAGATGTCCCGAATAGTTCGCCGGCGGACTGTTCCCGGCGAACATAGCATGCCCTCACACTTATCCCTAACACCCCTCACCCTAACCCTAACACCCCTCACACTTATCCCTAACACCCCTCACCCTAACCCTAACACCCCTCACACTTATCCCTAACACCTAACCCTAACACCCCTTACACTTATCCCTAACACCACTCACCCTAACCCTAACACCCCTCACACTTATCCATAACACCTAACCCTAACACCTAACCCTAACTCCCTTCACATTTATCCCTAACACCCCTCACCCTAACCCTAACACCCTGCACACTTATCCCTAACACCCATAACCCTAACACCCCTCACACTTATCCCTAACACCTAACCCTAACACCTAACCCTAACACCCCTTTACACTTATCCCTAACACCCCTAACCCTAACACCCCTTACACTTATCCCTAACACCCCTCACCCTAACCCTAACACCCCTCACACTTATACCTAACACCCCTCACCCTAACCCTAACACCCCTCACACTTATCCCTAACACCCCTCACCCTAACCCTAACACCCCTCACACTTATCCCTAACAACCCTCACCCTAACACCTATCCCTAACACCCCTCGCTCTAACCCTAACACCCCTCACACTTATCCCTAACACCCCTCACCCAAACCCTAACACCCCTCACACTTATCCCTAACACCTAACCCTAACACCTAACCCTAACACCCCTCAGACTAATCCCTAACACCCCTCACCCTAACCCTAACACCCCTCACACTTATCCCTAACACGCCTCACCCTAACCCTAATACCCCTCACACTTATCCCTAAGACCTAACACCCCTCAAACTTATTCCTAACATGCCTCACCCTAACACCCCTTACACTTATCCCTAACACCCCTCACCCTAACACCCCTCACACTTATCCCTAACACGCCTCACCCTAACCCTAATACCCCTCACACTTATCCCTAAGACCTAACACCCCTCAAACTTATTCCTAACATGCCTCACCCTAACACCCCTTACACTTATCCCTAACACCCCTCACCCTAACACCCCTCACACTTATCCCAAACACCCCTCACCCTAACACCTAACCCCCTCACCCTTATCCCTAACACCCCTTACCCTAACAACCCTCACACTTATCCCTGTTTCTCTTCCCCCCCTTATCATCAAGGGAGGGGGGAGGATGATGAGGGAGGGGGGGAGAGACACAGGGGAGGATGATGAGGGATGGGAAAAACAGACACAGGGGAGGATGATGAGGGAGGGGGTAAAGAGATACAGGGGAGGATGATGAGGGAGGTGGGAGGATGATGAGGGAGGGTGGATGAGACACAGGGGAGGGTGATGAGGAAGGGGGGAAAGAGACACAGGGGAGGATGATGAGGGAGGGGGTAAAGAGATACAGGGGAGGATGATGATGGAGGGGAATGTTAGGTTATTTATGCCCTTTATGGATTAAAACCAGACTCTGCATCAACTATGTAATTTTCCGTGGGAGTTTTGACATGGACCCCCCTCCGGCATGCCACAGTCCAGGTGTTAGTCCCCTTAAAACAACTTTTCCATCACTATTGTGGCCAGAAAGAGTCCCTGTGGGTTTTAAAATCCGCCTGCCCATTGAAGTCTATGGCGGTTCGCCGGGTTCGCCGGTTCGCGAACATTTGCGGCGGTTCGCGTTCGCGGCTCATGAACCGAAAATGTTATGTTCGCGACATCACTAGTGTCTATGTTTACCTAACTGTCCCAGGTTCAGTCTTCTTTGTGTGTTTCCCCCAGTGGTACCGGGTTCGACACCCAAGACCCTAAGTATCTACCACAAGTAGTAAAGAAAACTGCTAGATAATCGAAGGACGTAGGCCTGTGTATTCATTCCAGAGACCCCAAATATACAGAAATGTTTGCATTGTATCTGCTAGAGAATGAATTATCCTTTCATTAACTGCTACAAAATGAATTTTGTCGTTGATACTAATGAAATCTAGCTTATCGGATTTCCAGTTCCTGGCAATGTTGCTTTTCTTAGCAAGGGTTAAGTAGTTAATACGTTTATTTTGAGAGGTAGAAAGGATAATAACAGGCATCCCCAAAAGACATGTTTCTGTTGTTAAGTTAATAGACAAGTGAAGCAAATCAGTTGACTATTGTTCCATATTTATTTTTTTTTCACTTTTGGGCAGTGCCACCAAATATGGGTCTATTCTGGTGAATCCTCTAAAACAGTTTATGTGAAGTAGGCACAGTGGAGAACTTTAATAGAGGTCACTAGAATGGAATATTTGAGGGAACCCCTTCAACTTGTTAGACCAACATTTCTCCCAATCAGATAAATCCCAATGTAGATTGAGGTCTGTTTCCCAATCTATCATTTACTTATCTTTTATCTCTGTAGTGGTGGAGTTAAATATATCATAAATGCCTCCTATTATGCCCTTTGTGAGGGGAAGGTCCTTGCAAATTTTAGATATTCATTTATGTTTGGGTATTTCTTTAGTACAGATCAGTGTGTTGACAAAATGTCTAAGTTTGTAATAATTGTAGTGTTCCTGGAGGGGAAGGTCGTATTCATCCCTGAGTTCCTCAAATGTAATGAGGCGGCTATCTCTTAGCCAGGATCCTAACCTGTTTAAGTTGTTTGAATTCCACCAATGTTGAGATGTGACTGACATGTCATTTGGGTTTAGAGGGTGGGTGAGATGAGTTAGGAAATAGTGTGGTGTAATGGAGAGTCCATTTCCAGCAAATTATTGTATTTCTATTTATGGAGTTTGACACATTTAGTAATGGAAGGGTGAATTTGTCTAGCCAAATAAGTAATTGGCTTTGTATAGGTCCTTTAAATTGGAAGTTAAATGTATCCCTAAGTACTAAATGTATTTGGGGGACCACTTGAGTTTGAACTTGTTGCTAAAAGTTTCTTTCTCAGTCTGAGAAATGTCTATCGACAAGGCTTCGGTTTTCTCTAAGTTTATTTTTAATCCCGATATTTGGCTAAAGTAATATAGAATTTGTAATAATGCCGGGATGGAGAGAGAAGTTTCTGTGAGGGTACAAAGTAGATCATCAGCAAATAGTGATAATTTAAAGTGTTGTAGTCCTATTTGTACACTTTGAACTTCTGTATTTGATCTTATTCCTTGCGCTATAGGTTCCAAAGCTATGGCAAATAGAAGGGGTGAAAGGGGACAGCCCTGTCTCCTTTTTGAATGTTAACGGTTGGTTTGTTACAGCCCAGAACTTTTGAAAGTGCTTTGGGAGAGTTATATTAAGTATTAATTAGTTGGATAAATTGGCCTTTGGACCCAAATTTAGCAAGAGAAGCTTGGAGATAGGGCCATTCAAGAGAATCAAAGGCCTTTTCGATATCTAGAGATAATAAACAAGTTGGAGTTTTGTTTTTACTAGTATTATAAATCACATTTAGGGAGTGTAAGTCTTCCTCTGACGGAGAAGGAAGGCCAATAAATTGCATAAATGTTTGCAGTTTATGATTATCTAGTCGGTTGGGGGTAGAGTATAATTTTTCATAAAATGTGTAAAAGGTGTCTTGGATTTTAGAGGGATTGGCTGTTATTTGCTCAGATGAAGTCTTAATTTGATAGATTTTGGATTGTGATTGTTTATTTTTAAAATGTTTTACTAGGAGGGAGTCTGGTTTATTGGCGGTTTTGTAAAAAAAATTGTTGAGTTCACCTCAGGACTTTTTCCATTTTTTCTGAAAGTAGAAGGTCTAATTCTGCCCTAATTTTGTCTATTTGGGTTCTATTGTGATTGTGGGGTTAATCTGATTTGTTCTTGACTTTTTAAATCTTTATTTAATTCAGTTTCGCATAATTTACACTGTTTCTTATAGTTAGCCGATGCTACAAGAGCCCCTAATGAAGACATTGCGGGCTGCCCAAACCCACCCCATCTCTGTGTCCTGGCCAAGATTAGTGTTGAAGTATAGTTCTAGGTCTTGTGTTAATATGTCCCTAATGGTTGGGTTAGACAACAGCATATCATTGATTCTTCATGTAGATCATTGGGTGTCTAGTGAGAGCTTAACCATAGACCATGTGCAGGGTACAATATCAGAATGCTTCACTTGGTCTAATAAGGAAGAGTATAATAATAGATTGTATAATCTAGAATATGATCCATGTGGGAAGGAATAAAAGGAATATTCTCTTTCTTTTGGTTATTCCCTCCAACTATTAACCAGATTTAAATTGACCAGAATAGATTTGATATGTTTCAATTTCTTAGAAAAGTGAAGTTCCTTGCCTCCCTTAGACCTATCCATTTGAGTATCTAGAATTACGTTTACGTCACCACCTAGAATAATTTCCCCACAATCCATTTGCCCTAGTAGATTAAGTAGGTTCATTAAGCTGTTGTGAGAGGTTTGTGTCAGAGCATATGGAGATATTAAGGTATACTTGGTTTCAAGAATTTTGGCTGTGAGGATGATATAGTTACCAGTTGGGTCTATTTTTTCCCCTCAAGAGTGAATGGGAAATCTTTGCGAAGTAATTTGGCGCTACCTGCTTGTTTACAGACTTGCGCAGTCACATAGAACAAAGGGTATAATTTATAAAAGGTATTTCGGAATGCTGTTTTGTTTAAAATGGGTTTCTTGCATGAAAATTACAGATGGATAACGTTGATTTTAAAAAGAAAATGTTTTAATTATTGTTTTAAATAATTCTGCTATCTCCTTATCCATAATGCTGGTTATATTTTTCATTAACTATATGTGTTTAGTCATAATTTCATTGGGGGAATTTGTTAAACATCTCAGGTGTATTATATATTATCTCCTGATTTTCTCTATTTTATTTTCTGTTGGGGAAAAGAGCCCTTCTCATGTTAGCTCAGCTCTACTCATCTCATGCAAGAAAAATGCTTTATAATTCCTCCAACTATATGTTTAACTAGCGAATTGCCCATCAAAAAATGACAGCAATGAAATTGTAAGTGAGCTAATGCTATTTGGTGTATAATAATGTGTGGAATACGTCTGTAGCGGAATATCCATAGGTGTTTTGTGGTGTTTTGCGTGTTTAGAGTGCTGTAGCCTCGCTTTCGTTTTGTTCGGCGGCCATTTTTTCTTTTGCTTAGATAATTTTTTAGTGTCTAAAATCTTTTATTTTGAGTTAAATGAAGGTGTAACTTCCTTTTTTGAGGTCCTGGATGCTCCCTCTTGCTGTAGGTAAGCTTTTTATGTATGTGTATTTATTGTGTTTTTTATTTTTTCATGTCCGCGGGTTGCGGACGATTTTTGCGAGTCCGTAATGTGTGTTAACGTGTCTCGTATGTTGTTTGCGTTGCGACGTAAAGTTTGCGAGGGTCACAATTGCTGGCTACGCGAGCCCGCAAGCTTTAGCAATGGCTCGAGCAGGCTTGCATGCTCACAACTGTATATGTGATAGGACTAATTATAGGCACAACTCACCCCCTGCCCAGTACTATACAGATATAGGACAATATTATGGGACTAATTACAGGCACAACTCAGCCCTGCCCAGTATTATACAGATATAGGAGCATATTATGGGGATGATTACAGTCACAGCTCACCCCCTGCCCAGTATTATACAGATATAGGAGTACATTATGGGACTAATTACAGGCACAGCTCACCCTTGCCCAGTACTATACAGATATAGGAGCACAGTATGGGACTAATAACAAGCACAGCTCACCCTTGCCCAGTATTATACAGATATAGGACAATATTATGGGACTAATTACAGGCACAGCTCACCCCCTGCCCAGTATTATACAGATATAGGACAATATTATGGGACTAATTACGGGCACATCTCACCCCTGCCCAGTGCTATACAGATATAGGACCATATTATGGGACTAATTACAGGCACAACTCAACTCTGCTCAGTATCATACAGACATAGAACTATAATTTGGGGCTCACCTTGCTGTCACCCCTCCAGCCCAGCTCTGGGTTCCAGTCCTTGCTCTGCTTGTTTTCTAAAACCCTTTTCTTCCCAACACTACAATACACAGCCCTTACCCAGCAGGCCCTGCTCTGCCCTTCTCTGAGCATGTGCACACGTGCATAATAGGAAATGTAGTCTTTGGTGCTCAACTATGGAAAGACCAAAGGGACAAAGGTGTCTGGGACTGCAACAAAACACAATTTAAATATGGAATTGAATCCTAAATTTTGCAATTTAACGAATAAAACTGCACTTAATATAATTTAGAGAGCTAATATATATAAAAAAGCAATAGTTATGGAGATTTTGGGTCATGTATTTGAACAATGGAGGGAGGGCAGGAGCACAGGAAACCCGGGGCATGGAGAACAGGGGAGAGACATGTCTGTGTGGGGACTTCCGCCAGGAGAGGGGCGGGGTGTGAGACAGTGGGAGGGCAAGTTTGCGAGGGTCGCAATTGCTGGCAAGGAGTGCCGAAGGCGCTCCTTGCCAGCAACTACGGCCCTTGCTTCACACTCATAAGTGTTAGCAACGGCTCGAGCTGGCTCGCATGCTCACAACTATATATGTGATCATTATTCAAATAAAACATATGCTCTTACTTTGTTTAATACATCATATGTTTATATTGGAATACAACATTTTAATAAAAAACGTATGTGATAAAGAAATGATATTACTAAAATATGGCTGGATGGAATTTAATGTAAACTGGTAATAAAAACAGACCACATATCACTCCCAAAATACAAAATAGAAAAAAATACATGAAAAAAGAAGCTTACTAAACAAGATTATCCAATCAATAATCATAACATTTCATGATCTTGTAATAGGTGGAGTAGGTAGTATGTTTGCAAACATTAATCAATACATAACAGACAATCAATGTTTGAATGTTCAATGAAAAACTCTACCTCTTTATAAAATATCAATAAAACAAATGAATGAAATGTTGTTTATCAAAATATGCTGCAACATGCTTGCACATGTGAAATAGGTTAAAAACACTTGTGATGTCATCACATGAAAACTAAGTTTAGTGATTCACGCCTCTAAAACAAGGTGAGCGTTACCATGCATAAATCATCATGTGAAAAACTGTCAGTTAGACCCGTCACTGGATTAATTGTTTGTACTTGTTCTGTTTATTACCATAAGCACAAATACCTTTGTTGAATGAAAACTAGCTTTGTGAGCCAACTTTAAGCCTCATTCAATTGCTCCGTTTTTGAGATCCAAGGTCGCAAGTGGAAAACACAGGCAATGTTGCTATTCAATTGCCTCCATTTTGCAACCTCGAATCCGGTTCCGCCTGACGGCCCAGTGAAAATGGCCGACCGGCAACTCAGAGTTTACGCCAGTCTGAAGCCTTTGATTTTTCACTTGTGCAGCCCAGAAAACGCAAATCTCTATTCAACTGCCCGATCCCTCCCACTCTGAAAAAGTATCCCAGGTCGCAAAGCGGAAATGCAGGACAAAGCCCTGCTTGTGCTCAGGAGGACTTGCAAGGGCTTTAGAAGCCCTTACATATGGTCTCTGATATGTCCCCAGTGCACCAAACACCCCCCACACTCCTACATTAGTCCCCAATGATGCAGGGGCCCCGATTGGACCCCTGCAGGGTCCTCACATTTACCCCTTGCCGCATTGGTCCAGATCGGGACCCTCGCAGTGTGGCCACATAAACCCCATGCTGGGGGTCCCCATCAGGACCCTTGAAGGGTCCCCACATTAACCCTTATAGTGAAGGTTACGATCGTGACCCCCACTGTATTTAAAATGTTTAAATTCCCTGCCGAGGGTCCTTAAAGGTACCGCAGCAAACTAATAGTTAAGGACGGCATTAGGTGTACTTTAAGTACCCCCATAGGCACCTAAAAATAACCGCCCAAATGCTTGGGGTCCCCATCAGGACCCCCACATGGACCCTACATTTACCCTTGCAGTGGAGGTCCCGATGGGACACAATCAGGTCCCCTGATGTATTCAAAATTCAAATTTTGCAATGTCCCCGTCCTTCCTGTACTCTTCTGCAGGCAGGGCTCCTGGAAAAACAATAAACATAACATCAGTACAAAATTAAACAAAACATACACATCTAAACATTCTAAATTTAAAACTTACCTGTCTGCGATGTTCCTTGTCCTTCTCCGGCTGGGCTCTTGGAAAAATGTTCTGCTCTAAAAAAAAAAAAAAAACACAAAAAAAAAACAAGCTAGGTTAGGTTTAGATAGGGGTTAAAGTATTGTAGATATGGGTTAATACTATGTAGTAAGTTATATATGTGAACTATTTTTATTGATGTATTGTAATGTGATGTGTTTATTTGTGCATGTATTTTCTTTTCAGGTGCATAATTCTTTTTTTATTTTGTGTAATGGTCTTTTTCTGGACCTTATTTTCTTATTTATTTTATTTTCTGTAGTGGCAGGGGGTGTAATGTTCTTTTGTTATGTTTTGCAATTTAGATTTTTTATTTTTTGTAATTAGTGGGGCGGGAGTTAATAGGGGGTTAGGTAGGTAGAGTAGGTGTTAATAGGTTAGGGTAGGTGTTAGGTAGGTAGTGGTTAATATGTTAGGGTAGAGTGGGGTTAGTTTAGATTTAGTTGTTCATTGGGGGAGAAAATAGTTATGGAGTTAATGTTACGGTTCTAATTGTCCCATGAGGGTCTTTATAGACCCTTAAGGGAATGATGGGGTTAAATAGAGGCTTATGGGGGTCTGCATAGACCCTATAAGAGATGGGGTTAGATGGAGGCTTATGGGGGTCTGTATAGACCCCCATAAGAGATGCGGTTAAATAGGCCTATAAGGGGTTACATAGGACCAGTTAGGGTTAGATATCATTCCTGCCCTGCACAGATCCAACAGAACTACACACTAGTCCCACTCCTAAGGTATATTGAAGACACTTGAAGGGACCAAATCTACTTCTGCCATGCATACTTTTATTAATAATAGTTTTCTTTTAACCGTTATTATTTTTGGGACATGTTTACTTTTTAGACCTTTTTAATTATATAGTTGTATCTGTAAGCCTTCCCCCCCCCCCCCCCCCATCCTCCCTTTGGTCAAATCTTCTCTTAACTTCTCCCCATCTCTAATAACTTCCTGTGTTCTAACAGTTGTCCCTCTCAACAGATATCATTCATGCCATGCACAAATCTAACAGACCTACACACCAGTCCACTCCCAACCTACCCCTCAACCCACCCACCCAGTTTGCTCTAAATTTATTGAATCACACAATTTTCTTTCAGCTGATCAATTAGGAAGACCTCCTAATTTAACCTTTACACAATGTTTTCTGCTCCTGCCTTCTTCCTCTTAACCTGCTGCCTTTTCCTCAGGCTCTTCTTCTCAACTTATCCACATCATGGCTTCTGGAGATATATTTCGTAACCCAGGGCCTTACCTGAAATTTCCACTAGCAGCTTACATTATCTGACCACTAGGGACAGATAACATAATATACATTTGAGCCATTCACCTAACTATGTCAGATACATTCCTTCTTAAGTAAACTTTCACTTTCTTCCTCACCCTTGTTATCCCCTATCTGTTCCTCCCCAAGTCTCTGCCTGTTCCATTACCTTTAGATTGTAAGTAGCGAGTTTCCAATCTTGGAGGGTGCTTTGGAAAAAAACACTTCCTTCAAAGATTCTAAGCTCAAAACAGGGCCCTCCATTTTTCTGCAGTTTGTTAACATTGTATTATTCCTTGTTCTTATCCCCTGTACAGCGCTACAGAATATGTTGGTGCAATACAAATAAAGGTTAATAAAATAATATAGACTCAGTTAAGGTTATTAGGTCCAGTTAGAATTAAAAAAGCCCAGTTAGGGTTAGATAGGCACTGTTAGGGTTAAATAGGCCAGTTAGGGTTAAATAGGTCCAGTTAGGGTTGGATAGGCCCAGTTAGGGTTAAATAAACCCTATTAGGGTTAGATAGGCACTGTTAGGGTTAAATAGGCCAGTTAGGGTTAAATAGGTCCAGTTAGGGTTGGATAGGCCCAGTTAGGGTTAAATAAACCCTATTAGGGTTAGATAGGCACTGTTAGGGTTAAATAGGCCTACATAGGGTTAGTGGGTCCAGATAGGTTTAACACGCTTAGTATGGGTTAATGGGGTATAGTTACCCCAGGGTTAATAGTGTAGTGCTTAGCATTTGTGTTATGAAGGTGCTGGAGGACCCTCATGGCACTTATAGTGTTATTATAGGGGCTAATTGGTGTCATATAAGGTTTATATAGACCCCTATTGGACTTTGGACTGATGGGGTTATATAGAGGCTACAGGGTTAATTAGGTGTTCATGTGGGTCTGTATTGACCCCATTAATGACAGGGTTAAATAGAGGCATGTGGGGGTTTGTATAGACCCCCATATGTGACAGGGTTAATTAGGGGCTCATGGGGCTCTGCATAGAGCCCCATGAGTGATAGGGTTAATTAGTGGCTTATAGGGGTTTGTATTGACCCCCCATAAGTGATAGGGATAAATAGAGTATTATGCTGGTCTTTATAGACCCCCATAAGTGACAGGGTTATTTAAGGGATCATGGTGCTCTCTATAGAGCCCCATGAATGATAGGGTTAATTAGTGGCTTATGGGGGTCTTTATTGACACCCATAAGTTACAGTGTTAATTAGGGGCTCATGGGGCTCTGTATAGAGCCCCATGAGTGATTGGGTTAATTAATGACTATGGGGGTCTGTATAGACCCACATAAGTGACAGAATTAATTATGTGTTAGATAGGCACTGTTAGGGTTAAATAGGCCTATACAGGGTTATTGGGCTCAGATAGGGTTAACATGCTTAGTATGGGTTAATGGGGTATAGTTACCCCAGGGTTAATAGTGTAGTGCTTAGCCTTTGTGTTATGAGGTTCCTGATGGACTGTCATGGCACTTATAGTGTTATTACACGGGCTAATTAGTGTCATATAGGGTATATATAGACCCCTTTTGGACTAATGGGGTTATATAGAGGCTACAGGGTTGATTAGGGGCTCATGGGGCTCTGTATAGAGCCCATGAGTGATAGGGTTAATTATTTGCTTATGGGGGTCTTTATTGGCCTTCATAAGTGACAGGGTTAAATAGAGGCTTATGGGGTCTGTAACAGACTTTGGTCTCGCAGACCAAGATGGTAGTAGAGGATGATACACAGATTATCAACCTCTTAAGTAGATCACTAAATTCTTCGCAGATGTCCCTCGTGAGAAAGGGATCATTTTTCTCACCCAGTTTTTAAGGATCTTCAACTTTTCACTCGCAAACTTCTCATCCAGAGATTTTTCATCAACAGAGATAAAGTACTGGACACTATGAAACCAGTTAACAGCACAGCAAAGGGAATAATGGGTTCTAGTGATCTAGAGACTGAACCAGAGGAACCAATTGATGACAAATTGAGTCCAGATTTAACCCTACAATTTCCGGCTGTCCTGCAATTGAAGTATTTGTTAAGATGGTAAAACAAAAGCTAGAAAGAATAAAAGCAATAAAAGTACACAATTTTTGTATATACTCGAATATAATCCTATCCAAGTATAAGCTAAGGCACCTATTTTACCACAAAATACTGGAAAAATGTATTAACTCGAGTATAAGCTGAGGGTGGGAATGTGCTGCCCCCTATGTCCCTCTTGTGCCCTCTGTGTCCCCTCTCTTGTGTCTCTCCTCTAAAAAGATGTCTCTTCCCCCTTTCTCCCACCCCTGTCTCTCTTCCCCCATCTCTCTCCCCTGTATCTCCCCCATCATCCTCCCCTCCTGTCTCTTTCCCTCCCTCTCCCTTGTGTCTCTTTCCCTCCCCCTCCCTTTCCCCTATAATCCTCCCTCCTCATCCTCTCTCCTCATCCCTTTCCCATAGAGGAGGGAGAGGGGGCACAGCCGAAAGACAGGCAGAGAGCAGCAGGGAGCAGGGTGACTCGAGTATAAGCTGAGGGGGGCTTTTTCAGCATTAAAAAAAGGGCTGAAAAAGTTGGCTTATACTCGAGTATATATAGTAACTATACAAGAGAACAAGGCCCTAAAATACTTGAATTTTTATTGGTGTATTTTTTCCAATAAAATAGCTGAGCGCTGGATGGGAGGGTCCCCACAATCTCTGTTGGTGTGGGCTGGTGTTTTCTAAATTAGGTCTTAAGGTCGTATAGCACAAATGATGTTTGTGCGGCCTTACTGAAAGTAGAGCCTTTCGTATCTTCTTCAATATGTGCTCTTTATGAATGTCTGTAGTAGGTATTATCCACCTATTTAAGTTGAAATGCACCACTCTCTTGAATATGTACGCAGTTTGCTGCTTTTTATGGGGCACCGTTAACACTGATGGCCGTAAACAAAAATGTAAAAATATTAAGGGTGCGGTGCAAAGAGCGCAAACACTCCTAGTGTAGGATATTAAATATATAAGAGAGGGTTGACAGGTATCTAGTGGAATCGAGCTCACCTTGAATAACCTCAATATGAGGTCATTTCTGGCTCTGAAATTGATGGAAAATAGGCTTCCTTCTGGCTTTTAATCTCCCGTTTCAGGTGTTTGTAGGTGATCTTCATGTATCGTTTATACTAGTAATATCATTATTGTGTGATATTGTGTCTTAGGTGACGTGGGTGATAACCCTCCAAAATACCACCAATCACTTTTTTTCACGATAAAAAAGATTAGTTTATTTTTGATACAATGTTGAATACAAGTCATGTAAATACAAATGTAAATCAATGAAGCACATATAAAAGGGTATTGTTTTTTTTTTAAAAGATGTGTGAAAATAAAAATAAAACGTGCTTCACAGTGTTTCCCACATATTTCTCAGTGATATGTCACCCTGTGGGGACATACATTAAATAATACATATATACCAATTAGCGAATTTCAAGTTTACCAAAGTGGTGGTCAATTGTTTGATTGCATAAATATGTCATTGTGTACATATATAAATTATGTTTAATGTATCCTGGGTCTGACACTTACTGTAGAATGATCCCTATTGGTTTTAGTTCATGGTGGTGATTGCCAGACTCTGTTTACAGGCTATTATCATGGATATAGAGAAATAGACCAAGTTGCAATTTATCCTGTATTCTGATACAATACAATAGCTTTATCTCAGGGAAGTTAAAATAATTTAATAACATTGACTTGTTGCATTCTTCAAGCCAATGAAGGTTAAGTGATTGTGTTTATGGATTACACTTCCTGTGTGTGTGTGAAACTAAAATCTAAATGTTGAAATGCTGTCCATTTAGCTAGATATAAATGATATACATTTCTATAATGTGTATAAGGTGAAAAGGTTTACATTCAATGCACTATGTTGCTGTATAATAGTTAAGGCTATTATATTGTCAGACCTTTGAATATGTGAAGTACATAGCAATAACTGTTGTGCTTGAATAAAGGCAATCATATAGAAATAAAAATCATACAGAGATAAAATGTACTCATATACAAAATGTAAATGCTGCTTGAGTAGTGGTTTGTTATACAAATCCCCCTCTATTGTTGTGTGATTAATGTGTTGTTGCTTGTATTATTTAGATGTTCACATTATGCCGCAATTTCTAAAAGAGTTGATGTGTGGGCCATCAGGTCCAGAAAAACTAGACACAGTTGTGATAAATACAGTTAAAAGTTAGTGGAGGGAGATGCTATGAATATCCTCCCCCGTTTAGCCCCACTATTGATATAAATACAGCTTTGGGGTTAGCAGTGGCGAGACGCTCTTGATGTCTTTCCCCATTTAGCTCTTCTATCAGTGTGAATAGCGCTATGCTGTGGATGCAGGGCTCCGGAATGAATCTAATTGAAGTTAGTCTAGTTGTAAGGTCTCTTACCTTAGTATTCAGTATGGCTGTAATGAATATCTTTCGGATGGCAGTCTAGCACTGTCCTTTAGCTGGGGGCTATTTATGCAAATAGTATAGCTGTATTTTGGTCCCCTTTCCCTGACGCCACGTTGAGCATCCTAGCGTCTCTGTTTCCTAGGAGGTTACGTGCTATCTGAAGCAGCAATGTGCTGTGTTCTGGGGTGTATGCAAAATGTCCTAGCTTAAATCTCAATTCTGATATTGGAGTGTAATAGTGTGCTTATGCACTGTATTTGGATGTAAATTGCCAATGCAATGAGAGAGAATGTGGGAGTATGAGGATGTACTTATGAGTTGTAAAAATGCCAATGTAATAGTTGACATATGATATATGGGTCTATATTGGGATACTCGTGATATTGTGTTACAATCAGTGTTTCTACTACTGTGGATCAAAGTGATATCCCACATGTACTGTATATATATTGTATATGGAAGTACTTTGTATGACCCAGTGCTCAGTATGCTCTACACATATAAAAAATTTAAATAAAAATTGCTAAGAAAAGATGTAATTCAGTTTATGGTAAATAAATAAATTGCCTATGGGGATGGAAAGGTGTATTATTGTGTTAAATGTGTGGTGCACATGGAGGAACCTAACTTGTGTTCATTGGTGGTGAGGTTGGTGTGTACTTTGCACCCCAAAATTGAACCTGTTGGATTTGGAACTGAAAAGGTTATGAATCTGTTAGAAATGATACGTACATGTAAGGAGACAACAGTTAGTCTAACTATACCTGAATTTTTGGAAATGTGAATATAGAGTGATATTATTTGGAAACCAAGGAAATTAGATATTAAAATTTTATTTATATTGAGGGCAATAAGTGGCAAATCCACTATGTGTACGATTATTGAGAGTGTCCTAGGCTGAGGCATACAGTATACTAATTTGCCAGTAAATTATGAAGGCTAGCTATCAGAGGGGGCAATGATTATGTTTCTGGATGTGCCCCTAACACCTATTATGAAAAAAAATTAATATTTCACACTCCACAAAATACATAGAAGAGGGTGAAAAAGAAAATTAAAATATATAAATTTGTGTAGGAAATATCATACAATAAAAAAACCTGAAGAGAGAAAGTGGTGAAGGAAAATACAGGAAATAAAATAGGAACCAAGACAGGTAAATGGGTTCATAAAGTCCATCTATGATTCCAAGAAGGCTGCTATATCAATGTCAATTGAGGGCTTCAGGTTCAAGGGTCCCCAAGAGGTGTATCCACTTTGTTTCTGCTTTTCTTAAAGCTAGGATCCAATCTCTTCCTCTCTTGTTTAATTTGACATGTTCTGCAGCCTGGATATATATTCATTCTGTAGCTTTATTATAAATTTGCGTCATGTGTGTAGAAAATCTATTTGTTAGAGTGGCTTTGGATGTATTGTACAGATGTTCTCTTAGTCTGACCTTTAATGGTCTTTTGGTTCTACCCACTTATTGTTTCCCACAGTAGCAGGTAATCACATATACAACGTGGTCAGTCCTGCAGTTGGTGAGGTCACGTATTTTGTAATCCTTCTTTAGATGTGTAGATGTAATCTTGTTCTTGTCTGTTTTCTTAAGGAGGACGCATGGCTGGCATCTGCGCATCCCACATTTGTATGTGCTTGTGAATCTTTTTTGGCATACAGAAGAGGTCTTGGGTTCTTTCTCGCTCCTTAATTCACTTGGCGAGATGATGTTTTTCAGGTTTTTGTTTTTGTTAGAGGTCAAAATGTATTTGGCCCTAAAAGATATCAGTGAGTGGGAAGATGTTATATTGAAACCATGAGACAAAGGTGGTAAAGTTGTCATCTGGTCAATGGAGATGTATATAACTGAAGCAGACAGACAACTAAAAGAAAAATAATGCTATAGTCGACTCTTGGGAGACCTTACTGAAGACTACCTAAGTCAATATAACAAACTGATATCAGAGGCGAATACTGGAGACCTAATGTCTTCAAAGGAATCAACTTTATGAAGGTGACAGACCCGAAAATTGCAACATTTTATATGTTGCCAAAAGACCATAAGAACAAACTTACCCTGCCCGGGAGACCTATCATTTCAGGCAATGGGAGCTTGTGTGAAAGAGCAAGTCAATTCTTGGACACAAAACTGAGATCCATTGTCCTGAGTCTTCCTTCATACATTAAGGACACCATGGAAGTATTGAACAAATTAGAAGATGTCACTCTCAACCCAACCACATTGTTGGCAACCTGCGATGTTGAGAGTTTATATACTTCTATAAACCATGAAGCAGGATGTCATGCAGTGAATTATTTCTTACAAATGGACTCGTGTACCAATCTCTTTAAGAATGCATTTTTTGTAAAGTTGTTGAAGTTTATTCTCCAACATAACTATTTTGTTTTTAACAATGCATTTTATCTCCAGAAATGTGGCACTGCAATGGGGTCTGCTTGTGCGCCCACCTATGCCAATCTCTATCTTGGCTGGTGGGAGAGAGAAAAATAATCGTGTGATAACTACTCTTCATTTACAGAACATGTAATTCTCTGGCTCAGATATATAGATAATCTTTTGATCATCTGGGATGGCACCAGGGAAGCTTTGGAATCATTCCTAAACATATTGAATGATAATGACTTGAGCCTGAGACTCACCTTCAATATAGATGTGAAGTCAGTGGACTTCTTGGATGTGACAATATCGAAAGATGACAGTGGTAACCTAAACACTGATCTATACAGGAAAACTACTGCTACAAACAGCACACAACTTCAATCAAGTTCCCATTTTCATCCAACTATAAAGGCTATTTCAACTGGAGAATTTCTAAGGATAAGAGGGAATTGCTCTGATCTGTCTACATTTAAAATAAGAGCAGCTGAACTACGGAAGAGACTGACACAGAGAGGCTGCAGACAGAGATTAATTAAAGGAGCCTTTCATAAGGCCCTCCATACTCCCAGATCACAATTACTCACTCTTAAAGTAAGAACTAAGAAAGAGGGAAAGAGGAAACAATAAGATTCATAGGATCTTACAATCAAAATTGGCGGAAAATAACAACATCCTTAACAAACATATTTATATTCTGAGATCTGATTGTCTACTTAATACCATTATTTTAGATAAAATTCAGATGGGTTGGAGGAGGTCTAAGAATCTCAAAGACCATCTGGTGAGAAGTAATTTCCTAAAGAAAAAGAAATCCTCACAATCACTACCGAATGGGACTTTTGGATGTGGCCACTGCAAATTCTGTCAGTATATGATCAAAACAGATGTACTTGAAGATAGAAGGGGTAGAGACATCCATCTTAAAGGTTTCTTTACCTGCAATACATAAAGGAGTGATTTAATGTTTGGAGTGCCCATGTCATCTAAGATATGTCAGACAAACTAAGAGAAAAATGAGACTCTGATTAGGTGATCACTTGGGCAATATAAGAAACAGTGACAAAGACCTAAAAAAAGCAAGACCCTAACTTCTGTTGCAAGACATTTTCATTCGGTTCATAATTCCAAAACAATGATAAAGTGGTGGATTCTGCAGAAAATGTAATTAGGAGTAAGAAAGGGAAATTTGGAGCTTGAATTATTAAAAGCTGAAACCAGGTGTAAAACCATGCTCAATACTGTCATCCCAATAAAGGCAATAACTTCACTGTATAAGGATTATAGTTGACATCAACCCAAAGGAGAATATTCCCATAAGAGTGTTCTCTAAACATAACTAGATTGTGCAATTGAGATCCCCTTTTGGCTCCTATATTTATTGATAAAGAAGAATATCAATACAGCGTTAATATCTACTCTAATATTTTTTCAGCCATCGGATATGGTACTATATGGCTGAGTTCATCCCCTATGGAAATATGTAATTTCAGACTATATCAGTTATAGCAATAAATTAATCTGCATGCTATTGTATCTGTTATCTTTCACCATATTATTAAGATTCCTTAATATTATGACTATGGACTTGTTAATATTAGTTACCTCATTTAGGTGTGATTCGATCCAATACTTATTATTATATTTTTAAGTTATGTTCTATTAATACTATTTCTATAGATATTCCCCTCTTTAATTTCCCCATGCATTATGATCTGCATGAGGTATATGTAACCTAATCTAACTCACAATAACAACTTAATATTAAAAACTAGCGACTTGCCCGTCAAAAAATTACGACAATAAAATTGTAAAGCTGGGAATGCTGTTTGTGACACAATGTGAGTGTACTGGGTGGATCAACTATATAGACCCCTATAGCACACTAATGAACCCATCTAATAACACTATAAGAGGAATGAGGGTCATCCAGGACCCTCATGACACAAAGTGTTTGCAGTACACTATGTTAACCCTGTCTCTTATGGGTGTCTATACAGCCCTTCATAAGCCTCTATTTAACTTAATTAATCCCATAAGGGTATCTAAAGACCCCCATGGGACAGTCTAAGATGAACCCCATATGTGCTACGAGGGTCCTGCAGGACCCTCATGACACTAAGTAGAAACACTACACTGCACTATACCCCCCCAATAAACCATTAAACTTAAAGTAACTCCCCTCTACACTAAACAATTAACATCTACACTACCTACCTACCCTACCTATCTACCTGCTAATAAACTCCCCCACCCCACTAATTACAGAAAATAATAAAACCTAACTCACAAAAAGTAATAAAACCTAAGTTACATAAATTAAAAAAATGTACATTACAGAAATAAAGAAAACCTCAGTAACAAAAACAGAAAATAAAAAAACAAAGTCACCAAAAAAAAAAAATTATAGAAAATAAAAAACCTACATTACACCCCCCTCCCCACACTACAGAAAATAAAAAAAACATTACACATCTGAAAAGGAAATGCATACAATATATATATATATATTACATTACAATACAATACCCCAAAAAATACAATACCTACCTATCTAAAATACAATAAATACTCTCTAACATACATACTCCCCCCTCTACATGAAATACAATAAATCCTAACATAAATACATCCCCTCTATCTAAAATAAAATAAATCCTATCTAAAATACATACATCCCCTCTATGTAAAATAAAATAAATCCTATCTAGCATACATACACCCCCTCTATGTAAAATACAATAAATCCTATCTACATACCCAATCCCTAAATGTAATCTAAAATACAATAATTAAGACCACTTACCTTTGCCGATCTACCTTCAGATCACCAACCTAGGAAAAAAGGAAAAAAATAATTAGTACAACCTATTTACATGTAATAAATAAACATTTTAAATATTCGCCATATTGTACTCACATGTCCCTGTTCTTGTTAATTTCTTCTCCGGAGCAGCCCCTGTTAAAAAAAACAAAACATAACATTAATACTAAATACATACACACAGAAAATGAAATAAAAGAAACATAATATACATTTAACTTACCTCCGCGTGATGTCCCCGGCCTCCTCCTCTTCTGCCCCGGCTGAGCCCTACAACAAACTGCATTATTAAAATAAAAAAAATAAAAAAAAACGAACAGAGGTCCACTCTCGCGGACCTCTCCAATGCTAATGAGGCCTCTAGAGGCTTTTCTAGAATAAAATTGGCAATGCCGCTTTCTGATTGACTGAAAACGCTGTCAATCAAATTTCAGCCATTCGGAAGGCGCCAAGGTGTGAGCCAATCAGAATGGGATACACCCCCATATACCATTCTCATTGGCTAATGCACCTGTCAATATATTTTTAAACCAATCAGAAGGCTCTATTGCCTTAAGCCAATCACAATGGGATACACCCCAACGTGGTAATTGAAGGAGTCTGCGCCTTCTGATTGGCTGTAATGTGATTGACTGTGACAACAGCCAATCAGAATCAGCTGTTCCCCTCAGCCAATCACAATGGGATACACTCCCAGAAAGTGATCGGCTGAAGGCATCTACACCTTGTGATTGGCTGATGTCACTGTCAATCAAATAACAGCCAATCAGAAAGCGCAGATGTGTTCAGCCAATCACCGTGTGGGGGTATATCCCATTGTGATTGGCTGAATGGAATAGCAGCTTCTGATTGGCTGTTGTCATAGTTAATTAGACTGCAGCCAATCAGATTGCACAGATGCAACCAGCCAATTACATCATGGGGGTGTATCCCATTGTGATTGTCTGAAGGCAAGAAAGCATTGTGATTGGTTTAAAAAAGATTGACAGGTGCACTAGCCAATGAGAGTGGGATATGGGAGTGTATCCCATTCTTATTGGCTCACACCTTGGCGCCTTCTGATTCTTTGAAACTTGATTGACAGCGTTTTAAGCCAATCAGAAGGTGCCATTGGCAATTTTCATCCTGAAAATGCTATAGATGGCTCATTAGCGTCGGGGAGGTCCGCAAGTGCGGACCTCTGTTAGGTTTTTTTAGAGCATGGATTCTTCTAGGGCCCAGTCTGGACAGAAGAGGAGGAGGCCAGGGACATTGCAGGGAGGTAAGTACAATGTATATTTATTTTATTTTATTTTGTTTGTGTATGTATTTATTAGCAATGTAATTTATTTTTTTAACTGGGGCAGCGCCGGAGAAGAAATGAAGAAAGACAGGGACATGCTGGAAAGGTGAGTAGAGTATTTAGAATATTTAAAATGTTTATTTATTATATGTAAATGTTTTGTACACATTTTTTCCATTATTCCTAGGTTGGTGATCTGAAGGTAGATCTGCAAAAGTAAGTGAGCTTAATTATTGTATTTTAGGTTAGATTTATAGTTTGGGTATGTATATATGATTTATTTTATTTTACATATAGAGGATGTATGTATGTTAGGATTTATTATATTTTATATAGAGGGGGATGTATGTATGTTAGATAGTATTTATTGTATTTTAGATAGGTAGGTATTGTATTTATT
Organism: Discoglossus pictus; assembly: GCA_027410445.1. Taxonomy (NCBI): domain Eukaryota; kingdom Metazoa; phylum Chordata; class Amphibia; order Anura; family Alytidae; genus Discoglossus; species Discoglossus pictus. The sequence goes on from CM050166.1 coordinate 200,927,424, forward strand.
TACTTTTTTGTATTGTATTGTAATGTAACGTATATATATATATATATATATATATATATATATATATATATATATATATATTGTATGCCTTTCCTTTTCAGGTGTGTAAAGTTTTTTTTATCTTCTTTAGTGTGGGGTGGGGGGGTGTAATGTAGTTTTTGTTTTGTTTTCTGTAATGTTTTTTTGTGACTTAGTTTTTTTTTATTTTATGTAATGTAGATTTTTTTATTTTCTGTAACTTAGGTTTTATTATTTTTTGTGAGATAGGCTAGTTTATATTGTGTAATTATTGGGGTGGGGGTTTATTAGGGGGCAGGTAGGTAGTGTAGGTAGGCAGTGTAGGTGTTAATAGGTTAGTGTAGGGGGGTTAGTTTAGATTTAATGGCTTATTGGGGGGGTATAGTGCAGTGTAATGTTTGTAGTTAGTGTCATGATGGTTCTTTAGGACCATCATAGCACTTTTGGGGTTAATGTTAGGGTTGTAACTACCCCATGAGTGTCTTTATATACCCTTATGGGACTGATGGGGTTAAATATAGCCATATGAGGGTCTGTATAGACCCACATAACAGACAGGGTTAAATAGGCTTAGATGAGTTTAAATATGTGCAGTTATTGTTACTTAGGTACTGTTAGGGTTAAATGTGTAGTGTTAGGATTAAATAGTGACAGGGTTGGGTTATTGGGGTATAGTTAGGGTTAATAGTGTAGTGGTTACACTTTGTGTAATGAGGGTCCTGGATGACCCTCGTGGCACTTATAGTGTTATTACATGGATTAATTAGTGTCCTATAGGGGTTACAGGGTTAATTAATGGCTTATGGCAGTCTGTATTGATCCCCATGAGTTAGAGGGTTAATTAAGTGCTTATTGGGGTCTGTATTGACCCCTATGAGTGATAGGGTTATTAATGGATTATGTGGGGTCTTTATTGACCACCTTATGAGTAAAAGGGTTATTTATTGGCTTATGGGGGACTGTATTGACCCCCATGAGTTACAGGGTTAATTAAGGGGTTATGGGGGTCCTGATTGACCCTCATGAGTATCAGGGTTAATGAAGGGCTTATGGGGGTCTGTATTGACCCCCACGAGTGACAGGGTTAATTAAGGGGTTATGGGGTCTTAATTGACCCCCATGAGTGACAGGGTTAATGAAGGGCTTATGTGGGGTCTGTACTTGACCACCATGAGTGTCAGTGTTAATTAAGGGCTTCTGGGGGTCTGTATTGACCCCCATGAGTTACATGGCTAATTAAGGGGTTATGGGGGTCCTGGCAGTGTTAATTAATGAATTATGGGGCTCTGTATTGATCCCCATGAGTGAGATGGTTATTTAGGGGCTCATGGGGCTCTGTATGGAGCCCCATGAGTGATAGGATGAATTGTTATTTTTCACAGGTTATTTAAGGACCTTTATGGTCCTTTAAGGACCCGCAAGGCTGGAAATTCAAATTTTAATTTCAGCGGGGCATGCGATTGGGGACCCCAACTGCGGTTAATGTGTGGTTAATGTGGGGACCCTCCGGGGGTCCCAATGGGGCCCCCCAGCACTGGGGGCTTAATGTTAGGTGCCGGTGCCTAAGTCGTACAGGGTCGTAGGGATGAGCGTCTACAAAGTCCATCGCCACCGGCACATGATTACTTACTATTTAATTCTGCCACTCTGATCTTCTCAATCAGGTCTCGGATGAAGCATAGCTCATAAAAAAGCCCATAAATTCCCACTTTTGATCTTTGATATAATAATACTGTTACCTGTGTTTGAAGATTCGTAAAGATTTAATAAAAGTGATATTTAACATATGAATTTGAATATATTGTCATGGTTCGTGAATAAATTACTTGCTTTCATAATTCCCATATATAAATCTTCCACCCAAGGACAAGTTTTTTAGTATAACATTTTTATTGATGTTTATTAATTGTATGTTTTAATATATAAAATAAAAGCTATATTTTATTTATCCAGTGGCTGTTTCATATTTTCCAATTATTATCAACTCACTAAAACTTTATTGATGCCAAATCAATGGGATGTAAGATATCTAAACTAAAATAGTGTTTCTCTTTTCTGGCTTTTTGATAAGTATATTTCTATACACTATTTAGGTATTTTTTACCACCATCTTGCCTTCAGTAAACTGAGTATATACTACTTTGAAGCGTATTTCGATTATTATTAAATTTGAAGGAAGGATTTGGGTTGGTTCTCTTCCGTGAGTTATACTGTTTTCTCTCCCTTAATTATGATTTGTATTTACCTCTTGTGTACTGGTGTTGATGTTACACTTGACACTGATATGTGTTATGTGGAGGTATATTGTTGTCAAAAGTTGATGTTCCAAATATGTATGCTGACTGTAATATATTAATAATAAAAATGGTATCATATTTGTGCCTTTTCATTTTCATTTTTTTTCTGCATTTTACTGGTTTTTTTACTACTTTTGCAGGTCTCAGCAATGCCTTTGATGTTTGCAATATGTATACTTACTCAAATATATAATTTTAAAATTAATATTTTTAAATTGCACATGTGTGCCTATGGTCCTGTTAAATATTAAAATCTGATGTACTTACATGCTTTTTTTGTGGCTTTTTAGTACTTTGCTGACTTTTTAACAGCTATTGCAGGACTCAGAAAGTTAAACCATTTGCATCTGCTCTCAGTGCATCAGTCATATGTATCTTGTGAGTGCTCGGTATACTACCAGCTGAAACGTAACAGTTTAACAGCCTTATTAAATTGCGATTCGGTAAATTTAAAAGGGCTCTATTTAAGCACACAGCATATTTTATTTACAGAAGTTTTTAGTTAGTGAAGACCTTGCTTTTGGATATAAGTTCACTAACTAAAAACTTCTGAAAAAAAATATGCTGTGTGCTTAAATAGAGTCTTTTTCAATTTACCAAATCGCAATTTAATAAGGCTGTAAATCTTTAAAAAAATAACCTGTACTATTACGGATGTCAGAAAAGCAATGGAAAAACATCTCATAATTTGTGAATCTGGCTTGTTCAACTATTGAATAGTTAGGTAAAGTTACTGACCACTTTTTAGTGGTGCAACTATATGAAATAGGGAACTGAATAGGGCCGAATGCTTATAAAAGGATGTTTTGTGAATTGTACATTATTTGTATTGTTTAATTAAGAAAAATCTGAAACCACAAACATTTTTACAAAATCTATTTTGAACAGACATATGCAAATGTGCAATTAAGCGCAAATATGTTAAAACAGATCAACATGCTACATTTCTAAACTGTTCCTTGAACATTACAATCTAAAGCTTCTCATTGGATACATAATCCCTTTACAATTAAATGGAAACAGCTTTACCTTGCTTCAGGAATTTAAAACACACTAAATGGATTAAAACACAGACTATGATTGCAATTATGTTACCCAGCTATGTAAACACTATAAAACATGTTCGGTATAATTGGAAAGCTTTTTAATGTCACATTTTGACCCTCATAAATGTTAATGCACAACTATTTAAAGATAAGCACATTTTTTTCAGAAACAGTTCAGTACGATTACCGCTTTCTGCTATCACCGTTCAGCTGTCAAACATTGTGTTTTGCTGCTTATTATGCAAATTGAGAATCTGTTGTTAGTATTTACTAATACAATTCAATTATCACTAGGCTATTTATATATATCAAGCATGTTTTTAAGTTAGTTTATATTACATTACTACATTTGGTGGAACATAATTGTTAATAAGGATAGCTTCAGCAACAAGAAAACAGCAATTAGATTTTAGAAAAGCAGGCAGTGTATGTTTCTAAGACTTTCCAACTAGATTTATTAGGGCTCTATAAGTGAATAATACTGTAAAGGTATTTACTGTCATTGTGAGGTGTCCTCTAGTTGTGTCTATGCTACAATTCACTATGCTTTCAGTATGTTTATTTAAATGTATCATTAATAAATTAGTATTTAATTGTACAGTATTTTAACTTAACTGAAGTCCTGAAAGAGGGATGAGCAAACCAAACACTCAGATTCCCATAATCATTTTGACAATATTATTATATATAATATATATAATATTATGATATAATATTGTCAATATTGTTAGCCTTATTCAAAGCCTTTGTCATTTGCATGTCCCTGTCCAAGTTCCCAGAATGCAGTGTAATAACTGTATTTCTCAGAATTTTGAGCAGGAAACAAGTTTTTTAACTTGTTTTAGATATTCAAATGTGAACACAAATGTAGTATATATTTACTGAGATTCTAGTAGATGTTTAATTTGGTTCAAACATATAGTATATTCCCATTTAATGTTTAAGTATTCATTTTTTAACATGAAAATTGAGGCTGATAAAATACTTTTAGTCCATCAAGATCAACCTTCTTAGATCTCCTCTGATGCTTGTAATTAGTGAACTGTTAAATGATCCAGAAGAAGGCAAATAAACCCCCCAGTGAAGCTCTGTAAGTTGTCTCATGAAGGGAAAAATGATTTCCTGACTCCAAAATTCTGGAAATCAGATTACTCTTTGTATCAATACCCCTCTTTCTCTACTTATCCTATATAATCCTGTATGCCATTTTTATTAAAAAATAAATCCAACACTTTTTAATGTTATCTATTGAATTTGTTGCCACAACCTCCTTTGGTAGAGAGTTCCAAAGTATTACTGCCCTTACAGTGAAGAACACTTTTCTTTCTTTAAGGTGGAATCTTTTTTCTTCTAACCTTAATGGCATGTCCTCTGGTCAGTTGATAACCTCTTGATAAAAAAAGTTCCCCTAACAAAGCCTTACCTTGACCCTAGATGTATTAATATTTGGTAATGATATGCTTTCTTAAGCACCTCTAGAGTTTAATTTGGTTAGTCATTATTCACAATTTAGTCCCTCTAATCCCCTTATTAATATAGGACCCTTTCTTTAACCTTTTCATCTTTACAATATTCTTTTTATATTCCAAATGAAGCAGAGTGTGATAGGGATTTTTGTGTAGTGGCAGAATTATATTTTACTTATCTTCTAATGCAAGCAGGGTTATGTAGGTGGGTGCCCACAAGCACAAATTACCTTTATTTTGCTTATACCCCTATATTTGTTCAATTTAGACTATAAATTGCCCGGTTATGTTTCCTTCTCATCTGCATTCATTTGTATTTATTTGTATTAAATCTCATCTGTCATGTAGCTGACTATTTTAATTGATTTAAGTCCCTTTGCAGTGAAAGTACATTGTTTCTGGTTTAATTACCTTGCACAACTTGCACAACTTAGTGTCATCAGCAAATATGAATGTTTTACTTTCAAGACTCACTTATTCATTATTAAATATGTTAAAAAGGAGAAGACCTAAAGCTTTATTAAATAGCAATTCTGTCAAATTCTAAAAGGGCTCTATATAAGCACACAGCATATATTTTTTTACAGACATTTTTAGTTTGTGAAGACCTTGCTTTTGGATAGAAGTTCACAAACTAAAAACTTCTGTAAAAAAAATATGCTCTGTGCTTATATAGAGCCCTTTTAGAATTTCCCGCATTGCAATTTAATAAGGCTGCTAATATTTAACCCTGAAGAACCTCACTTACAATATTAGACCAATATTGGTTCTATATTTGTATTAATATATTTAAAAAACTTTTCAGGATTAGTTTTTGCAATTAACTTTTTCATTTTCTATTTAACCAATATAAACGCTTTTATTATATTTCTTGTACACACGTAAAACTGCCTATGTGTCTAGAAAAATACTACCTTGGACGTCTTAAGCTTGTTTCCTAGATCCATAAAAGAATTTTTCTGCATTTCATATTCCACTACCTTTATCATTGGTACCAATATGTAACAAGAGGATTGGGTCATTTCCAACAACATTGACCAAATTAATAAACAAAAATAATCGGATCCACTACTCCCTTTAGGTTCTATGTACTTGGTAGTACAGGTGCCTCCCAGGGAATAATTACTGATACATTTATTATTTACAAAGATTTACCTTTTCAAATTTGGGAGCACTCAAACCCGGGAAAGCAATATTGAAATATAACTTTTATTTGTGTACATAAAATATATTTACAAAGGATATTAACTCCACGCATTAAAATAATTCTATTATTGGAGGTCTGTATTTCCACACTTGTTGTATCACGTCCAAACACTTAATAGAAATGTGAGATCAGTATATCATAAAGAAAGGAAGGGGGTTCACAAAATTACAAGATCATAACCAGGAAAAAACTAAAACAAAGAATCCCTGAGCTGGGTGAAAATCCCTTGGTCAACTGGCCGACTTAATAGGAACCCCCTCCCCAACTTTCCTATGCTCAACCACTATGAAGACAGCACACCCAAGTGTTACTCATATTAAAATAACCTCCAATAAAGAAAGAGTTGGATCTAAACAAAAGTTATTAACATAACTAGTATATGTCAAAAGAGGTCATGTGACCTGGTACTCTAATCACATATATAGTTGTGAGCATTGTGGGTTGTTGCTAATGCTTGCAACTGCTGCACTCTCAAAGCAAGGGCCGCAGTTGCAGGCAAGGCGCGCCGAAGGCGCTCATTGTGCTGGTGAAGATGAGCGCCATAGGGGTTAATCCCTATGACCCACGGGACTTCAGATCAACAGAAATCTCAATTATACAATTCACAGTGCAAGACCCGTAGTAGTTTGAAAAAATTGCGTGCAAAAATTACGGCCTGTAACTAAATTACGAGGTCAAAAAAATACGAAGTTAACGGATGAACCGCGCACATTGAAAAACAAAAGTGAGGTGGCATGCGAATTTAAGCTGAATTTCACGACTTTCGGAATCTAAAAAATGGCTCTGCAAGAAAAAAAATGATGGACAAAACAAAAAGGCAAGCACGTCAAAATCAACAACGTACTCGGAACACTTACCCAAACTCAGTAACACTTTATGCGTCACTTCTATGGAACAAGCAAGTACCTTGCACGGAATGGCAGCTGGAACGCAAATTGACAGCTGGAATGCAAAAATAGCATGCGCATTGCATTATAACGGCTGCTGCTTCAGTTTGAAACTATAAATATTGCAAATTTTCTAGAATTTTCTCCATTTCTCCTCAGGTGATGAACAGTGTGACTGTACATTTCACTGGTGGCGTTACTTCTGAAGCAACTTAATTATAACTTTAGGAGTTTAAAACCTGCAAATTACAGCAAATAGGTAAGCTATAATTAATTAATTAATTAAATAATTAATAATAAAAACAGGGGTTTCAAATATTGTCAAAAACAAGAATCTTAATGTACAGAAGCAATTATAAGACATTATTCATTTATAGTAAGATTTAAAAGACATATAAATGATTAGGTGGGGTAAAATGGTGTAAATTTTAAAATAATAAAAAAGGAGAAATTTAAAGAAGAAAATAGTTTTTTTTAAGACATGAGGGAAGTGAGAGAGAGGGCGCACAAACTCCTAGTGCAGATCAGTAGAAAAACGACTGTGGTTTTTACTTTCGCTGTTTCTGACTTTCACCTGGAGAGACCTCAAATGTTATTAGGTATAGAGATCGCATTCAATATACTCTCAGTGAAATGTCAATCTTCTTCACCTCCGGCAAATAGATCCCAGTCTCCTTATTGCTTGTGTACATTTATTAAAGTGTATACACTATACATAAAAAATGGAGTATAACGTAATGTGGTAAAGTATAGCTATGAATTATTAATGGGATGGGTACAATGAACAGTGTAGAGGATCTGATAATTTCAGTGCTGTTTATATGGTGTATTACACAGTAACTCCACTTGAGGCTTAATATGGTCAAAAAGATTGTTTTTGAAAATAATTTATTAGGTACTGATTTCAATTAATAATGATATCTGTAAAGCAAAGGATAAATATAAATAATACGATGATATAAAAAGGATAAATGTAAGTACTAAAACGCATTTCGCTGCCCCTGATGCAGCTTCTTCAGTAAGAAATATCCTTGATTGCTCAAAATGACTGCAGTCTGTTGGACTAAAACAGCAACAGGTACAGTATAACAAATAAAAAAAAACATGATGGGGCACACAAAACAGAATACTATAACAAATTTTGTTAGCACATATAAAATGAAAGAATATATCCTGTTTTGTGTGTACCAACCTCTAAGCCTAACCCCATAACCTAAACATCTCTAAATACATACAAAATTGAAGTATATATACTGTTGTGTATGGTCTTAGTACAAAAACAAATTGATTTAAATGTTATTTTAACATTTGCATGTCTCTCCATAATTATCAACAGACACTGCCTGAAGAGTCTCATCATCTATACAGTAATTTATACACAACACATTGAAGACAAGAGGTACAGTATTACAAATTAAAAAAAATAAAAAAATACATCACGTACTGCTGTTTACACATATAAAATCGAAGTACCTATCCTGTTTGGTGTCTGCCTTTTTAGAAATGTACTGCAACCTAACTAACACTCTAAGCCTAATCCCATAACAGTAAACCCCTAATGACAACATTGCCGCCTGCAAAACAGTATACCAAAAAAAAAAAGGGGGTTACCCTAACCCCTAATGCCAACATTGGTGCCCACAAAACAGAAAAGGACAATGCTGTTAACATATACAAGATGGAAGGATATACTGTATACTATTTTAGGTGCACAACCCTCTAAGCCAAAATCCATATCCTAAACACCTAATGACAAAAGTAGCGCACAAAAAACACAACTAAACCCATAATGATAACACTGCCCCACACAAAACAGGATAACACAAGAAATGCAGTTAACATAAACAAAATAGAAGGACCTATCAAGTTTGCTGAGCGCCTTTCACAAAATAGACTGCAACCTAACTAATCTGCTAAGTCCAACCTCACAAAGCTAACCCCATAATGCAAACACTGGTGCACTCAAAACAGGAGAGGAGAAAAAATAACCAAAACAAAATAACAAAAAGTTCCTTGAAACAAAGAAAAAAAAAGGAGCAAAAGTACCAATAGACTACTTTTATTTACAGATTAATATGGCAGATACTGAAAACAAATAGGAAAAGAAAATACGTCAAACTAGACGTAAAAAAACATGGGCAAATCAACAGACGCCCGAGCAAATGGAAATTCAATGACAAAAAAACTGGAGAGACTCGCAAACAAAAGACTAGCGGCTGATAAACAAACATCCAAGACCTAGAAGGCAACTAAAAATCAAAAGCATTAAGAAAATGTTGCTGAACAATCTAAAAAGCATTGAAATGATGATTTAGAGAGTCATATTGATATATGTTCTCAGAATTGTAAGATTTACTTAATTATTTAACAGTAGAGGTTCATAATTGTGGTATTATGAATATTGTCTGTCAGTTTTGTGGTGCTTATCATTTCCAACAGGAAAGACCTAGAGTGGCTGTCAAAAAGGCAAGGTAAGACTTTCACAAAGACTACACTTCCCAACATATGTAAAAAGCATTATGACTGAGCCTACTTTCCCTAATTACCAAAATTTCAAAACAAACATAAGATTGTAAATAGTGCCATATCCTTTGCGTCCATGGGGGCAACATTAGCTCCTAATGTGCCAGGACATGGCCCTTACTGTTTCAAAGTACAAGGACAAATTTACCATCATACTTCTCATTTACATTCAGAAGAAGGGGAGCAAAGACAATTTGCTCAACTATATGTCCTAGATGCAATGGAAGCTGTTGAACAACGTGCGCAGCTTCCAGAAAATAAAAAATGCTTACACATTGTTTTTATAGAGCTAGATAAAATTATGGCCCAAAACCTGTACACTCAAGCTTATAAAAAATTGTCAGAAATAGAAAAAGAACAAATAATTCATGCAGAACTACATCAATTACCATTCCCAAAAGTCAATATGCTTCTTAAAAGAGATTGCCATGCTGATAAACGCCATTACAACTTACAAACATCAAATGAAGTTGCAATGGTCTTTCAAAATGATGATGGAGAACCACCATTTCAAAGGGATATTAGAATATATCCCAGAAATGAGGAGCAACCTTACACCAACATAAGTATCTTAAGTACTAATTTAGATCCAATTACATATCCCATTTTATTCCCCAATGGGGAAGCCGGATGGCAACAAAAATTAACACTTTACAGTTAAATGGAATCTCACCTCAAATTAGAACACAATATGAGATCAGAAGGACAAAATGAATTCCCTGAGCGACATCAAAATTTGAGAAGGAAAAACAGAACTAATTAATAATTTACCCAATGATACCATGGAAATTCCATTGCAAATGATTTGCAAACAGGACATTATATTGGCTATATTCCAAAATACAAAAACTAACAACGATTATGCAGAGCTTGCAACCAATATAATATTAACAACCAAAAATAAAGATGCATTGCTTCTGAATAATGAAATATTAAAATTAATAGATGCTCCACAAAAAAAATGATCACAGTGCTAATTGTGTACTTGGTGATGACAAAGAAAGTCAGACAAACTTTTCAACTGAATTTATTAATTCATTAACTCCATGTGGAATGCCACCACATATTTTGCATCTAACAAAAGGTGCAATTGTCATGTTACTGCGAAATATGAACCCAAAAAAAGGACTATGTAATGTGACCAGATTAATTGTTGAAGAATTAAAAGACCATTTCATAAATGCAGAAATTCTCAAAGGTACCCATAAAGGTGAAAGAGTTTTAATACCAAGAATAGATTTAGCACTAAGTGAAAGTAGCTTGTCTTTTGCACTTCAGAGAAGACAATTTCCCATCATCATGGCATTTCCCATGATCATTAATAAATCACAAGGACAAACTTTTAAATCCGTTGGAATCTTTTTAGAAGAACCAGTATTTGTCTATGGCCAACTGTATGTTCCATTTTCAAGATACAGGAATCCAGAGGAAATTAAAGTTTATATTGAAAACAACCAAAGTAATAGTGATTCATTAGATGATGGCCGAATTTTTACAAAAAACATTGTCTACTATCAAGTACTGTAAATTAAATTAGAAAAAAGAATAACAATAAAACAAATCTACAAATAACCACTTAAAAAAAACAACATTGCTCTTATATTTACAACAAATTCACAAAAAATACCACAACAAATATAGAGAACAGTGGTTTTATTTCGAGGACGCAATTTAATGTCACTCAGACTCTTTTTAGAGGACCACTATTTCGCTAAGGAAACTCTATATAATGGCAAAAAACATAGAGAACAGTGATTATACCCCACGGATGAACTTGGAAGTGTAGCGTCTCTTTGTAGAGGACCACTATTTCACATAGGAAACTCTATGTGCCATTTTCAATAACTACAAGAATACAAAAAACAAGTGAAAAAAAACAACAAAAAAACAACAATAAACAGTGGTTATATCCCATAAACAAAATTACAGGTCTGCGGGGCTATTTTTAAGGGAACCACTTCGACGTACAAAACAAAACAAAAATTGGAATGTCTTGGAAGTGACTTTTGCCAGGATTGGCCCCACAAAACAGTTACTTTGCATTTTCTTAAATTTACTGTTTCAATTTGAATACATTAAGTTCATGTTTGAAATGTTTAAATTCTGCTTTCCAAGGAGTGAGAAGTTGTTTCATTGTATGTAATTAAGGCTTCATGTTAGTAGGAGGATGATCATTTGTGGTAACATTTAAATGTTTAATTACATAGAGAGTATTGATCCAAGGAGTAATTCGATCGCCAGTTAATGGGGTCAGGAAGGAATTCATTTTTTTTGCCCACTTTGAAACAATTGACCAAGTTTCACTGGGATTTTTTGGGTTTGCCTTCCTCTGGATTCAATATTCAAGATTACTGTATTTTTTGAAAATGAAATTGTAAATGTTATTGCATTATATGAATGTTTGCATTGTTAACACTGTATTTTACAAGGTTTCAAAAGTTGTTTTATTGGATGTTATTAAGGGTTTATGTCAGTAGGAGCATAATCATTTGTTCGAAATCTAAATGTAAATTAAATAGACAGGATTCATCCAGGGAGTAATCCGATCGCCAGTTACTGAGGTCAGGAAGGAATTCATTGTTTTCCCCCTTTGATACAATTGGCTGTTTCAATGTTTTTTTTTACTGTTTGCCTTCCTCTGGATTCAATACCTATTGTATGTGCTTTACCAGTAGTTCAACTATAAGTTGCATGTTAAGAAGCATTCTGTAATGGTTTAAAACACTCATTCATAGAAAAGTTGACCTATTGTTATGTTACTCATGCATAGCTCAGAATTAAAAATGTTAGTTTTGTTAAAAATAATTGGTTGACCACTGTTTTCAATATAAGCTGCATGCTACAAAGCTTTATGTAATGGTTCACAATATGTATTCATTCAAATTTCATTTATTGTTATATTATTACTGCATACATTAAAAAGGTTAATATGCTTTAACACTTGTGGAAATACAAGTTGAATGTTAAAAAATGTTTTATTTTAATTGTTGTACTTCTTTGTAGATAACAGAAAGGTTAACAGTAGTGATGTCGCGAACATCAAATTTTCCGTTCGCGAACAGCGGATGCGAACTTCCATCAAATGTTTGCGAACGGGCGAATCCCGGCAAACCGCCATAGACTTCAATGGGCATGCGAATTTCAAAATCCACAGGGACTCTTTCTGGCCACAATAGTGATGGGAAAGTTGTTTCAGGGGGACTAACACCTGGACTGTGGCATGCCGGAGGGGGATCCATGGCAAAACTCCAACGGAAAATTACATAGTTGATGCAGGGTCCGGTTTTAAGCCATAAAGGTTAATAAATCACCTAACGTTCCTAAATTGTTTGGAATAACATGCTTTAAAACATCAGGTATGATGTTGTATCGTTCAGGTAGTGTAAGGGTTACACCCGCTTCACAGTAACAGACCAATCTCCCCGTTTAATGAACCGCAAAGAACCGCAAACAGTCACTTTGCACAACGCAAACTCCCCATTTGCACAAGGTTGGATACCAAGCTAGCCATGTCCCGTTCCTTGTCCTCACTGATGTTATTGAAGGTCTCTTCCTCCACCCAGCCACCAAGGTTCCCCGAAAGGTGACAACAAGCCCCCTGGGACGCCTGCTGTGTTTGGTCTTCCACCTCCTCAAAGCCACCTTCCTCCTCTGACTCCTCTTCTTCAGACTCCTCTCTCTGCGTTGCCTCTGTCTGCGTTATTATAAGGTGTGTACTGTTAAGTAGTACTATTCCTATCAGTTTAATCCCTATTACGTCCACTATTAGGGGACGTGTATATGGCATGGATTTTTGGAAGCGGGAGATGGAAAAAGATGATTGGTCGGTCCTCCCACTTCAAATTTGGGGCACTGCGCGTGCAATCTAAGGTGCCACCAGATAGGAGTGGTGTGTTCAGTTGTACTGTTTATTCATATCAGTTTAATACCTGTTACGTCCACTATTAGGGGATGTTTATATGGCATGGATTTTTGGAAGCGGGAGATGGAAAAAGATGCTTGGTCGGTCCTCCCACTTCAAATTTGGGGCACTGCGCGTGCAATCTAAGGTGCAACCAGATATGAGTGTCACTGTGCACTGGCAAAAGTTGGCAGAGTAGGCGCTGTAGGCCTCACACACACGCCTGTAGGCAGGCAACTGATATTCAATCGATTACAGTCCAAAAAGTGTTGTTTTATGTCACTGTACACTACGGTTGCACCAGATATTACGTATCACTGTGCACTGGCAAAAGTTGGCAGAGTAGATGCAATAGGCTTCACACACACGCCTGTAGGCAGGCAATTGCTATTCAATCGATTACAGTAAAAAAAGTGTTGTTTTATTCCACTAAGCACTATATAAGCTGTTAGGTGTTAGACTGTCACACACACACGCTGGCAGAGAGGCATATGCAATTAGATTACACAGAAAAAAATTATAAAATAAAATAAATGATGTTCTAGCCCTAAAAAGGGCTTTTTGGGTTGCTTTCTTAGCAGCAGATATCAGATGAGTCCAGGTCTGTAGTGGAAGCTAAATACACAGCCTGGCTATCTATTTCCCTATTAAATCTCCAGCAGCTACACTATCTGTCCTCTCACAACGAATGCAGCTTCAGAATGATTCTAAAATGTATGCTGTCCTTCAGATGGAAGGCCCTGGAAGGGAGTGTATGCTGCTGATTGGCTGGAATGTGTCTGCTGACTGTGAGGTGCAGGGTCATAGTTTCCTCAATGATAAAGTATAGGGGCCAACCGAAAAGCGCATGTTTTCGACTTCCGCTGCGAACGCGAACATGCCAAAATCGCTGCGAATAGTCCACGGGCGAACTGTTCACGACATCTCTAGTTAACAGTGTCAGAGACTCCCATTGTGTGGCAAACAGCACTCACAGCTTTAAAATTTTATTGACTGTCATTTTTTGATGGGCCAGTCGCTAGTTATATATTTCATGCAGTGCCTATAATTCTATCAACATTAGAATTTGCCAGTGTCCAATAAAGTATTGAATCCACGAGATATAGCTCATGCAAATCCATTACCCAGCATAGTAAATATCTACCAGAGTACCTTATTCTGATTGTCATCAATTGGCATTTTATCTACACAGTGGTGAATAAGCAATCGTGCAAAACACGTTCATTGTATAGATGGATGTCTCATACTGTTATTAATATCTAACGGAGGTTGCTGGATGACAAGCAGTACTGTTCGGTGGCTGGGATCTGGGTGAAAAATTACCCTATCTTCCTAATAATAGTCACCTGCCTCCAAAATATGTCTATTACTATGGCTAATTTGCCTTCCTTCTATTGCAGAAGAACTGTTCTCCTGTCTTGTAAAAACTGCCTGGCAGCAAGAATTATGGATTACATAATTATCAGCTCTAATATAAAGCTGAGTTACCACATATAGGTGCATTCTGTTATACAACCACATGATGCCGATAGCCTTGACTAGTACAGTCTAATTCAGAGAATTAGCAGACCATATATGGTATTCTTGTACGCATAGGTGTGTGTAACATTGCTAACTGGATTTCTCCAGTTTTCCATGTGGCCGAAGGAATCCTTTTGTGCGGACAGCTGACCAGTGAGGGGACTTTGTGAAGGACATGTGACCTAACTGACCAGTAAGAAGTGAAAGACATGAGTATGGGGATGGGATTCAAATACAGGAATAAAAGTAGCATACCAGGCTGTTTCTCTCTCTCTCTCTTGCGCTCTATCTCTTCTATTCTCTTTTTGCTGTTACATCTTAGCTACTCTGTGACAGTCTGGTAAAGTATCATACTCTCATACACACAACTGGACATAATTGGTAGCTTCAGAATGCCTTTCTGCTAAGTTAAGAGATGTTATTTCCATAGTATTAGCATGTATTATTAATGTATTTGTATAAATTATTGTATTCTAATAAATACACATTTTGTAACCATTAATCTGTAACGCCTCTTGGATATATAAGTCTGTTTTCCGTAGAAGGCAAGAATCTCATAGGATGAGATTAGAATAATTATTATAATCATAATTAATATGATTATGATGAAGAATAATATTATAATTAATTAATTAACCGTTTTTATAACATGTCTTTATTAGGAACCAGCACTAACTGGCACTGCAATTCCTTAATGGAGATCCCCAACAGTTTGACTCAAGCTGGCAAATATGTTGGTGTGTGTCAACTCATAACTGACATTACTCTTCCTTCTGTTTCCCCCGATTCCCCTCATAACTATAACCCACCTACATCCCTTAATGCCATCACTAGCCCTAGTTCGACCAACTTCCCTTACAGAAGAGCAATATCACCACATGCTTGAATGGAGGCAATATGCTTGCACTTGTCAGAGATAAGGTTGTCCCTGGACTGACTCATGTTTCAAAAATACAGAACCCCCCCCCACACTATTACTTTTATACACATTTATTGAAATTCCAACAGGATAAACTCCTTCCTCTCAAGGGACACAAGATACAAAGCAAATTCAGTGGTTATAATGGATTATATGTTTCTCAGTTTTGACACAACATCTCAGTAAAATAGTAAGATAATAAATATAATAAACCCTTGACGGGAAGAAGTGAGTGTATCCTTATGGAATTTCAAAGAACCCATATAATTCAAATCTCTTGATTCAAAATACATATGAAGTTTAAATTAAAAGATTGCAGTATGATATCCCATCCCCAAATTTAAATAACTGTTTATTAGGAAAAGTTAGAAGTCATCAGTAATGATGTAATTAAAAAGTTATAGGACATTTTAAAATATAGGCTTCTTCAAAATGTCCCTAGAAAGTTAAAAGGGTGACTCAATACAAATCTTTCTTTTAACCTGAGTTTTTGATTAATGTTTTATTTTGCATTGTTGTCACAATGTAAATTAAGTTTTCTTTACTTTTTCATCCCATTCACATTCAATTTGTATACTGTATACTTTGTATAGTTTGTAAGAAAGAAAAAGTCATTATTTTTCTTAGTATTTGTTTAGTATATTTAGTCAGGATATTATTATTATTATTATTATTATTATTATTATCTTTATTTATATCAGTATGCCAATGAACAGCATTGACTTGTGAACAAGAGAAACTATTTAGGGTGGGGGATTAAGCTATGTAAACAGTAGCCCAACAGGCTAGTAGGGACAACATTTAGATTATTAGATGAGGTTACTTTATTTATTTGGCCAATAACACCATGGAACAGGGTAGATGGAGACAGTGCTATCATCTTGACATCTGACAAGGGTCCTTGGAAGGACAATTTTTAGTTTTCAGTTTATTCCAACCTTCATGGAAAATAAGGGGTGAGGTTCTTATTTGACACTAAAATGTGTTTATTTAACCTCTCATCTAGTGCCAAGCAGTTATGTTATTAAGCAGCTACACAGTATAACCCCAAGTGAAAACACTGCTCTAGAGAAATTAATTCTAAACAATTTGCTAATACCTTGGATATTCCAGACTGGACCTCCAGATCAGTGGTCCTACTTGAAAAGACCCTTAACACTGTGTACCAGCAAGTGTTTCCAAGTATGTCTAGGGACTAAACTTTATGATTTAACTGAATTCCACGAGAAAAAGGCTTCTAGCAAAACCCAAGAGTTTGATAGTATAATTAATGTAATTGCCATTGTTACCACTAGTAGGCATTGTAAAGGGTATTAGATCTGTTATTAGATAATCTGTTTAACAGGCTCTAATTAAAATATTTCACTGGTGCAATGTAAACCACAATAAGGAAGAAACATTTTAATGCAGTCCCATTAAGCAGATTTACCATTACCAGGTCTAATGTAATTGAGATCTTAAGCATAAAAGTCTGCAGTCTTTTTGTAAATACAGCTCCAGCACATATGCAGGTTTTTTTCAGAAGTCAGGTGGGGTTTCCAGACATATTTCTCCAATCATGAATAGAAGGTGGTCAACTATTTGTTGAAGTTTTATGTTATTAAAGGCATATTAAAGCGAGCTGGGTTATTAATGCATCTGATAGAGGAGAATTTATAGAAAAAAATGGTTGCATGAAAAAATACCAAAATAAGCAGTTAAACCATTAGCCTGAAGTTTGCTGAATTTCTTGCATTTGCAAACAGTTTTCTATGAATGTTGACACCCCCTGAAATTCCAAGGGAAAATTAGCATAACTAATACATTGTATCTTTTTGGCCTGGGGATTGTACAGGCATGCTCAGTAAGCAGCTGAAGTCTGCCTTGCTGTGGGAAGTCAAATGATTTCAGACACTTTGGTTTCCTTTAGATTTATGTAATACCCAGAACAAGGTTTGTATCCCTTCTGATTGTTTTATCTACATCCAAGGTGAAACTTTCCCCAGCCACAGTGAATTACTCCTGTAACCCCCCATCCCCCGTGAATTGCCCCATCACCTGCCCCAGCCCCAGTAAATTGCACCCTGACCTCCCCCAGCCCTAGTGAATTGCCCCAATGACCTGCCCCAGCCCCAGTGAATTGCCCAAGCCCCAGTAAATTGCCCCATCACCTGCCCCAGTCCCAGTTAATTGCACCTTGACCTTCCCAGCCCCAGTGAATTGTCATCCCCAGTACATTCCCCTGTGACATCCCCCAGCTCCAGTGATATGCCCTCATCACCTTCCCTAGCCCCAGTGAATTGGCCTCCAGCCCCAGTGAATTGCACTGTGACCTCCCCCAGCCCCAGTGAATTGCCCCAATCACCTGCCCCAGCCCCAGTGTATTGCCCTGTGACCTTCCCCAGTTCCAGTGAATTGCCCCATCACCTGCCCCATCTCCAGTGAATTTCCCCATCACCTGCCCCATCCCCAATGAATTGCCCTGTGACCTCTCCCAGCCCCAGTGAATTGCCCCATCACCTTCCCCAGCCTCAGTGAATTGCCCTGTGACCCCCCAAGCCCCAGTGAATTGCCCCATCACCTGCCACATCCCCAGTGAATTGCCCCATCACCTCCCCCAGCCCCAGTGAATTGCCCTCATCACCTGCCCCAGCCCCAGTGAATAGCCCTCTAGCCCCAGTGAATTGCCCCATGCCCTCCCAGCCCCAGTGAATTGCCCCATGACCTGCCCAAGACCCAGTGAATTGCCCTACAGCCACTGTGAATAGCCCCATCACCTCCTCAGTCCCAGAGAATTGCACCATCACATGCCCCATCCCCAGTGAAATGCTGCATCACCTCCCCTAGCCCCAGGGAATTGCCCTCCAGCCCCAGTGAATTGATCCATCACCTCCCCCAGCCCCAGTGAATTGCCCTCCTGCCCCATTGATTTGCCCCATGACCTTCCCCAGCCCCAGTGAATTGCTCCATCACCTCCCGCAGCCCCAGTGAATTGCCCTCCTGCCCCATTGAGTTGCCCCATGACCTTCCCCAGCCCCAGTGAATTGCTCCATCACCTCCCCCAGACCCAGTGAATTACCCTCCTGCCCCATTGAGTTGCACCATGACCTTCCCCAGCCCCAGTGAATTGCCCCATAACCTCCCCTAGCCCCAGTGAATTGCTGCATCACCTCCACCAGCCCCAGTGAATTGCCCTCCAGCCCCAGTGAATTGCTCCATCACCTCCCCCAGCCCCATTGATTTGCCCCATGACCTTCCCCAGCCCCAGTGAATTGCTCCATCACCTCCCCCAGCCCCAGTGAATTGCCCTCCTGCCCCATTGAGTTGCCCCATGACCTTCCCCAGCCCCAGTGAATAGCCCCATAACCTTCCCTAGCCCCAGTGAATTACTCCTTAGCCCCAGTGAATTGCTCCATGACCTCCCCCACACACAGACAAACACAGACTCATTCTCACACACAGACATACACTCACTCACTGACGCACTCACACAGACATACACACTCACTCACACAGACACTCACTCCTCACATAGACACTCACTCACACAAACATACACACTTACTCACTCAGATACACTCACTCAGACACACTCACTCACACAGACATACACACTCACTCCCACAGACAAATACAATCACTCACTCACACAGACACACACACTCACTCACACATAGACACACTCACTAGCACAGACATACACACACACTCACTCATACAGGCACACACGCAATCACTCACACAGACATACACACTCACTCACACACATAGACAGACAGACACACTCACACAGACATACACACTCACACAGACATACACATTCACACAGACATACATACACACACACTCACTCACACAGACATACACATTCACTCACACACACATTCACTCACATTCACATGCAGGCACTCACTCACACAGACACAGACACTCACTCACTCAAACATACATGCTCACTCACTCAGACACACACACTCACTCACACAGATGCACTCATTCACTGACTCACTCACACAGACACACACACTCACACAGACACACACACTCACTCACTCACACAGACACACACAGACACTCACTCACACACAGACACTCACTCACGCAGACACATACACTCACTTACTCACCCACACAGACAGGCACACTCACACAGCCATACACACTCACTCACACACACTCACTCACACAGACAGACAGACATAAACACTCACACAGACATGCACACTCACACAGACATACACATTCACACAGACTCATTCACACAGACATACACACACTCACTCACACAGACATACATACTTCCTCACACCGATAGACACACTCACTCACTCACACACATAGACAGACACACTCACTCACACAGACATACATACTCACTCACACAGGCACACACACTCACTCACACACACATACTCACTCACTCACACACCCACTCACTCAGACACTCACACAGACATACACACTCACTCACTCACACAGACACACACACACTCAATCACTCACATAGACATACACACACACACACATATACTCGCACAGCCACTCATTCACACGCAGGCACTCACTCACACATACATGCTCACTCACTGACTCAGACACACAAACTCACTCACACAGACATACAGACATAAACACTCACACAGACATGCACACTCACACAGACATGCACATTCATACAGACATACACAGACTCATCCACACAGACATACACACACTCACTCACACAGACATACACACTTACTCACACCGACAGACACACTCACTCACACACATAGACAGACACACTCACTCCCACAGACATACACACTCACTCAGTCACACAGACACACACACTCACTCACACATAGACACACTCACTCACACAGACATACACACTCACTCACCCACTCACTCAGACACTCACACAGACATACACATACACTCACTCACACAGACAAACACTCAATCACTCACACAGACATACACACTCACACACACATACTCACTCACACAGACACACACAGACACTCATTCACACGCAGGCACTCACTCACACAGACACAGACACTCACTCACACATACATGCTCACTCACTCACTCAGACACACACACTCACACAGACACACTCATTCACTGACTCACTCACACAGACACACACTTATTCACACAGACAGACACACACCCTCACTCACACAGACACTCACTCACACACAGACACTCACTCACACAGACACATACACTCACTTACTCACTCACACAGACATACACACTCACCCATTCACCCACACAGACAGACACATTCACACCGCCATACACACTCAAACAGACATGCACACTCACACAGACATACACATTCACACAGACATACACAGACTCAACCACACAAACATACACACACTCACTCACACAGACATACACATTTACACAGACATACACACACACTCACTCACACAGACATACACACTCACTCACACACACATACTCACTCACACAGACACACACACAGACACTCATTCACATGCAGGCACTCACTCACGCAGACACAGACACTCACTCAAACATATATGCTCACTCACTCACTCACTCAGACATACACACTCACTCACACAGATGCACTCATTCACTAGCTCACTCACACGGACACACACACTCACATAGACAGACACACACACTCACTCACACAGACACTCACTCACACACAGACACTCACTCACACAGACACATACACTCACTTACTCACTCACACAGACATACACACTCACCCATTCACCCACACATACAGACACACTCACACAGCCATACACACTCACACATACATGCTCACTCACTCACTCAGACACACTCACTCACACAGACATAAACACTCACACAGACATGCACACTCACACAGACATACACATTCACACAGACATACACACTCACTCACACAGACATACACACTCACTCAATTCAACAAACACAGATACTGAGTATTTATCTGGGATTTGTCCCCATATATACATTCAAAATATAATCAGTAAATATATACAAATTATCGATATATCCATTAATGGTAATGCTAAAAAAATACCTAGCTTAGAAAAGGAAAGAACATTGGAACCAGTGATTTTTCATCAGCCTTGGATTAATGTCCGTTTGTCATACATTTTTATTTGAGTGTTATCACTGGTTCCAATGTTCTTTCCTTTTCTAAGCTAGATACACACTCACTCACACAGACATACACAATTACTCACTCACACAGACACACTCACACATACACACTCACTCACTCACACAGACATACACAATCACTCACTCACACAGACACGCACACACTCACACAGACACACATACTCACTCACTCACACAGACAGACACACACAGACAGACAAACACAGTCACTCACTAACGCTGCATGCCCGTTGCCGGACCCCCCTTCTCCCTTCTCCCTCCTCCCTCCTTTGGAAGCGGCGGTGACATCACAGGTGATGCCACCACTGTTTGCTGATTGGCTGAAAAGATATATGCTTTTCCTATATGTGCAGCCCCGTTGCTGGGGGTGTCTACATCACCACCGGTACTGTTTGTTATTGCAAAAATGGCATGCATTTTTACATGCAAACAATTTTGCATGGTGGGTTATGATTGCATTCTACAGGATGCAATCATAACCCAACTCACTTGAATATTCCTTTAAGCTATTTTAAGTTATTTTCTGTATCATGAGAACGTGATATATATATATATACATATATGTGTGTGTGTATGTGTACATACATGATGACACACTCTACATTGCATGCTTCATTCCTAGTTACCATATTTTATGTTTCCAGTATTTGCTGCTAGACTGTTAAGAGCATGGGTTGAATCTAAAATGTATCTTTGTGACATTGTGTCAGGTAAAGGTCACCATATGTTATTTTCAAAATGTGAGACTACAATAAAAAGCACCCTGCTCATCATGGTGAGTCAGCTGTCACTCAATTCCTCACTTTATTATGACATTTGACTTTTTAGCTGGTTTCTGTACTCATTTTTACTTACTGTATTTTTATCTATAAATTATTCTGAACAATTACTTCTACTTTTTGTTATTTCTTATTGAATAACCATTTTAAAATGTATTTTACTGTATATTTCCTGATTATGTGTATTTTAAATATATTATGATTTATTTAGTATGTTTTAAAATGTAAATAACAATCTTAATAATATAATAATATAAAATATATTAATAATATACATTGTGAAAATAAGTAGATAACATAAAACATAGAATACATATAGAAATATAACAATCTAGTTATATTTTTAAATAAATAAGAACAACACAATTTTTGAAGGATGACACTGAGTTAAATATTAAACATAGAACCGTAAATATTCAACAATCAATTCTATTTTGTAGCATAAAACTAATAAATGTTTCAATTAAATTCACATTAAATACCTTTCAAATAAATCAATACATATACCACGCATTATGGTTTTACTAGAGAATTTTTTTTAAATATGGTGTGACTGATATCAAAATAGTATTTACTTGTTCCTGAAAGAAAACTGTAAAAGAAAGCTATAACATAAGAGCATACACTATGTCAGTGTTTTCCAATCTTTGCAGCATGGAATCTTGAGGTTCCTTTGTGCATGACTCATGGTTCTTTTAGTCAATAGCACCTAAAAGGTTACCCTCCATAAAACCCCAATGTAATGACAGGACCACGAAACAGGGCTGTTTAACCACAGCCCTGATGCTGCTACAGTCCCCATGCAGCACTGTTGCGCAAATTAATGTGCATTCAGCTCCATAGTCTGTGCAGCGGTGCTGAAAAGTAAAATGTCTTTCCCTCCCAATCTATCTACATAAACCATATGTTTAAAATATTATGCATACTTATCACTACTTTCGTGCAGAACTAAAGAAAAGGCTTATATTAATCAGAACATTACTAAGTTACAGTGCAACATGCACCATAACCCATTCAAAGATTGTGTTGGGGCCCTATACAAGTAATAGCTCAGACTAAGTTAAAATGTATACCCTCCCTTGCTAAAAATGTTTCAAAGAAAGGGATAAATATAATTAAAATTGAATGTGGGGGCTTATGACCCCTACATTTATGTGTTACTATCCCCTATGAGACCGGGTAACCCCCAGGACCATCTCAACACCCACAAGGGGCATGATCTCACCCTTACACTGGTAGTTTTTGACGTTGGAGTGGGGGCCAAATAACAGCTCTTTTAAATCCATACCCCATATGTAATAAACTTCATGGGGGCCCTTTGTGGCTTCTATGAATCTCCATGGGGGTCTAATCTATATTCATGGGAGTTCTTTTGGACTCCCACTGGCTTCCTAATCTCTACCATAGGAGTCATTATGGTCCCCCATGGACTGTATCCCTTATGGAGGTCCCTAAACTACCTACACTAAAATAAATACAGAAAATAAAAATAAAATCATAGCAAAAAAAAAATAACTAAAGAAAAACTAAAGAAAAATAATTAAAGTTAAAACATATTTACTGTTAAAATAATAAAATCGCATTACGTACAATAAAAATAATTAACTTAGGATAATATAATAATTATGACTTACAAATTAATATGTATATATATTTTTTTAATTTTATAAGATTTAATTCACTAGATATAAAACAAGTTAATTATGCATACTCTATACAGTATCTCACAGAAGCGAGTACACCCCTTACATCTTTGTAAACATTTTATTATATCATTTCATGTTACAACACTGAAGAAATGACACTCTGCTACAATGTAAACTAAGTGTACAGCCTGTAGAACATTGTAAAATTACTGTCCCTTCAAAATAACTCAACACACAGCCATTAATGTCTACATCATTGGCAATAAAAGTGAGTACAAGCCTAAGTGTAAATCTCCAAATTGGGCCCAAAGTGTCAATATTTTGTGTGGCCACCATTATTTTCCAGCACTGCCTTAACTATCATGGGCATGGAGTTCACAGGTTTCCACTGGAATCCTCTTCCACTCCTCCATGATGACATCATGGAGCTGGTGTCTGTTAGAGACTGTCAGATGCTCAAAAGGGTTTAGGTCTGGAGACATGCTTTGCCAGTCCATCACATTTACCTTCAGCATCTTTAGCAAGGCAGTGGCTGTCTGGGAGGTGTGGTTGGGGTCATTATCATGTTGGAATACTACCCTGTGGCCCAGTCTCAGTATGTCACAGTACATGTTGGCATTCATGGTTCCCTCAATGAACTGTAGCTCCCTAGTGCCGGCAGCCCTCATGCAGGCTCGGACCATGACACTGCCACCACCATGCTTGACTGTAGGCATCAGACCTCAGGACATGGTTCCAGTAATCTATGTCCTTAGTCTGTTGTTTTAAGCAAACTGTTTGCAGGCTTTCTTGTGCATTATCTTTAGAAGACGCTGCCTTGTGGGATGATAGCCATGCTGACCAATTTTTGCGGAGTACGGTCTGAGCACTGACAGGCTGACCCCCCACCCCTTCTACCTCTGCAGCAATTCTGGCACCACTCATACGTCTATTTCCCAAAGACAATCTCTGGATATGCATTCATCGTCTTTGGTCGACCATGGCGAGGCCTGTTCTGAGTGGAACCTGTGCTGTGAAACCGTTGTCTGGTCTTGCCCACCTTTCTGCAGCTCAGTTTCAAGGTCTTGGCAATCTTCTTATAGCCTAGGCCATCTTTATGTAGCGCAACAATTATTTTTTTCAGATCCTCAGAGAGTTCTTTGCCATGAGGTGCTATGTTGAACTTCCAGTAACCAGTATGAGAGAGTTTGAGAGCGATAACAACAAATTTTACACACCTGCTTCCCATTCACTCCTGAAACCTTGTAACACTAACGAGTCACATGACACTGGGGAGGGAAAATGGCTAATTGGACCCAATTTGCACATTTCCACTTAGGGGTGTACTCACGTTTGTTGCCAACAGTTAAAACATTAATGGCTGTATGTTGAGTTATTTTGAGGGGACAGCAAATTTACACTGTTATAGAGGCTGCACGCTTACTACTTTACATTGTAGCAGAGTGTCATTTCCTCATGGTTGTCAAATGAAAAGATATAATAAAATATTTACAAAAATGTGAGGGGTGTACTCACTTTTTTGAGATACTATATATATATATATATATATATATATATATATATATATTGTGTGGTATGTCAAATGTGAATGGATTGAGAAAATATTTACTTGATCCTATTTATCTCTCATTGTGTAACATACTTTACTATTTTTAAGAGGCAAATATATCAGGCAACACAGTGCAGTTTACATTTTATTACAACAAAGAGTGAAACAGGCACCATGAGGGTTTTTGAAATAAAACAAAGGTGATATGAGATTGTTTTAAATACCTTGGTTGGTTTATTGAAAATTTGAAGGTACTCTCAAATTATGAACTTTTTTTTATTGTGCAGGGTAAGCTTGAACGGTAATGTTTGTATTCATGAGATATAACTGGTCAAACAATATTCTTACTATTAGTTTTAAATTGAAATATGGAATTTGGGATAACTTCATTAAGAATGAGTTCATAGATGATCGGATAAACTCATCCACATGTATGCAGTGGAAGGATACAATACAAGCAATACTAACCACCAGCAACATTGATAATTGCTCAGTTTATGATCTTTTGTTTTCAATATTTTTTATTGCCAAGTATAAACCTTGTAAGTCATTTTTATGATCATTTGAAATGTAACAATCTGTTAATACATTTTAGTCAATTTGTATAATGTGGTTCTTCTTCATTATTAAACTATCACAATATTTCTTCAACTTTTCAGTTTTCGTAAAACAAAAAGAACATAAGGGTTGTATATAATTTAAATTATGAAATGAAAGAAAATTAGACCAAATAACTACTATGAGCGGGCTGACACAATTAGCCCAGCACAGGCATAATTTTTAGGTTTTAGCATGAGGTTGGCTGATTTGCAGCCAATCCTCCCACAACTTACTTGTCCATCTCCTTGGATCCGGGATGTCCATTTCCAAACTTCATTAAATTATGTACAAGATCTTTATTCACAATGTCATAGTCCTTCAAAGAATAAGACATATCAATAAAAAAGGTATTCTCAGTCAAACTATCTAATAAAGACATCTCTAACTTCTGACTCACGTTCCACAATTAATGGAAATCTGAGACCTGATAAATCAGTGTGAAAGTTGGTAGGAAAAGAGACTTTCATTTCTTAAATGAATTTTTTATGACTTTTAATTTATTAAAAATAATCTCTAGGGATATTTCAAGAAATCTTAATAACAGGATTGATCAGTTGTGAAAAGAGTTTGATGAATATCTACTATTTCAACCTATCTGGACAATCTTGGATTTTACTTTGGTTAAACTTTCTGATGAAACAGTATGCTCTAGAAATGATATATATATATATATATATATATATATATATATATATATATATATATATATATATATATATATATATATATATATATATATATATATATATATTTGTAATTTTAGTTTAGAGGCTCATTTTTGATCTTTGCAAAGAAGTTCATATATAATTCAGACATTTCTATGTTAATTTTAAATTGAGTACAAAATGGGTTAGAGTATAATTTAAAAATCAAAAATGATTTAGGTAACAGCATCAAATTCACCTGTTTAAATCTTGCAAATGGTGAAACAATAAATGAACAAAAAAAATATATATTTTCTTCTTTTGAGATGTAATCAGTGACAATTCCCTGTGTACATGTGTATATATACTATCTCCCCTGAGACCCTATCCCTCACATCATGCACTATTATATGTTATGTTGATTTATTTTAACAACCTGTGGATAAGCGGACTAAAGAGGTGCCAAGTAAGTTCCAACAACATATGTTCCTTAAGCTTCCCCCAGCCCAAGTAACATGAAAGTGACTAACTTCCCTGCACAATGACATCACGTCGCATGACTCAATGTGTGAGTAGTTTTTGAAACAAAGACATTTAGAATTCGGCAACTTGGCAGGGTGGGAGAGTTGGGTTTCTCAATGGGTCTTGTCACCTTCCAAAATGCACTACATTAGATTTGGGACTAGAAAGAATAACACCAATGGTATATTGAAATGCAGTACTTTTGCAAATCATTAAAAATATTCATCCATATATGCCAATGTATTCATAGGTTCTTGGTGTACCCAGGTAAATTTATCCAGACTCCTTAAACAATGCACAACTATTGATTTATTTTAGCTCATGTCTGCTCATGTTCAATACAGGATTTTATTCTCATGATGTCACTGGTATCCCTTTTTTCCACTCCTGCACTCAAAGTACTCTAACGTATAACTTTTATTTGTCATTCGTTCAAAAAATGTCATGTTGATCTTCATTTTATTTTACATGTGACAAACACACCACATGAGAAAAACAATATTAAAAATACAAGGATTATATATCCCAAGAGGAATAATAGATTTTAGTGCTGTGCACTGATCCCCTTGGAACCTTATTAAGTAAAAAACATAATAAACATTTTTTTTAACCTAAGATATAACTATTGGTTGATTTTCTTATTCCTGGGCTTTTGCCTTAGGGAATGTCTGCTCTATTAACTCTATTAGTATTTATAAATACATTTATTTTTACCCTCCGAGCTTTTAATAGTTACCGTATCTAACTAAATCTCCTTTGAAATCATTGAACTACAAATGTCTTTTGTTTTAATATTATTTGTAACACAACATATCATAAGGTTATTAGATGTATTCTAATGTTTTCATTTTTATAAGATTCAGATCACACTAGCACTGATCATTTAGATGAAATGGATAATGTTTACCAAAATATTTTAATAAACTAATATATATCAATATATATATCATTATAAATAATATAAATATAAGACAGTTGTAGTTCAATTATATCAATTAATCAATATTCTTTTACACTATATAATCATAAGTTTTAGCTTTTTTTACTTTATATTAAGTTATTAATTTTATTGAACACATATATTAATTATGAAACATTTACAGTAAGCACTTTGCAATTTTTATTTTTAAATATCACAACTACAAAGAAAAGTAAAACAATCTTAAATAGGTAATAGGATTAGGTTACTTCCTTATTTACCTTTTTTGTGGGCTTTCAATCACATGAAACTAATACCAAATAACAATAGTCTTCCGATCAGAGAGAATCATTGGCTTTTGATCGCATTATTACATTTATGTATTGGATACTTTGTTGTTGAAACACATGATGGATACCCACCAATGAGATATTTTAGCACACAGGTAGTATGATTTTCAATGATTGGTTAAAATACCATAAATATCTGTTTTACATCTGGGCATATCAGGATCATCAGCAGAAGCATCAGGAACACAGGATCACTGGATCAGCATAACCATCGTGATTTGTGCGCATGAAAAAGCCAGAGAGACAATTCCTACACACAGATCTCATCCAGTATATATTCTTCTTGGATAGCATCAGTTCAGAATGCCAATCCAGTCGAGGGCTTCAATCACTTTCTCGTACGATTAAAGCCATTATAGCCCATTTACCTTAAATACATTGGCCATTTCTATGTGTCCCAGAGAGAGCATAATGTTTATTCATTGGCTCTCCTTTTTAAACATTTCTTCTATACAATAAAACAATGGTACATTATTATAGGCCCACCCTGCACTAATCATCAGTGGGCCACTTCCTTAGACAAACAAATGTTTCACCCCTTTTGCCCCTTTTAATTACCCTCATGTGGGCTCGGACTGGGTCCAAGGACCAGTGCCAGTCTGTCTATTTCCCCAGCTAGGTGTCGAGGAGTCTATGTCCCCTGCTATCAGCTGTCTCCGGTCAGTATCTGGGCACAGAAAACGTGAGACCTGGAGCCAAAATCCCAAAGTTGTTGGGGTACAACCTAAGTAGGAGAACATTTTTATTAGTTTAATGCATTAGTTGCATGCTTAAAATTACTCTACACACAAAATAATGGCCCTAAAAATTGAACATAAATCAAGTGGAAAAGTATTTCACAAGGTCCTTGGGGCCATTGATCCAACTGGCTATGGGGCTAATGTTCATCAAAGACCAGTGGCCAGACCCCAAACTCCAAGTGTCCTCGTGTTCGTAACAAGGACAGCTTAGATGATTGAGCATGATAGAACAACCAGGGAAAACAAATAGCCTGTGTCTGAAGAAAACTCCTCTGATCTTCGAATACATGTTTCAGATATAAATGGCCGTTGTTCATGAAGAGCCCCACCCTTTGCCCAAAAAGCAGGTTGTGACAATTATGCCTTATTATTAAAATATATGGGATGCAAAACTTGATACCTTGGTCCTGTACTGTTGAACATTTATAGCATACAAAGAAAGGGAATACTGATCATACTATAAATGAACACTTTCACAACAAATTGAAATGCAGAGATTATGATTTTGAAGGTGATAGAGTGCACAATGTTTTTTAATCTTCTGTAATAGCTGCAGCAAATATAAAATTATTTGTGGTTTTCTCTAAGTGAAACAGCAGGATGTTTACTCCTTCAATGCAAAAAGCTCCCTAAAAAGTGCCTTTTTGCATTGAACATGTTAATGTCTGCAGTCACATTTATGAATAAAAATGTTTATGAATAAAAACGGTATTGTAAATCACTGAAAGACTAGCTCAGTGGTCCACAGAGGCAGTGACACGTCCTCTTGTCAATTTTAGAAATGGTTTTAATATAATACAAAATAGAAAACAAAAAATACTAGTTAACAATTATAATTATATGATTGCATATGGTCAGCATACACAATCTAGTTAAAATATTACAAAACAAGCGCACATGCAGCCCTATTAAATTCCCTCAATGTGTAAAACCGTAGCCCGTCACCTAGCCCACAAGATTTACGGCTATTAAATTGGCTCCGTAAAGCAACCTGCTAATGATCTGCAGGTTACAGGCGGAAAAACCCATACGGAACGTCAAAATTTTAACCAGTAACTGTTATGTTAGAAAATCACTATTACATTGCTACAAATCCACTGGCATTCAAACCCGAAACCCATAAATAGAGTAAAAAATGCCAATGGGTACTAGAGAGGACCCGCAAGGGGGTTAAAGTCCTATCCATAGCACTGTAAATGCAAATATACACACACTACTGTATTTTCAATTAAAGGGAAAGTGATGTTAGGTATTACATTTAATAGTACAACATTCTCAAGCTTGCAAGTCTGCAATATAAAATACTATTATTTCTCTTTAATTTCCGTGTTATATCAATCCTGGCAATCAATGTGTTAATACAAATAATGGACTATATGATAATATTTACTGTTTTGTTAATTTTGCATTATTTCTGGAATACGGATCCGATTGAAACTCGTTATTGAAACCCGCAAAGCTTTGAAATCTAACTTCCATTTTTCAGTGACGTAATGATGATGATCCCATTTGACATTGGCTTTGTCTAAACCAGTAACTACGAGTTTGACAAATTGATCATGTTCACGGCCGCACATCCAACGTGCATAAGAATGGTTTACGGGTTTGCGCCTATGGCCTGTAACTTGCGTCATTGTTCAACTTAGTAGTTCTCTAACGCAGCCTTTGCGGGTGTGCTGATGCTGCTACGGTCTTCAAATTTAATGCGTCTGATAGTGTTTGTATTTTCCATTTTCCAACTAATATTTTTTATGTGCTTGTGTAAACAATTTATAAAGTTATGTATTTTGGTGAAGTATAATATTTACAATATAACAGATAGTTAAATACAAATAAATAATAATTCAACTTTTCAGAATAATGTTTATATTTTAAAATATGATGCTTATCTGGTGGATATTTTTAAAAAGATTCATTCATGCAGCAGATAACACAAATTTATAGCTATAAACCACCCAAAAAGGAAATGAAACTGAAGCACAGTACTGTATCATTATCACTGGTTGTAATTTTGTATTACAGTTTGAAAACACTCAAATTGAAGGGAGTATTAATATGATTCTTGTTATATTGCTCAATGCGTTTCTTTCAGCAGTTTTGGAGAATCAACCAGTAATGAACACTCACTGTGGCATCACTGGGAATTGAATAGGCAGAGATTAAAGTGACACATACAAATGGTATACAGACATTATAAGCACTAGAGCAACAACAAAAAAAAAAAATAATAATAATAACATTTGTTGATACAGTAGTCTGTAATATTACATCAAAATTCTTATTTCCTGTGGAGGACAATTTCGGGAAAGCATATGTAAGATACAATTACAATAATGGGCAATTATATGGAAATTCATTAACCTTCGGAAAACATAGAGTTTCATTCAATTGCAAGCAAATCGCGGGATGTAGGGCGTCTGTCTATGGGCCTGCTGCAGGCTTGCAGCGTCCGCAACTTAAGGCGCTATTCAATTTACCAAGCCCGCAAGTCTCAGCCCGATAGCGCACATCATAAACCATGCTATCTTTTGTAGCATTTGCAAGCTTGAACATGATCAATTAAGCAAGACCGTAACTCCAGAGTTAGAAACAGCCAAGGGAAATACCGATCATCAATGACAAATTGAGGTTGGATTTCAAAGTCCTACGGGCTTCAGTTACGAGTTACGATTGGACCCACATTCCTGAAATATTGCAATATTGATAAAGAAGTAAATATGATATTCTATTACATGAGAGTTGCATTAAATTTATTAACACACTGATCAATATTACACGGAAATTGCACATGAAAAAAAAAGGATTTTATATTGCTGATTTGCAAGCTTGAGAATGTTGTGCTAAAACCTAACATCACTTTCCCTTTTAATAAAAGTACAGTAGTATGTATATGTGCATTTAAAGTGCTCCGGACATGACATTAAGCCCTTTGTTAATCCTCCTTGGTACCCGTAACCTGTGGTTTGACTTCTTACTTTTGCCATTTGCGGAATTAGTGGCTTGCTTAGCGAGAGGGACTCGGAGCAATTGAATAGCGATTTGTGATTTTAGCCATTGTAACTCCTGCGGCCATGAAAGATCAAAAGCTTGGAGGGGCCTTAAGTTGCGATGTTAACCATCTCAAGGAATCGGAGGCCAGAGCCTGTAACCCCAATAGAATAGCAAAATAAGTTACGGCCTCCATTTCCGAAGCCTGGATATCCTGAGGGCTCATTTAATTGAGGCCTAAACTGTTTCATATAGATCAAGACATGCCAATCTAGTACACACTTCTAATACAAAATGTTGACATACACAAACGTATTGAACTTACAAAGAATCCTATGTTTATTAATGGCAATAGTCTTTAAACCTTCACTCTGCTTCAGAACAAACAAATGATGACCACTCCCAGGAAGCACACACACAGCACATCCATTATTTTAACATACTTGCATATATAATTTTCATAATACAGATGAGGAAGATACACTCAGATTACTGATGCTCTTTTATTTGATTCTCACCTAACTCAGCCTAAGGAGAATCCTATGGATGATGTGATATGAGACATCAAGGGAATGTGTTGCTGATTTAATAGAATAATATTCTTTGTCAGGTTTATGTTTCATACATATCTTGATTTATTGGCTAAAAAACTCCTATCTGTCTCATCTGTTTAGTCTCTTTTCATGCCATTTCCCCTTCTCAGAATCAACATATTAGTACCTCTAAAAAGAATATTTTAGGAGGATTGTTGTCATACGATAAGCATCTAACTTTAGCTTCCACATTTGCTAAGCCTTAGAACTATTAGCACACAGTAACACCCTTCCGGAACCTCCTACCTTTTTAAGTGCAGTTCATTACATTTATAAACATATATTTTATACTTTAAACAATGTTTTATATTATTTTTTATATTACATTTCATAATGCACAGATATAAATGTTTTACAAAGAATGATAATTATTGTTTTCACTGAATAAAATAAATTTACTTCCACGTATTACTGAAGAGTTGCAAACCCTACAGCAGCAAGTAAGAAAGTGGGTGGAGAGGTAGAGACAGCTTCAAGGATAATCACAAGATTATAACTTAGTAAATTTAGTGTAACACTAAATCAATATTTTTTGGATTCTTCAGTATAATTGCCTGGTGGAGAGAGAGATATTAATATAGAGATAAAGATTGCATATCTGTATTGGCACAGCAATGAATACCAATAGAGATGTAATCCTACTATCATTTTTACCTCTGTTATGGCAGCATCATAAACTGACTAAAACTAAGCAGCAAATTGTATAAAAATAATAAATGTATATCTTTCATTATAAACCATTAAATTCAATAACTGGTATTTCACTATGGCTTATAATGTGGAGGTCTAAAGTTCCTCTTTGTCAAAAATCTATGCCATTAATGTTTAGCATGTAGTAGAAAAACTAAAAACTATTAAAATGTGTTTATGTCGATTTAAAGCTGTAACTGAACCTGGCAGGTAGCAGGTTTTCCTGACTTCGAGTTATAGACAGATCCCTAGCATATACCATAAACGTCTAACACATTTAGCCATGTGGCACCATCACAGGATTCCCTGATAGTCAGTGATATATCATATTTCTTCTTGACCATTCTTAGTAAATATTCCAAAGAGAAAATGATCTGAGTATGCAAGAGGGATAGCAGCAAGAGAGTCAATTAATGTTATGCTTGTGAATTAATATGCACAGTCTGTTACCAAATTGTATATGGCAGTTGGCCCAAACAAAGAAGCTGTGTATTCTGTAGCACAATAATCCCTTCAGCTATGTTGCTTTGAGAGGAATCAGGAAGTCTTCCTCTGTGGAACATCTTGAACCACTATAAATCAGGGTATCAGCCGAAGTAAGAAACATAAAACATTACAGTTTTACTTTTGTGTTAACATAATTATATCCATTACCACATCAAATCCCTTTTGTCTTTTTCATTTCTGCCATCTAAACTGAGAACAATTCCATTCACATACTTTTCTGTCTCCTTATCTTTTAAATGTTTTGCCATTTTGACACATTCTGTGCATTTTGTATGAATATTGGAATTTATTAGTTTTGAATTGTTCATGTTGATTTCTCATATACTGAGAAGAATAAAAATAGAAAGACCAACCCATTCATTGAAAAACATGTATAACATTTTAAAACAACTAGACCTCAAATAAGCCTAAAAGAAAATTCTGGTGCTTTAAACCAACCCTGAAGCAACAAATATTAAAAAGTTGGAATTTATTGATAATTTTATTAAAATCATAATGTATACTCCACCCATTCCCCCTTCAATCTATCCTTTCTGCTTTCTTCTACATTCTATCTCTTATTACAATGGCTCTTAAGACGTACATAAATGTGAAAAATGCTATAAGTGGAAAAAAAAAATGAGTTAAATGGAAATAAGTGTATTTCTCCATTCTTCATTCTTATGTCTGCAATGGTTATGTTTTACCTGATTACCTGTAATGTTCATGTAACACTGTTATAACCCTGTTTCCTTCAATGAAAACAATAAAAAAATAATAATTCATAAATGTATTTAAGATAAACAACGCTGCTATGCAATAGATCACTAGTGGCATAAGAAAACAAAAGGATACAAGTGTGCCTAAAGTAGGTTAAAATCCTACTGAATTAGCACAAACAAATGGTGAGGACCAGTCCAGCCAATACTCCAACAGCATTTAGACAGGATCAAAAGCCACGGTAAAGTATGGCCCTGGATAAACTCAATGGTAATGCATACACCATGGAAAGTCTTACAACAAGGACAAACATCTTGGCAAAAAAGGCTAAACCAAATAAGAGTAGCAATAATATTTGTAAAGCATCTATATTGGTTTCCACAGAAACTGGTTACTTTTGTAAGAGAAAAATATGGATCAGTTACCAGTAACTGTGGTAGAATAGCTAATCCAATAAGAGCTGCAGCAAAGTTTGTAAAGAAACTCAATTGTTACCACAAGAACTGGTTACTATTTGTAACCAACAAAGCAGCCCGCTAAGCATTCACTT